>CAHIKZ030001413.1:745000-930000 GCA_903632075.3 Acanthosepion pharaonis
TGTTGCGATAAAGAACAACAGACAATATTGTGAAAGGCATACAAGCCAAAAAAGAAAAAAAAATGGCCACGATTCAATGATTTCAAAATATTATTACATCTATTTTTTTAAATGTTATATCTCTTCCGTATGTATGGATCATGGCTCTCCGTAATTTTCTTTTCTTTATTATCTATGAATTGCTAGGACTTCTTAGGAAAGATAATTGAGTGGTGGCCCGTTACCTTCTCCACAGTTTAGTAAATTTCCTGGACTGGCTGCTATTTAAGACACGAAATTTCAATCTGCCATCCTATTTAAGCCATAGTTGACAAGAGAAAAATTGGTCAATGCCTTTCCCAAGAGCATTAGCGCGGAACGAACTGAACACACTCGGTCAGATTGCTATTCACACATCAAATTTTGTTTGTGTAATATAAACGAAAATAAACCCGGCGTTCGGAAAAATAGGTTTTATAATTATATGACTGTATGTTTCTATTCTTAGCATACTCGAAAAGTGCTTCGGGTTCGAGCCTCAGCAGAGGCCTTTTCCTTTTAGATGCGTGTTGCTTACCAACGTTCAAAGAATGACGATTTGAGAGTTACAGTAGAGAGAAAACAAGATTGACATGATGGAACTTCTCTGTGATGGCGACACCCACATAGAAAAGGGTGCTATTTGCTTTTCATTTTTTTAAATTTTTTTTATGGCCAACAGGAAAGTTTACGAAATGGCGCCTTCAAAGCAGACATCCTTTTGACCACAGATGAAAAATAATTGATAAGTAAATTAAACAATTTGGGAATAAGTGACACTTGACCGGGTAATAGTATTTTCCGTTCGCTGGCTTATATAAACGTTAGAATTGAAGGTAGTTCAGGACCGCTTATTAGCAGGGTAATGGATACCCGTCAGATAATGTTCCGATGCCGCCTATTAGAGTTGCCAGCCGTACTTGGTTATGTAGAGATAGGCAAATGAATGGTAGGAGAGAGTTCCCACTGAATGAATCGAAAAGCTGATATGTTTATTATGTGGGGCCTCTTATGACAAATGTCGCAGAAATTGTCCCAAGCCTCAGCTCATGTATCATGCAAGTGAGTCACTGGAAAAACAAAACGAAATAAATTAAAAAAAAAAGCAAGTATATTGGTAACAGGATTGAAGTCTTTATGTCTCATTGTGGAATCAATTTCAGCCTTTGTTTCCTTTTTGAATAAACAGTGGAGCGTTCTCAATTTTTGTGCACCCACCCTCGACGCGATTTGTCTTGTAGATGATAAGTTGAAAGGCAGACCCGTTGTATGTGTACACAAGAATTAATGACACAATGGATTTTTTTGTTTTTTCGCGTGACGCGTTTCATCGGACTAAAGAGATGTTTACGTTGTGTCATTTTGATAAATATATCTGTTAAAATGAGATGCCAGTGCTATTTTAATTTTTGCATAATTTAGATGACAATTTATCCAGTAGGATAGATTGAAAAATAATATTTGTGAATTAATTTTCCTTAATTGTTGGCCGAATTTGGAAATGTTCAGAAAACTACAAGATTTTTACACACATATCTGAAATTTTCTAAAGAAAATTCCCAGCCTTACTCGCGAAACGGAGGGGACATTGTTCTAACATTGTTCTGGTTGATTAAAATTTATATATCATTTTCTCCCAAAAGAATTAATATGGAAGATGCGTTCGTCAAAAAATTTAATCATTCAAAAGTTGTTCTGATTAATAATTTCATTCTTTTATGTTGTTTATGCTGTTAGTATAGAATTTCGGCCAAACCACTGTTTGACCTTCTTTAGACGCGCAAAAATACATGACTTTTCAAAATGGCAGAATATTTTAATGATTTTCTTGTCATTTATTACATTTTTTCTTTGAATTCCAACGTATTTTCACAGCTCAAATCAGAATAAATCAAGAGAATTAAATAAGATACGAACTCTCAGACCAATTCTTCGTGATGTCGTCTTTCATGAATTTAAAAGTATTTATACTTTCAAAACAGCGTGTAGGATATAGAGTGAGAATGGAACTCACTACACGAGCAGATAAATCGTTGAAATAAGACTACCGGTTATATATGTTTATTATATGCGGCTATCCAATGAACATCGCCTACACTACTGTATTAATGATCTCGAAAACGAATTTGTTAACAACACTCTGCAGTGAAGAACGATCGTTTAATAGACTTTACTCAGCCACGTGGCATTTTTGATGCGGTTTGCCAAATGTGCTGCACAACCTCCGGACCGATGATATAAAGAAGTCACATTTCTGGCAAATCGAGTGATCATGGTCGGAAAGCGAATGTTCTAACCACTCCCCTATGCAGCCATACATCGTGATTTACTAAGCGTAACATAGATGTTGCACAGGACCGCAAGTGATTGAGCGTGGCACGCTGAGCATTGCATCGCCTCAAAGTATCTGGCGCATATATATATATATATATATATATATATATATATATATATATATATAATTATTTATTTAAAAATATGATTCCATCGCTGCATAAGAGTTCTAAAAATACTAAAGATCCTTGGATTATTTACCTAACGAGTTCTTTCCTATTTTCGATATATTTTCACACACACACACACACACACACACACACACATATATATATATATATATATATATATATATATATATACACACAAACTCCCTTATATATATATATATATATATATATATATATATATATATATATATATATATAATTACTTAAAAAGAATTTTATAACATAAATATGTTAAAAAATCACTACAAAAATAGCCATTTTGTTTCAACACCATCGGTGTCTTATCAAGTGATGATGTTGAATGTAAAATAAAGAAAAAAATCTGTCGAACCCTGTCTATTCTATTCTTATACTTTGTTGGTTATTGGAATTCATTCCGTATACATCAATTATATATATATATATATATATATATATATATATATATATATATATATATATATATATATAATTACTTAAAAAGAATTTTATAACATAAATATGTTAAAAATCACTACAAAAATAGCCATTTTGTTTCAACACCATCGGTGTCTTATCAAGATGATGATGTTGAATGTAAAATAAAGAAAAAATCTGTCGAACCCTGTCTATTCTATTCTTATACTTTGTTGGTTATTGGAATTCATTCCGTATACATCAATTATATATATATATATATATATATATATATATATATATTCCTCGATTATTCAGGCCGTTAGATGAACATAGATGTAATGGTTAAAATAAACGGAGCGTCTATTCAATTACGGGTATCCACTAAAAATAACGTCGAAAGTGATAAAAATATGCCGGCTTAATAAATAAAAAAAATCCATTACTTCTTATCAGGGAAAGGCAGTGCCCCAGAAAAACTAGCTCGCCATCTAAGCAGAATTTTAACTCCACTTCTCGGCACTATTTGTCCATCACACATAAAAAATTCAGGTGACCTCCTAAACAAATTGAAAAACATAGACATTAAAAACAAATATATGGCTAGTTTAAATATAAAGTCTCTATACACAAACGTCCCTATAGAGAAATGCTTAAAACTACTTAAAAAACGCTTAACAAAAACAAAAATTAAATTACCTCTATCTACATATAATATCATTAAAATATACCAGCTAATCACCAAGCAATGTTTCTTTACATTTGATAACCAACATTACAGACTAAAATTTGGTTTACCAATGAAATCTGCTCTCAGCGGCGTTCTTGCTTGTCATTTTTAGAATTTCTAGAAAGTGACCCCTTCAAAAACATTCTGCCTACAAACTCTTCCTATTTCAGATACATAGACGACTCATTATTAATATATCCAAAATTACTCATTTAACGGATCTTCTCTCCAAACTTAACAACGTTAAACCTACAATAGACTTCACTTTTGAAACTGAAACCAACTACACTCTTCCGTTCCTAGACATCATATTACATAGAAATAATAACGAACTCAATTTTGACGTTTAGAGAAATGCTACAAACAAAAATGGTCTGATCAGTTTCTACTCAAATCACTCTTCTAAAATTAAATCTGGAATTATTATAGGTTTCTTTTTGAGAGCATTAAGTGTCTGCAGTCCCCAATATTTACTTAAAGAAGAAACATACACAGAAACAACATTCAAAAGTCTACAATACGCATATCATTTCATCCACAACGCAAGAAGAAAGGCATACAAAATATACAACCGAAACAAAACTAATAACATAATCCGCAATAATAAATTACATGAAAACAGATGCATAATACTACCGACCAATTCTGTCACGTCCACTATCCAGAATAACCTATCCCATCTAAATAATCTTAAAATAGTCACAAACACTTCCAAAACCAATATGGATATACTCAGATCCTCAATCATTAATAGCAATAATATCTCTGAAGTAGGCATTTATAAAATAAATTGCCAAAACTGTTCCTCCCAATATATGCTTGAATGAAGATATACTGCAGAAATTAAAAAAAAGCATTCATGAGCATAAAACAGACCTTCCAAAAATAACAAATAATGCGCTAGTCATACATAATAAATTCAAACACAATTTTAATTTAAAAAATGATACACTTATAAAAAAAGAAAATAACTCACTCAAAAGGAAAAGTCTTGAGAGTGCCGTCATTGGATATTATCCAAATATTAATCTACGTCCAGATATTTTCCTTATTTCACCTTTCCTAACAGAATTACTACTCTGCCAAACAAACGTATAAACTCTATCAAGAAATCAAAAGAAAATCGTTGAATCCGTCAACACAACAGTAAAAACAATATTTCCACACGTGACAGCACTTAACATAATTTTCAGTTGACAATATGAATATAATAGTCTCTTCTAAATTCTTCCAGTTGTTAAGGACATTTTGTTTTGTTATTATTAGTTATTTTGTTATAATGAATTCATTTCGTTTTTGCCTTGAAAAAGTCCACAATGGACGAAACGCGTCGATTAATATTACAATTTTCCTATTGTCTTTTACATTTATAAATATTGACTTTTTCTAAAGGGGAACTCTGTGAATTTTTCAAATATATATATATATATATATGTGTGTGTGTGTGTGTGTGTGTGTGTGTTTGCACGCGTGCGTGTGTGACTGGGTGCTTATTTAGTCAGTATATCTTCATTCAAGCATATTTCATTAAATAATATAGACATTTATCTATTTTTATAATAATCCTTTCTAATTCTGTAATTATCTTTTTGATGTTAAGTTGAAATTCATTAAGGAAGGCGCCGTATTTTTTATTAACCCAAGTACTTTCGATCTCGTCTGAGCTCATCCTCAGGAGTGAATTGCAAAGACTGTAACTGGAATCGTTGTGATTGTAATTGTGTAAACAATAATATATATGTAATATCTATCTATCTATCTATCTATCTATCTATCTATCTATCTATCTATATCTCTCTCTCTCTCTCTCTCTCTATATATATATATATATATATATATATATATATATATATATATATATATATATACTGCTGTTCAAAAATTTGAAGGGATCTCCAGAATTAACATGGGATGAACTTGACAAAAGAGTGAAAACAAATGAAAAAAGATATATTAGAGTCGTTGAAAAAAGAATGGAAACAATTATCAAATTTATACTTTGAGAAACTTTTGCAACGAATTCCAAATATGTGTACTGCAGTAATCAAGGCTAACGGAGGATATTTTGACGAGAGCAAAATTTAATCATATAATGCTTTTTTTTGTTTTTTGTCATAATAAAATTTCTAATAAAAATCCATATCTCACTTTTTTTAACCATGTTTGACCATGGAATATTTTGCTTTTGTTTAAAATACAAAACAAATATTTGGGGTCTAATTTTAAAAATTACCAGTGTTTACCTCAAACTTCTGAACAGTAGTATATATATATATATATATATATATATATATATATATATATATATATATATAACGGGGATAAATATGAAATATATATTAAAAATACAAGTTTATAGGTATCGTATTTACCTCATAATTGCACTACATGTAGTAAATATGAGCTAATATTTATAAAACTGTAAAGTATATTATTTAAAAAATGAATTAAAAAAATGTGTTACCCATTCATAAACAGTGTAAACTAATACGGCTGGAGAAATTTACATTTCTCGGTGGCTGGTTCTAAACAACTGTATATTATTCTAGCAGGTTACATGTCGTCTTTCGGATGGTTGTATTGCTTATAAGTTGACGGCTAACACTTGTCGAAGTAGCAAGCATAACGACAAAAACTAAGGAACATCTTACAGACCCCAGAGATAAATTTGTTAGTCGTTATCGTACAGGTAAAGGTCTCTGAACCATCGGTAAGGACGTATATCTTCATCCGTTCGATTGGTTGGTTCGATAGTTTGTACGTTGCAAACGAAGGCGATTCTACAAACTGTTAAGCTCTGTTAAATCCATATTTTTACCAGCAATTGGAGACTCGCGTTATCTTTTTAAAGTGTATTTTTACAATTCTATAACTCTATGAATTATGAAACTTATACGTGATATAATTTTGAGTCAAAATATAATATATGAGGTAAAAATACAAATAATAAAATAAAATTAATTTGGTGGAGGGTTATATTGAACGCCACAATCAGAAAAAAATATTTTTCAATGTCTGACCAGATTTGACAGTCTTTAGTCATTATCGACGCCAATTGATTCTTCGTTATCTTTTGTTAAGAAAAAAAAACTAATAAAAGGAAAAATCAACTACCAATGAAGCAAAAAACAAGAGAAAAGTAACAGAAGAAAAAAAAGAAAAAGAAACACACACTAAGAAGAAAAGACCAAAAGACAGACACCTCCGTAAACAGTAATATAGAGTGATCTATATCTAAACTACGAAGACATAGGAAACGATATAGGCAAGGCTCAGAAAGAGACAGAAGACAGACCGCTACTCGAGTTTCATTGTACAGCGATCTTCAAACGAATATATATTTTAGAAAACTATATATATATATATATATATATATATATATATATATATATATATATATAGTACTCAAAATGTATGTCAGCTTGGTTTCTTTTCTGAAACGTAAACAAATCAATTTCTAAAGAATTAATGAATTTAAAACCAACATATTTTTATTTCTTCAGATATTATTTTTAGGGGGGCGTATTTGGGTAAACACTTCGTTTATTTTAAACAGTATTATTTTTCATCAAGCGTTCTGCAAACTCGAGGCAGGACCTTTCTTTATTTTGAGGCTCTTCGTAGCCGAGTGCTAAATACATGCCATATTTAATACATACATACATATATATATATATATATATATATATATATATATATATATATATATATATAAGGCAGTATGTGTGTGTGTGTGTGTGTGTGTGTGTGTGTGTGTGTGTGTGTGTGTGTGTGTGTGTGTGTAACGAATGCACGGCCTCAATTTTGACGGATTTGCACCAAAATTTACATGCACATGCTCCAAGTTAGTGGGAGGGCCAAGACCGACTTTGCATTTCCCAACTCCCATCGATAGTGGAAATAATCGACTTTTTCATGCTTCTACGTCGTGAGAGCCTATAGCTGGCTGCCACGAATAGGCAGGAAGATTCTATTGGCCAGAGTGAGAGCCAACAATTGACTGACACGAATGTTAACTAGCATGCTAGCATGGCAAAAAAAATCGATAGCTGCATTCGTCACAAGTGGGAAAATTTTAATCTGCATGGCACTTTACTCCAGTTGGCTCATTCGCTTGCTTAAACTCAACGTTGATTCTGATTCCGCAGAACTGGGTTGGGTGTTAAAAAGTATTTGTTGTTAACATTCTTTAATCTAACTTGCAGTTGTAAAATAATCGCAAGAGACTGACACATATACATAAAAAAAAACAATACCCTTCCCAGTAGCAAATGCTGCTAGTGGCGCCAGCAGTGGCAGTACCACCTTAGCCCTTAAAGCTGTGTTACTTCCCCTACTGGGCGTCTAAAGAGGGCAGGGTATCGCACGTGATTTCACACGGTGAATGTAAAAAAATATGCTCTTATGTTCCTAAAATATCTATCTATTTATCGATCATTTTCTCTTCAATATATATATATATATATATATATATATATATGAAGAAAATATACTGAAAAAACAAACAAAAATTCTAATATGCGATTATGCTGTTTTAATGTTTAATGTCAACGTCGGACGTTTCGGTCTAATAGACCATCTTCAGGACATATTCATAAAACATAATTAATATAGACCATATACAATTCAACATGAAAAAGACGATGGACATAAAAGCAATACCAATCCAAACAGATAACTGAAATCTTTTATAAGATCAGCGTTCCGTTTAAATATGATCACGTCGTCGTCACGTGGGCGATGTTGTGAAAACGTATTCCTAAAATTTGAGTATTTTGAATGAAAAACGAAAAGAATTTTATTTTGATCTAAAACTTATATGTACGTTTGTCGAGCATTAATCTTGCTAGAAAAGGGGAAATATTAAAGAAGCCAGATCTAGTGTTAGTAGTATATATATATCTTTATTGAGATAAAACTATTTCCCGAGGAAAATAAATCGTTTATTTAGTTCGTTCTCGTACTACCACATTTCTTAAACTGCAGTCTTATTTGTTATAGCCTTTGTGAACGATAATACTTAAGACAAGAACAACATATATAAGATTTGCCAACGGCGCGTAGAAGTAGTAGTCAACTGCTTGAAGTGAAATTTACAATGAATCTCCAACTGCAGAATATCTACCCCCATGTGGTCAGATGTGGCACAAAGCCAAATTTAATGTGGGTTATCTGAGCCCGTAGGTCAGGACAAAAAATCCCCGTAGACCATGTATGAAAACGGGATCGGGTAGGTGTTTCCCGTGAAGAGAATCTGCCTTTCGACATAGCCTCGTCTAGGGATCCTCTCTGCCTGGAGGCAGACAGTTTGACCAGCACAGTTGGAATCTCCAACTGCAGACCAACATACAGTATTTACTACTATATTTATTTACTACTGTGAATGGGGACATACCCATTATCGTCCATAGGTATGCTACAACAGTTACTAAATCGGGTTGTTATAAGGGAGGATAGGGAGGGAGGAAGGGGATATACAGGATAGATAACGGTTGAGCCTCGACTTGAAGAAGATAAATTTTTAGTGATGATGAAATTGCTAACCAGACGTTTCCTCTGGAGCTAAGTAGTATAGCACGCCAGGCTATGTGACGGTTTCGTGTAGGACACCGGTTCGATTCCTGTCGGAAAACATATTTTCTATGAAATTTCTCGGACATTCAGGTCGGTAAATGTAGTTAATACTGTGTTATTATAAACAGAGCATTTACTTAAATATTTTTATCTATAAAAAATAACATATAAACAGAATGAAAACAGTGGCATTGTTTTCTATCGGAATTGCTTCATCATTGTTAAATTACGTTTCTCATCGCAAAAGAATGATCGACATTTTTATTCGATGAATTCTTGCAGGAAATATAGATTTGTAATATATCGATATGTTGAACTCATTCTAAGATCTAACCAGACAACGTGTATTGGACAAAAGCAAAGTCGAATCAGTCTCATCGTGACACATCTTGAGATTATGCCTGTATAGAAGGGCATCTTATACCAGTTCGGTGAACGTTTTGTATTGTGGCAGTGGTATGAGGATGACTGCTGACAAGTAGCCACGTAACAATTTGATTTGCCCAGAAAAAAATGATCCGTACATTAACGCATTGATAACCGTAACATTGCCCGGTATAATTTTAAGTCCCACCAATATATAATAAAGAATTTCCTTCAAACAATAAAAAGGCTTGCCTTGGTGAATTCTGTTTAAATTGAAATTTTGACGGTTGCTCAGTTGTGTTCTTGGATCTGAATTCTTCATTTTCTTAAATTCATTGAAATGTTTCAACTTATTACTGATAAGGCCTTAGAAACCATTCCCCAGGCGTTGCGATTTTCCCTAAGGTTTGTAAAAGACTAAATACAGCTGGCAGCTGTAGCAATGAGTCGATTAAAATTCAAAAACACTTTTAATACTTCTTTAATATAACCCAAATGATAGCAATGAAAATCAATGCATGAAATTCGCATATATATATACAGGGTGTACCAAAAATATTTTTACAAAATTTGATGGCGGTTTCTTCACACCAAAACAAGGACAAAAGTCCACACAAACATATATCTACAAATCCTTCACTTTTTGAGTCATTAAATTTCAGAGAGTTTACTGTAGATGGCGCCGTGTTGACGTGTAGACTTCGTTACATTTGTCATTTGTGTACATTTGTGGCTAGTCTGTCTTCAATATTTAATGTGTGTAGTAGTGAGTTAACTAAGTGTTCCGTTTAACAATATATATATATATATATATATGTGTGTGTGTGTGTGTGTGTGTGTGTGTGTGTGTTACAGCCATACTTGAAACAACCAGTGAAACTACACTTCCCCACAGGTATATGACAACCGTGAAAGAAATATCAAATAGCAAAATCATTCGCATATTCCCTTCCGAAAGTGGATTTATAAATATGGATATACACGCATATCAACAAAAATGAAACGCCTTCTCGAATATTTGTAATAAAATCAACCAAAACAAAGTCATAAAAGAGACAGATAAATTTAAAAACAAAACTAAGAAGTTATTAAAAAATGAAGGCGGTCCCTGGTTAAAACCCATGGAACATCACCCGAATCATCCATACTCTACGGAACATATATATATATATATATATATATATATATATATATATATATATATTGTCATCCACAGATATACTGTTTCGCTGTTTCACAGCTCATCAGTGTGGCTAGACATTGCTTCAAGCCGGAATTGAAACCCGTTGAAAGAAAGGTGAATTGTTACATACTTACTCTATGAATAAACACGCCAATGATTGAGAGAGCTCAATTCAGGGAAGGAGAAGAGCCTTGTAATATTAGTAGTAATAGTCATTGTTTACAAATTTGCACTTATCTTCCAAGTATGCACAACCGAATTTAAGTTGTTTTTTTTTCTTCCGGTGCGTATATATTGTCATCCACTGGCAGACATTTTTACTGTTTTACAGCTCATCAGTGTGGCTAGAACTCCGACTGCGATTAGCCGGGGATCGAAACCCGACTGATTCGACACAAGTCGGAGATTTTCGCCCTAAGCCATCGGCTTGGAGCGAAAATCGTTTTTAGTGGGAAAAATTGAAAGAAAAGCGAATTTTTATATGTATGCGTGCGTGTGTGCATACTACTCCCACACAACACAGTATAGGAAACAAAATATATTAACAATGAAAATTACCCCACTAGAAAATGGATAATGATTCAAATTTCGCATATTTTGGCAGCATATTTTCATTTAAACATTTCTGATTAAACAATTTAGACATGTTTTGTTTGTTTATTTTTAATAATATCCTTTCGTAATCTCGTATAAGCTTAGTTGTTTCATGATTAAAGAGGGCAAGGAAGGTACCATGGTTGTATTTATTAATTTTTATTTTTCCGGGTACTTTCCAATATCAGAAATATCTGTGTTGAAACTAAACAGTTAAAAAAAAAAGAAAAGCAAACTATAACCACCTATGAAGAATTCAACTCTTAACTAAGTTACCTCTCTTATAATAAATTTTTACAACATGGAAAAATTTTAAATTACTGTTTGTGACTTTGCGCATGACCGGAACTGTTAACTAAAGCAAATATTTCCTTCGGCTAAACACAATTATTTGTCTTAGCCACCCTAAAACTGAAGATGATATTGGAATATATTGAAAGTACCCGGAAAAATAAAAATTAATTAATACAACAATGGTACCTTCCTTGCTCTCTTTAATCATGAAACAACAATGCTTATATGTGATTACGAAATGATATTGTTGAAAATAAACAAAGGTCTAAACTGTTTAATCAGACATATTTAAATATCTATATTTGTGTGTGTGAAAGTGTGTGTATGAGAGTTTGTGTGTGTGTGTGTGTGTGTGTGTGTGTGTGTGTGTGTGTGTGTGTGTGTGTGTGTGTGTGAGAGAGAGAGAGAGCGTAGCGTAAGTGGGGGTGTGGATACAATTGTATTAAATGTTCGCATTACGTTTCCTTGTTATTATTTCGAATCGTCAAAACGCATTTCGAAAAGAAAATTTCTAATCTTCCAGTTGCTTGCGTGCAAACAATTCTCATCCAGACGGAGTACCTTCCCTCGTTAATAAGTTTAAGGCGTGGACCACGAATCACGATATAGAGAAGGCTTTTTTCAACTCAGACTTGCTAAATGTGTGAAAACGACACCTGTTTCCACAGCCAATAACCCATTACAATGGGGGATCTATATCCTTCCTTGCATATCTGGAGCTCTATATGCCCTGATATAATGTGAGACATAATGCGTATATATATATATATATATATATATATATATATATATATATATATATATATATATATATATATATATATATATACAGGCTGAGTCAAAAGACACGCACCATATTAATAATTTTATAGTTACTAAAAAGTATTACTGCACATGAAAGTTTTATTTACTAGTTATTACTAATTGTTATATGTGCTTTTTAAAATGTCCTCCTTTTTCATCTTACCTTTCAATTCTGTGCCTGCATGATTCATCAACACGTCGGGGAGTTTCCTCTGTGATTTTACTGAATATTTAATTATTTCTTTAAGTTCCTCAATATTTATTGGGTGCGTCTGATAAACAAGTGATTTCAAATGGCCCCACCAAAAAAAAATTAAAGTGTGTGAATTCTGATGACCCCGGTGATCACTCAACGGGACCTTTTTGACCTATCCACTAACCCCTATGGTGCGAGACTTATCGATATAAGAAATAACTTATTACAATTTATAAGTTTATTTTCGGAATGATGACAATACCTATCTGCTTAGGTCGGATGAAAACCCGTTCGTCTCATGTAGATATAAAAAAATGGCACATATATATGAAGTGTCCAGAAAAAGAAATTTGAATTTAATAACCGCATTTGGAGTTTGAAGTTTTAAAATGAGTCGTTAGTCTTTGCGAATAAAGAAAATATTTAATAAGTATAGAACTTACAAAATACGAAACACTGAAAACTAAAAAAACAAAAAGAAATCATCAGCAATGATCAGAAGTTTTTATCGATCTCTGAAGAAGTATATTTAAGTATATTAAACGATTCCAACGCAAGTCTGATGAGGGCAAGTTGAGAAATTAACTCGCCAATCTATGTTCGGTATTAAGACAAAAGTTATAAAAACACCGCTTCAAGGAAATGTTTCGGTGCAGTAGCAACAAAGAAGTGCAAAAAAAAATCTCAATCTATAAATAAAATAACAAAATAGATGTAATTTATCACTAAGCCTAATTTAAAAGACATCCACTAAGAAAAACAAATAAGATATATTACAGAAGGCATGAAGTTAGTTCTTCTCTTGATGGACTAGGCAAACGGGGTGAAGGCTAAGTTACCACTTGCGAATGCCACCCTTTACAAGAAACGTCAACAAGACTGAGAGATTGTTTTAGGGATGAGATTACTGGAAGTGAAATGAATCTCCCACAGCGTTAAACTGGTTGTTCAGTAATAATTTGATTTTTTGAAGGTACACATGGAGCCATGTTTCAAGAAGAATCTATTTTATACACGGCAATGATTTGTTTCAGTCGGTAAATAAAACTAACGAAAATCTAAAGAAAATCAGTTTCAAGACACCTCGTAAGATGAAGTGGTCAAATTGTTCGACCGATCTTAACTAACAATTATATACATATTTTGATGTTTACATTTGGGAACGGCAATTTAAAACTGAAATTTGAAATACTATTCTACATATTGATTTTCTTTAACAGTGAAAATAATGTCCGCCGGTTTGGAGGTCGAGAAGGCATATTACAGATTGATATGTCCCGGAAAGTGATATATTTGAACGAAGTAGCTAAGTGGTTTTGGCTACTATAACCAAGTAGAATACGGTAGCAGTAATCGACTGGTACGCGTCGTAGTCGCAGGTAAGAAGTGTAGATCAATGGCGTAGTCCAATGGGCGTCGTTATAGACTTAGCTCTCAGACTAAGGCTCTTGACTCTATCGTACGTACACGTCCGTCGATATTTATGACGGACACCAGCCAATCATATTCCAGTGATGGGGAAAACGTACGCATATTCTATTATATCACAGATTTACCGAGACTAACAAAATTATGCACTATTACATCCAATATTGTGCCTTGAATAAAACTACTGGTTTCAATATGTACGTATATGTGGTCTGATTATTAAGTAACGGGGCTGTTGCTATGGTAACAGAGCTAAAGTGCGCAGAGTGAGTCGTTTGGTACATTTTGATGGTGAGCTCTGTCGCGCACACATACAAAGTTATAACTTTCTCGCTCACTTGCGTTGTTTATAGCAGTGTTTGGATGGAAAGTGTGTAGAGTGCAGTCATCACAACACCACAGGGATTCCATCAGTGACAATGGTCTGTGCAGCAGTTTTTGGATAAGTCTGACAACCACCATATTCCCCAGATCTTGACCCTTGCGACTTTTTCTTCTTCCCCCAAATCAAATTACACTAGAAATGAACAAGATTTCAAGGTGTCAAGGAAATGCAAGAGAATGCGACGGGGTAGAACACTATCACCAAAAAAAGACTTCCAGGAATGCTTTTATTACTTGAAACGACGCTGGATATAGTGTGTGGCTTCAGAAGGGGACTACTTTGAAGGAGATTAACTGCCCAATATGCCGAATTGATATGCGTTATAGTTTTGTTTTTATACCACCAATCCCGATACTTTTTGATCAGACCATGTACACATGCACGCACACACACACACACACACACACACACACACACACACACACACACACACACACACACACATATATATATATATATAAATATATCTGTGTGTATGTGTGCATTTGAGAGTGTGTGTATGTGTGTGTGCGTGAGTGTATAGATGCTGGTTCGGTCATTTGAACAGAAGTAGAGGTATATCCCTTGTTTCCTGTTCAGGAACTTGTTTCCGGTTTCTTCTAAATTCTTTTCATTCACTTCCATTTCCAGTAGACCCCTTGAGCCTTAGTGGTATTATCGCCTTGCTTGGGGTAAATTGAAAAAAAATGTATCTAAGATACAAAGTTAATACATTACGATGACATATAACCGGGTTTTGTGTTCACGTTTAAAAATCTGTAATCGATAGAAATCGAACCATTATCTTTATCCGCGTTTTCGAGTTTAAATAAATGTCATTTCCTTTGGATTATCACAATAGGAAAAGCAAGGAAATGAAGAATTATTGATAGTATCTCATCTTACGACATATGGCACAAAGGAAGCCATCGGCATTTTCACGGGAAAATAATCTCGAAACAAAATGGGCGTCATTGTTAAAAAAAAAACGATCGATATTCTGCTATTAAGAACAACATTCGCAAAGGACTACGGAATCTTTGAGCTTAAACGAAAGTTTAAGCAACTGTGTGGATGGTGTCAACTCATATTAATTGTAGTCATTTTTCGTGTGACACTATTAGTTTAAGTCACCTGTTTATATGCGAATCAACAATTATTGCGAAATTATGTGAAACTTTAGTTATCGAGAAGAATACAGAATGGTTACTGCAGCTTGGATCATTATCTATTTTAGAACTATGAAGCCATTACTGTTCATGAATTTCATTAGAATTTGCATACGGGCTCATTTCAAACGTAGTAAGGAGTACGACAAGAAGGAAATGAAAGTCCCAGTCGGTTTAAACTTTTTCGACCACGCTCTCCATGTTCACATATATATAAGAGTGAAAAAATTTATCTTACTTCATCCGAAATGAATCTACTGATAACAAAAAACAGCGCTTTTGTTTTTCATCTAGAGTCCAGAGTAATAGTAATGAGTTGTCTAGAGGACAATACTGTGGCCTTAGCTAGACTAAAACCGATCTTTCACGAAATCCCAATATTCTCTGTGAAGTGTTTTTTTTTTTTAAATCGAATTCACTTCATGCACTGCAGTAAAGCCCCTGAGACACAAGGGGTTATTGGGTGTGAAAGATTTAGAAGACAGAAACATTATTCAGGAATAATGAACAATTCAGAACAATAGAAGAGTAATCAGGAAGGCAGTAGATAACGATTGACATTGCATTTAAATTTTCGAAGATCAGTGTTTACCAGAAAGTATGGAACTGGAAGAGTGTTTCACAAGTAAGAAATGTGACAGAATAAACGGTTAGCATAGAACCTACGGTTACATCTAGCCAATTCAGCTGTAAATTGATGAACTCTGGTTGTCAGTCTAGTACTGCGCTGAAGTTCATAAAGTCTAAGTACTAGAGCGAAATGCTCATCCGAAAAATTATCAAGAAAGAATTAATATAAAAGACACAGGGAGGCAAATTTCCGGTGGTGGGAAAGTGACTGAAGCCGAGACGTCAGGTCAAGATTAATAACATTTACAAGAATTAGCGCTTCAGATAAAGCATTTCCAAAAAAGAAGTCATGGCCTGTAATTGTAATGAGAGTATCGATGGCGCTTATTTTGAAACCATCATAAAAATTCAGAATGTTGAATTGAAAAACTCTAAGCATTTTAAATACCTGATTGTTTATGCCAATTATAATAAACTTATGACAGGAGATAAAGAAGTTGAACAGAGGATATGTTGCGTTAGAGGCATTTTTGCCTAACAGTGTAAGATGCATCAAAACCAAAAACACTGAAATGAAAACTCGAATCATGTTCTAAAATAGCCTCGTCATATCTAGACACTTGTATAGATATCATGGCGTTCAGCTCATTCATAAAATCTTTAAACTATCACCCGCTTTCTCAGATCCATGGATTCAACCTATTTACTCATATAAATCTTAAGGCGACGATCAGAATTACAAAGACCTTTACCAAATAACAAAAAGCACATAATTTGAACACACCCAACGGTGGCAACAACAACAATGAATAGCAGATGTAAGTAGAAGAGAAAATAATATGATCAAGCCGTTAACTTTAATGTTAACTTTAGTGCTAACCCATTTGACGCTTAGAAGGCAACTCCCAATAGGAAGAGCTATAATAGTTATTGGACTTGAGAAACAGTTGAAAAAACAGTTCCTGAAAAACAGTTTTAATAAAAAAAAAAAAGATTTTACAAATTTCAGCTGAGAGTGATACTAACTGTTCGGTTAATGAATGTTCAACATTTCCTGTGTTACAATTACCATATACGGAGGGATTTCCACGGAAGTTTTAGTAGCTACAAATATACATTACACGCCTAGGGCAGAAAACGTTATAGGCTGATTATGAAGGGGCGATATTAGAGCTGGTGAATATTACATGCATTCATTTCAACTCTTCTTATTAATAACGGCATTGTTTATTTGCAGGTACAATGACATTTGACTGTTCATCCTCTTGGTCAAAAAAGTAATCAACTGACGTCATCATCACTGTAATACTGGTTCCCATCCAAGTATTGGTGATTGTCAAATCAGAAGTAAAGTGTGGGGGGTGATCAATCATAATGAGCTTATGAACTTTTCAGTCCAACCTCGGATTAACGGTTCCTTATTAAAATGCTTACTTCTTTCGGTCTGGTGATTGTTTACATTCATAAAAACAATACGCAAGAATTCGCCTTACTAACAAATCGGTCGGGTTTCGTTCCTGGCTTGAAGTATTCGTATGTCTAGTCGCACTGATGAGCTGCGAAACAGGTGCGATTGATATTATACATATATATATATATATATATATATATATATATATATATACATATATATATATATATATATATATATAGAGAGAGAGAGAGAGAGAGAAAGAGCGAGAGAGAGAGGTAACTATACTCGTTTCGAGAAACCTTCGAATTTTGATTTGCCAATAATCAAATCAATCTCAAAGGAAAAAAAGGTTTTAAAAAAAGAAAGAGCTAGAAACATGAAAGTCTGTCGAAAAAAATCGCAGAGATGCAGGTACAAAGCCCAAAGAAAAAAACCCAACACGAGTAAACAACTAACAAAAGAGCACAATACAACCGTAGAGCAGACCTAGATAAACCTAGTGAGCCAGACAAACCTACGTAAACGGATCGTCAGGGAAATCTGACGCTTATTTTGAAGTGAAGATCCGCTTAGGTGAAACCTAGGTAGGTTTGTCTGGCTCACTAGGTTTATCTACCTATATATATATATATATATATATATATATGAGTATGTAATTGGGCGTGTGTGTGTGTGTGTGTAGATTTAATAGGCCGGTTAATAAAATTTGAGGAATAAAACGATAAAAATATTTCCAATAAGACTAATAATTCTCATTTTATATTAGTAGGTCTTTTGACTAAAAAGATGCACAAAGAGAAACATTTTAAAGATTTTCAAGTTGGAATTTTCGGACACGCCTATCTCCAATATCAACGAGACAATGAATAAATATACTTAATGATGTGTTTGGTAATTCTTATGGGTAATTCCAAGGAGGATATAATCCAGAGAGCTCAATGTAAAAACCAAGCAAATATATATATATATATATATATATATATATATATATATATATATATATATATATATATATATATATATATATATATATATTCTTGTTAATTTATTGATTCCTGTTATTACGGGCACCTCACGATACTGGACTAGTTCTAAGTGAAGTTTACCTCATATAAACGTATCTACGAAAGAGCAAGTTTCAACAAACTACTCTTCAAACTAGGCGTAGAAAGTACACCCCCACGTGGTTGCTCTAATAGGTTAGCTTTGTGCCGGAGTATGCTGTAATTGCTAAATCGATTTAGACAGAGATACAGAAATAATCGGAGACATGTTGAGTTGTTAGTGCGCGAAAATTGACAAAGAAAACAAACAGAAAAAAAATCGCTATGCTAATTTTACGAGAACATTTCATTTTCGACCGTTTCTTTTTTCTTTTTTTTTTGGAGGGACGTAAAGATGGCCGTGTGAAATGCTGGCGACAAGGTATGTTTTTAGTTTCGGCTGATTGACATCAAGTTGGGCGAAGTATCCGGCAGTTAACGAACGTGTGAAGGGACTGCAATGTGTCGGCCTACATCTCCGCAAAAAGAGGAACATTCTGACATCTGTGCTTAATGTTTTTTTGCCCGTTCAAATTAGAATAATACGAATGACTACACAGCAATAAGCGGGCAGTGGGGGGGGATTTCGCTTTGGTCTAGTAAGTTACAAATTTAAAATTGCAGCTTGTGTATATGAGGAGTATAGAGAATGTTCTAGCAGTCTATCACACTCTGATCATATCTATCTATCTATCTATCTATCTATCTATCTATCTATCTATCTATCTATTTCTATTTTCATTTTCATATCTATCTCAGTCTGTTCTTTTATATATATATATATATATATATATATATATAGATAGATAGATAGATAGATAGATAGATAGATCAATCTGTTCATATTCATCTATCTATCTATCTATCTATCTCAGTATATTTATATCTATCTATCTATCTCAGCATTTTCATATCTATTTCAGTCTGTTCTTTTATATATAGAGATAGATAGATAGATAGATATACCAGTCTGTTCATATCTATCTATCTATCTATCTATCTATCTATCTGTCCATCTATCTATCTCAGTCTGCTCGTATCTATCTCTGTTCTATATATTTCTTTCTATCTGTCCATGAATGTTCATCTCTCTCTCTCTCTCTCTCTCTCTCTATATATATATATATATATATATATATATATATATATATATATATATACTTGGGAAGGTTTTTGATCATCTTAAAAAAAAAAAAACAACTCCTGAGCGATAAACAGTATGGATTCCGCTCCTCGAGGAACACTCATCAATGACAGAATTAGCAAAGCGATCGATAATAAATTAATCACGAGAACGACCGCCTTTGATATCCCAAACATTTGACAAGGTGAGACATCCGGTTTTTCTGCAGAAACTATCCAACTATGGCATCACTGGAAGCGCCTTCGCAATTACCAAGTGCTTTCTATCGAGTAGATCCATTGTTTTGTAACCCTGCCGAGATCAATGCGCGCATCTCTCAATATTCACGCCGATGTTCTACCATCTTTTTTTATTATTTTTTAACGATTTGCCGAGGAAGATTTTCTTAATACACACAGACCCTCATCCGTCGAATCTCGACAGGAGAGTCGATTATTATTATTATTATCATTATTATTATTATTATTATTATTATATATATGCAATTATATATAATAATATATATATATATATAATACAGCTATACAATTATATATATGTGTGCGTATGTGCGTGCGTGTCAATATATCTATCTATCTATCTATCTATCTATCTATCTCATATAATTTCACGCAAATTACCGTGATGAAATGGCTATAAAACTATTGTAACAAATCATTCCTCCTGCAATAAGTTCGTTCTTAGTGGACGTCTTTGTGTTATTTTTGCTATATTATTATGAAGTTCAACATTTGTGGGAACTTTTTCGTTAGCTTAACCTAATATAAGAGATTCCTATTTGATGTGTAAAGTATTTTAACAATCCTTTAGACTTTTAAAAAATATATATTTGTGCATTTATCAGAAAGACATTTTAGTCTTATTTCTGTTTCTGTCTGCATTACATCTACAAATAGTTTTGAATCTGTATCCGACCAAAAAATAGTTTTGAATCTGTATCCGACCAAAAAAAAAATCCTAAACGTGTAACATATCGACTAATTTCTCAGTATTAAAAGCACGATGTTTTTTCAGGTGGGCGAGGACGTTGTTTATTCGGATCCTCTTTAGTCACATTTACAAGTATCGCCATTTTGGGAAAAGATAAAGAATTGTTATTCTTTACTCAGACGAGAATATTAAATTGCACTATTTTTAGTACAGCTTATGTAGTTAGAAGACTTGCGAATGGTTGATGTCACTTCGGCGAAATTAAAAACTTGATACATCACCAGCCGGGTTGAAATTCTTTGGATCTAACTTCAGCTCTCGAACGAGTGAGAAAAATTGACGGATTAAGTTTTCCAATATGGTTATCAAATTAGTCAAAATCCACTAAAAGGAACACGGCCATTATTAATCTTTCATCTTATTTTTATTGCTTTTTATTGTAAGGTTGTCTTCTTACGTTCTATATCCGTTAAGCCAACATTATGTGTTTTGAATAAAGAATTAGCCTCTAGCTAGAACTGAATTTATGTAGGAACATAGGAACATCCTCCTTACTGATTGGGTCAGGAAAGACAACGAACGGACATCACTAAGTTTTAATCATATTCTTCCCTACCCAATTTTACTATACGCTATATTGTTTGTTTACACTTACTAATAGTAAACGTAACAGAAAACAGACAATATTAAAGAAAATACGCTGAACAAATTTGAAATCGTAAAAAAGTTGAAGTTGTCCGAAGTTCTTAGAAAGGTTATCATTATTTTATTTTATTTTTTTATTTTTTATTTTTTTTATTCACATCTAAATTATTCTCCCCATCTTTGTTGTTCTTATCACGTTGTTTCCCCGTTGTACCCACCGACCTTCACAAGGCGTCTTTCGATCCGAGTAAACTTCATTGGATTTTATTTAATTTACGAGCTGGATTGTTCATGTCCCTCTGTTAATGTTTAGGGATATCTAGTCTTGTTCTTGTTTGACTACTGCTTTGATACTGCTCGCCCGTGTTTCCAATGAATCTGAGTCAATTACTAATCAAACACATTTAGGAACTTAGGCAATCATCCCTGAAATTTACCCGGATAGTGTGACACCTGAAAAAAGTCAGCACTGATAATAACAACAAAGATGAGGAAATTAGTCCAAATGTAAATAATATAATAATTCCCGATCCCAGAAATTTAGGCAGAAATGTGTCTTTTATCTTGACTGCTTGTTTACACTCTGTAGTTATAGACACAATAATCTACTTAGATGAAGCGTCCTGAGTATGCCGATAAACTGCGTCCGGCAGCAAGGCCTCTGATCTGGAGATTAGAGGTCTTGAAGAGCGTGCAATCACCTTTTAACTGCTGCCCAGGTCCATCCAAACCTGTCGTCGTAGCATCTGTTAGCTTTCCAGCTATTGGCAAACAGTGAACCAAAATCAACAGAACATTTTTATAATAAAGTGACCAACAATACATTTTTATAAAAAAATATCAATAAATGAAACACTAAATTTTATAGTACAATTATCGACAATACATTTTATGATCTACAAACTATACATCTAAAAAAACATAACTTTACCCTGAGAGTATAAAATTAAGTACAAAGCAGTTGAAAGCATAAACTTGGGTATGAGATATTTAGATATCGGCATTAAATAACCCAGAGAGGTTGATATGCTGCTGAACAAATTCAACCAACCAACAATAATTATAGTAAAATTAACAACAATACCTATTTATAGTAAAATTGCCAACAATATTTAAAACCAAATGACTAAGGATACATTTTATCTGTAGTTGCGTTCAAAATATATTTAGCTGAGGTCATAAAATTATGTTCAAAATATCTGGATCTCGGCATTGAATAAACCATAGAGCTTTTGATATGGCGCTAAATAAAATCAACCAATCAACCTACTTGGATGAAATAACGTCATTATAAAGTTTAAGATGAAGAAACGGAGACATGATGTAAATAACCATCGAAGAGAGAAAAAAACGGTGGAATAAGTCCTGTTTTGCAATCAAACCTTATCAAAGAGGATCGTTGATAAATTTAAAGATTAAGCAATTTATCGAATTTACCAATAGAAACAAGGAAAAACCTAAAAGTGATCTTTAACATTCATCTTAAGAAGAAAAAAAGGAAGCGTGGATCATGGATTGTAGACCAACTAAAGTAATAACAGGTAGTTTTAGGGGTTAGGAAAATATTATTATTATTATTATTATTTCTTCCTTTGATTTCTATTGTATAAGCATTTCCTTCCGGGTTACAAACAGAGATCTAAGGTTAGAAATGGCATGATAGCCGTTATTAAATATTTCTGTAAAAAAATAAAAATAAAAAATCTCACATCCATTTTACAAAGATCGTACACATTATACAAAGATAAAACTCTTCGTACTTTTCAGAACGTATTTTTATATTTCTTTCAGGTTTGGGCTTCCAGGAATCCCTTCAATGAGTCTATCGAAACCTTTTCTAATCAAACCGGGAACTCCAACTCCAACTGGAATTGTTGATGTCTTTTTGTACCACCCTTTCTAAAATATCCCTTTCATGATCCTTGTATCAAGATAGGATTTTGAAGATCTTCAAAGATACATTAGTCTGAAGGAACCGCTATGTTAATAAGAATTAGATTCTGTTGATCACGACTTCAGTCGTTTAGCTTTGATTTTTCTCTCGGTATCTATTATTATTATTATTATTATTATTATTTTTATTTTCTTTGATTTCTGGCGTTTACACATTTCTTTCCGGGTCCCGCCCAGGGACCTAAGGTTAGAAATGGCGTCATGACACTTTCCACTGACAAAAAAAAAATTACATAGTTAAAGCCCTTCGTAAGGTGTGGGCTGTACTTGTCAGAACAATTTTTTGTATTTCCTTGAGGCATGGACTTCCAGGAATCCCTTCAATTAGTCTACTGCAATCTTTTCCAACCAGTCCTAGGGCTCCAACTACAACAGGGATTGTTGATGTTCCCATATGCCACATTTTCGAGATTTCTATTTCAAGGTCCTTGTACTTTGACAACTTTTTGAATATCTTCAAAGATACATTGCAGTCATATCAATAAGGAGGCACATTATTATTATTATTTACATTTATTTTTGTTATTTGCTTACAGATAGAAATCGGAAGATACGCAAATTGAAAGTAGCATTGCAAAAGTTAAACAAAGTACTGAGAAAGATTTCGTTAGAAACAAAGAAATGAGTGCCGGGTTGCTGTGGGTTATCCATTCACTTATTTCGTAGTAGATGGTGGACGATCTCCATACAAATGAGGAGAAAATTAGCGGCAACAGAAATGCAATTCTACAGAAGGATACTGAGCATTCCATACACAGAGTGAGTAAGCAACGAGGAAGTTTTAAAGAAAGTGGCAGCAAAAAGAACACATGTTCAAAATCAGGATGAGACAGCTGAAATTCTTTGGAAGAATAATGAGGAAAGCGGTCTTGGAGAAAACCCTCACAGGACGTATTGAGGGAAAGAAATACAGCGAGCCGCATATATGATGAGCTTGTATGAATGGACGACGGAAGGTGGTGGTGCCTTAGCCAGTGAACAGGAGACGGGGACCTTAGTGTTGAAACTTGACTAATGCATGGAATAATAATGCAACGCAAAATGTACTTAGAACAAAATGTATTGAACAAGAAAGTGTACACAATATTTACATATAGTCTTTTGTATATTCCTGGTAAGACCGTTCCTGAGTCGCAGTCGGGCAGAGTCTCTGGTTGAATCTCTTGATTCCCTTTTCTCTTCCCGGTACCAACCATACTTATATGGTCGGTACTCCACTATGCAAATTAGGTGGATCCTACCACAACACTTAGTAAAAGCTACCACGAGATATAGGACGTTTTTGGAAAGTTATGATCATTCATGTTATGAAAGGATGAGGATTATAGAATAGGAAGTGTTTTAAATTTGACATACACTTAGTCCTCAAATGAATCCCCATTGACATTCAAAACCTTTTGCCGGCGCGAGTACAGCTGCGCAAGGCCCTCGCGGTAAAGGCCAGAGGTTTTGGAAGCAAAGAAATCAGTGAGTGCCCACAGCAAGTCTGTCTTATTTGCGAAGAATTTCCTACGAAGATAGTTGTCCAAGCATTAGAGGAGGTGGTAATCTGTTGGAGCAAGATCCCAGGTATAAAATGGATGGCACAATGTGTCCCAGCCAAGTCGTTGTATGGCATCTCTTGCCACCCACGCTACATGAGATCTGGCATTGTCATGGAACAAGAGTATACCCTTGCGATTAAACTATGCTGTCACCTGCTTCAATATCTGTTGTACACGTTCCAACTGCTGCGAGTCCAGATCCGCAGTGATGGTTTGGTCCATTGGTAGCAGCTCATAGTTCACCACGTCGACCAGATACAGAGCATGATCTTGCGTAAGTGTAAAGGTGTAAAGCACAGAGTAACAACCAATATCTAGCACGTGTCATACAGGGTCCACTTTTCGTCACTATTCGGTATCGATAAAGCAACGAGAAACAGGTTGTCTCTCGTAGTTGCTTGTTGGCCTCCGATAGTATGTATACACTTGCTCAACTTGTATGCCTTCTCCCTGTGCGGTGCAGGTGAAGTATGTTCCATCAGAAACCTGGAAGCGTTCGGCAAGCACACCTCACAGGTTTAGCTGTTGTCCTCTTCTATAGTCGCCTTCAGGGTCTCATCTTCCAAGACATATGGTTGGCCACTGCGGAGTTCATCACAAAAGAACAGATTTTCCGACCTCAACTTCTGGAAAGAATGCCCGGAGGTGCGTTCACTCACAGCATTATCACCAAAGGCTTGACGTATTCGGCGACTTGATGTGGCTGCGGACAAGATAACATTATAGTCATAAACCAGTCAATACTGAACGAGCTGTTCCCTTGCAGCTGCTCATGCTTTGACCGATGTGCCTGCACGACGCACCTACATTGGTCAAGATCAATGCCACCACCCACCTCCAACACTTTCGCGGCAAGTAAGGCACTCATTTTCGTATCATTGATCACTTCTTCCACACGACGTTAAAAGCACATTTTTAGTTACCTTATACATTCTACGTGTGGTGAATAAAATATTTTGCTCATAATCTAAACATTTAACTTCCAATAAGATGTGAAAGCGGTTTAGGGATGTGAGATGTGTAGAATATAAAATCGATTCCCGTGTTGTGATCAAAAAATAAAAATGAAAAAGTAAGACGCAAAAAGAAAGAAAGAAAAACTTATCTAAAATTGATAAGAGTTGCCAAGGTTTGATGAATTTTGTGTTGTACAGCGACTTCTGCAGTAAAATCGAAAATCTCATTTCATAAGAAGCCTTGAGTTTTTATAACTATCGATTATTTGCAGTCAATTTCTCTCCCCCTTTCTTTCTCTCTCTCTCTCTCTCTCTCTCAAATATATATATATATATATATATATATATATATATATATATATATATATATTTGATGGACAAGAACAATTTAAAAAAAAAATATTCAGTTTATATAGCGTTCTTCTTTTACGGGAGCTAAGATAATAGGATTTAAACTGTCCATAGCGATTATTGACTCGAGTATTTTCGGTCAAGACATTGACCATTTTCAAGGGCTTCGTTGTTAATATATTTTTTGTGTTTATCTTCTAAGCTGTGTTGCGTATAAGTAATAGTAATTATAAGTTCTTATAAGAAAACACTTGTAGATAAGACTATAATTACTAAAAAGATTTAACTGTAAGACATTTTTTAAAGATAATAGAAGCAATTTATATAAAGAAATTTAAGCTAAGCTTCAATCTAACTTTGAAACAGGTTAAGAAATTCAGATGGTGCTTTATACTACTACTCCCAGTCAGCACTTCTCAGAATTAATGTTAGTTATATATATATTTTGGTTCAGAATTTATGGTTATCTCACTTTGGTTTACCTCATACACGCTAAGTCGACTCTCTCTCTCTCTCGCTATATATATATATATATATATATATATATATATATATATATATATATATATATATATATATATATATGGGGAAAGTGTATGAGAAAGTGGAAAAAAGTTTTCTTGCGACGTGTTTCGTCCTTTAGGATTCATCAGACTCTATTTGTTATGTCGGGGGTGACTATACATGCGCACAAACCAAGGGATGCTGGGAATATAAAATTTATTTTTTAACTGGCCGATTTCTTTTAGATTCTTTTTCTTTCCATCACTTTTTTTTGTAGATATCCCACACTGTGATAATAAAAGAAGTTCTGCCAGGAATGGTGAAATGTTATAAGACCCTGAGCGCAAATTGACCTTGCGATCAGGACAATCTCTAGACATTTTCGTCGTTGTGAATTGTTTTCTCATTTGATCAGAGTAGCATTCTTTATGTCAAAATTGTGGTCAGTCTCCTTACGGTGGCCAACTAGCGCATTTGTTATATATATATATATATATATATATATATATATATATATATATTAATTAATTCATCTAGTCTGATAGAAACCTCAACAGAATGCAAAAAGCACTGGACGGTCGTTTCGTCCTATATTTGGGACTCACCAGCAGTGCGCATCCACTACCGAGAATTGAAATCCTGACAGTTAGGTTGTCATGCAAACATCATACCAACTGTTGAGCTTTCTATCAGACTCGATGAATTAATTAAATATAATTATCAAATCCTCCTAATAATTACTATATATATATATATATATATATATATATATATATATATATATATATATAGTAATTATTTTCAAATATATATATATATATATATATTCGACTCACCCATCGTATTCGACGTATTAGGGTCAAGCAGTTCGGTTCCCAAGAACCGACAGCCAGATATCAGCACATGTGATTTGTAGTGGTTCCTAGGAAGGTTTTTTTGAAGGTCCGAATACAGAGACCTGGTGCACTACATACCACAAGGTCTCTAAACGACCCTCCGCAGGTTTTGAATTCACAGTTGCCATCCAAGGCTATGGAACCAGGTCTGTCCTGCTATTTACCCAAAGCTGGATGGAGAAGAAGAGGATTCATACCTTTCTCAGCACGTAAGTGAATGTAATGGATTCAACTGGAATATATAATATATATATCGTTGTCTCTCAATCCAAGCCGTTATCTACCATGTCTCATATATATATATATATATATATATATATATATATATATATATATGTATGTGTGTGTGTGTAATAAATTAAGAAAATCCTTAAAAAAATCCATCTCAGTTATAATCTCTTCCTTTTATAATAAAAAGGGAAGAAACCAAAAGAAAAAATTCAATATAAAAGATAAAATAATTTAATTTTCTTTTTTTTATTATAAGACATTATCCTTTTTCTTTTATTTCTTTTTTTTTTCTATTTGTCTGACCAGATTGATTCCATTTCTAAAAAAACCTTCCCTCTGAAAAGATGAATATGTAAATCTATTCATGCCATAAATCATAACCGCGGTAAATTTTTAAAGATTTACTTGACTTATTATTATATTTTTCTGTTATTTACATTGAGTTTTCTTTGGATGAATGTCCGCCTTTGAATTATCTCTACAAATTACCAATTGGTATATATATATATATATATATATATATATATATATATATATATATATATATATATTGATTACGAGCACAATCAAAAAGGCGGTTAATAGAAAAAGATTAAATTTGTATCGAAAAGGAAGTTGTTGAAAGAACAAACCCCGTGATTATATATATATATATATATATATATATATATTAGTATCCAAAAGGTTTATTGGTATCCAAAATAAGAACAACTTCACTTTCATACTGTTCGACATTATTGACTATTATCCCCCCCTCCATATCTAAAGATCTGTTCACTTTGGCTTTGGAGTTCGCTCAGGAATACTCAAATAATTCTGAGAATGAAATGGATATAATCTTGAAATGAGTAAATTCTATTCTGGTTTACAATGATCAACAGTGGACCAAAAAGACTTTCAATTATAATTTCTACATCTCAATGGGTTCTTTCGATTCTGCTAAAGCCTTTGTCTTGGTGGAATTATTTCTTTTATACAATTTAAGTGCCTTTGAATCCCTAGATTCTGGTAGTGTAGGATTATATAGAGACGATGGCTTATTTGTCGTTAAAGACTCTACAAAATTTAAGGTAGATCGCATTAGAAAAATAATCCATAGGAAGTTTAAGGATTTAGGTCTTAAGACTATAGTTACGACCAACATTAAACAGGTAGATTTTCTGGATGTCACCCTAGACCATATTAATAGCTCTTTTCAACCTTATGTGAAGGTTAATTCTAACCAGGTATATTTACATTCTAATTCCAACCACCCCTTCTATTATTAAGCATATGCACCCATCCACTAAATTTAGGATAAGTACTAACTCTTCTAGCAAAGAGGTTTTTAATTTTAAAACTTTTAATTCTGCCTTTAGAAATAGTATCTACAACGGTACCATTATTGAATATAGAAATCCTGTTAATTATGACCACAATAAGTGCTGCGGGCTGGTTAGGGCTACAAATAAAGACGCCAACAGAGGAATTGAGTTAAATATATTAACAGAAACCGTAATACAGGCATATACAAACGAGAGTTACAGCAAGAATGTTTGGTTCAACTGTCAGAGCTGACTGGTGGAAACTTCTCTCTCCAAAAGGCTGTACCTGCTCCTATTTATAGTTGGGAGAGTGCATGCGTGCGTGGGAAACTACCATAACAATAAGAAAAGAAGATCCATGAAGATATTAGATTTACTTCCCCTTTCAACCTAATGGCTAAAACCAAACTGGGACATTATAATATTATTATTATTTAGATTTATATATATATATATATATATATATATATATATATATATATATATATATATATATATTTGATGGACAAGAACAATTTAACATCCCTTTTTTAAACAGTTTATATAGTTTTTTACAGTTTGAAATTTCTAAACCTTATCAAAAAACATTTCCCCGGCCCCGAAACTAATCGACTCAATTATAATATCCTTAAATTAAACTACAGTCGCGCTGATAACTTGGGAAAATAAGTAAGAAACATACTAACAGAGTCTTCAACTAGTATAGGGACTCAAAAAATTTGACTACTCGCCAGGTTGCAACAAGTAGAAATAAGTATAATGACACTAATAATAGTTTGTACAATTGTAGGAATTCTAATAATTGCCCATTACAGAATAATTGTTTAACTAGTTTTCTAATTTTTCTTAGTAAAATTACTATACTAGAAAAGCGCAATATTACAAAAAATTCTATTGGAAGTACTATAAATACATACAGAGAACGTTGGTGTGGATATGTGCAATCTTTCAACAGTAGTACTCATAAATACAAAACTATTGTCCAAATATTTTTATAGTTTAAAGGAGAAAAACAAGACACCTACTGTTAAATGGAAATTTATTAAGAGAGCTCGAACATGTAATTCTCTATATATTTATGTCTTCATGAAAAATTTGAAATCATTAGATTTAAAGACAAGACCCATCTCTTAAATCAAAGGAATGAACGCACTGTCAAATGTAAATATAGCTCAAATTTTCATTTACTACAGGGGTAGTGATATTTTTGACGATAATGCAATGTTACTGTAAGTTTAGTATATTATTACTTATATTATCTGCTAATACTTATATCTATGTAAATATATGTATGCTTACGCTTATTATGCCGTTTCTGTGTACACATGTGGGTATATTTTTATAGGTAGATGTATATATGTGCATGTAATTTTTTATAAATATGTATATATATATATATTCATTTGAATGTACATTTATATATATATATATAAATATATGTATACAAGTGTGTGTGTGTATATATATATATATATATATATGGGTGTGTGTATTTGCGCGTATGCATGTATGTATGAATATATTTGTACTTGTATTTATATGTCTGTTTATATATATGTTTGAATTTATGGTGGTTATATTTGCTTGTTGATATATTTATGCGCTTGTATATGCATGTGTATGTACGTATATGTGTGAATATATATATATATATATATATATATATGTCTGTGTGTGTATGTGTATATATATATATATATATATATATATATATATATATATATAAGTATATCTTCGTGTTTTTTGAATGAATTATCTATGCTAACTATAATCTACTTTTTGTTTGATAATGATTTCAAAATTGCTTGTGGACTTAATCAACAATTGTGTTTTATTGCATTTTAATCTTGTATGGACTCTGAATCGTTTATAGTCATTTGATAATATATATATATATATATATATATATATATATATATATATATATATATATATATATATATATATATATATATTTTCTATGTATATCTATGGATGTATCTATTTGTAGTGATGAATGTGTGTACACATACGAATGTATGCATTTTTATATATATTGTTATATGTTTGTACTCGTGTATGTGTAATCATGCATATATAAGTATATATGCGATATTTATATATATTTGTGTGTTTATTTGTTTTCTTTTTTATATATTAGCTGGTTTTATTTTATTTTAAGTGTTACATTTGGCCTGGGCATTTGAATTTGGTCTTTCTTATATGTGTGTATGCGTATATATTTATTTTTTCTATCCATTTCTATATATTTTATTGTCTATTTTGCGTTGTTCATTGACGAATATTTTTCTATTCTACCCCCTCTTAAATGTTATCCATCGAACCCTCTTTTTATCTATATATCTTTGTCCATCTAAGTAATATTTTAATAGTCAGTTTGAATTCGTTGACTAACACTTTCAAATTTAAATCTTTGCAGGTGTGTATATGTGTGTGTCTTTACTAATGCATGTGCGCATGAGCGCTTTCCTTGTATGTATATGTTGTCTGTTTCCAGTTTCGCTTGTGTTTTTGTGTGTTTATATATGTACATATATCTACGTGTTTGTGGATTATAATCTGATTGACTATGTATTGTCTTTTGCAAGATTTCATTCCCCGCTCCCCATATCACCACTTCAGATGTATCGAAGTTGAAATGTATCTAAGTTTTACATCTCCATTAGATTAACGTTTATTCTAACTTATATTTTGGCCTTTCAATTAAAACAAATTAAAAAATAAAATATATGTATTTTTTCATCAGTTTCTTCTTTAAATAATTTTATAATATTTTAAATTTAATACAGGTTAAATTTAAAATTTTTGATTGGTAATTTTTTATTTTCAATATTGTATTAAAATTTAATATTAATTAGAATGATTTCTATTTTAGTCTAACCTTAAAATTAAGGCACTAATTATAACCAAAGTTCGTTGTCAATTTTTTTGTTAATTCTCATATACTTGCATTTTGATTGGTCATTGCAGCTTATGTAACAGTGTTTCCCCTATTGAGGGGTGTTTGGTTGATTTGAACCTTTTAAAACCCTTTATTCTACATTCAATACTATCACTTGATAAGACACCAGAAGTGTTGAAACAAAATGGCTATTTTTGTAATGATTTTATAACATATTTACGTCATAACTTTCGAATAAATTATATATATAAAATATATATATATATATATATATATATATATATATATATATATACTGCATTACATAGTAAATATAAACCTCCATTTAATTTTTTAAGGTATATGCAGTTAGGCTTGATACAAGCCGTGCTAGTTTACGGCGTCTGAATAAGCATTCTTCTTTTATGTGTCGTGTCTTTCAGGACATGGGCGATCATGGCTCTCTCCAATTTCCTTGCTCGTCTTGCCTTCAGTATGCCCTTTGACTATCAGATTCAACAATCAATCTTTCTTTATATGTCTTCCAGAAATTTCAACTATCTCTTTCTGATTCTAAATATGTGAACTTTTTCTTCCTATTTTCCTTAAAAATTTCGCGTTGCTCACATTCCCCGTTCACTGTATTCTCAACATCCTTCTGTAGAACGACATTTCCTTTGCTTCTAGTTTTCTGTTCAATTATGAGGAAATTTTCCCATATTCCCCGCTATATAGGATGATTGATAAGACAAAATATTTCAGCACTGATTTCTTTGTTTCTAATGAAATTTTCCTGTTTCTTAATATTTTGTTTAGTTTTTTTCTGCCTTTGGTTGCCTGTCATATTACTGTACTTGCTTGATTTAGACACCTCCAATTCGTAACAGGCATCTTGGCTGTTTCAACTTGTTATACGGATGCTGTAAATACCATGGACTAAACATTTAAGCAACAACGAAGTTTTTGGAGAAAATGGGAGACAAAAAGGAAATGTATACTTGACATCAGGAAGCGACAGTCAAAATCTCTAGGGCACATAATATAACACATAATGAGGAAGGAAAGCTTGGAAAATTTGATACTCACAGGACAGACTTAAGGCAAGAAGGGACAGAGAAAAATAACACATACCCTACTTAGTGAGTTTGAGTAAATGGATTCCGGAACAAGGTCTGAGAGAGATGACAAAATACAAAATTTATTAGCTACAAAGAAGAGGAAATTGGGGAAAACCATGATTGTCTAAGTCCTTAACAGACAGGGTATACAGAAGAAGAAATCAGAACATACATTGTCTTCTGGATGGGGCATCTCAGTTTGATGCAATGGATAGCAAGCTTGTCTCGGTAGAACAATTACGACTAAGTGGTGAAATCGATGCTCACTTGGTGTCCCATTCGTTCAGTTTTCTGCCACATATAATTTACGCTTAGAAAATTATAACACATTGTTTTCTTAGTTTTTACTACTCTGTAAAGTAATTCGTGAACTTCAACTTCGTATACAAGCTTGTTGGGGAGGTTTCTCTCATATAGGCAGGATATTTTAAGCTATTTCGGGGAGTAGGGTAGCAAATGAATGGTAATGATTTAATACCGGGGCCCCGGGAATGATTTAATACATCGTGGGATAAGTTAATTTGTGTTTAACATAACTCAAGACCGCAGATGTTGACCACCAGCTGAAAGTTAAACCTTTGGAACTAATTCTCTTCAATGTAAATTTCAAAAGTTACTTTCATGCTGCCTTTTAATAAATTGAACAAACGATTTGAAATAAAAGTTAAAAACTTCTGATTTTTAAAAGCCTCTATTTCCTATCAACTAATTAAAAACCAAAAGCACGTGTCTAATCGCCTTATCCTCTCTAACAGTACAATTTAATTTCTAAGGAATTAATGGATTTTATTCATAATCCGACATTATTTCTTATTAATTAAACGTTACATTTCGTGAATACACGTGTTTGAGTAGACATCTCGTCTTTTGAAAAAGTGTAACTCTATGTCTACCAGCCTATTAATAAGACTTTCATTAATACTTTAACACTGATAGTTCTTTTCTTCATGGTTTGGTTTTGTTTGGTTTGTTTTACGGCATATCAACCTCAATTGGTTATTTCATGCCAACATTTTTACTGCTGGTAATATTTTTTTTCAAAAATTGTATTGCTGGTAATATTTTTTTCAAAAAAAGTATTGCTGGTAATAATGTTTTTCTGGTAGTATTTTTTTTCCAAAAAATGTATTGCTGGTAATATTTTTTCATTCAAAAATGTATTGCTGGTAATATTTTTTCCTTCAAAAATGTATTGCTGGTAAAACTTTTTCTTTCAAAAATGTATTGCTGGTAATATTTTTCTTTCAAAAATGTATTGCTGGTAATATTTTTTTCTTTCAAAAATGTATTGCTGGTAATATTTTTTCGTTCAAAAATGTATTGCTGGTAATATTTTTTCTTTCAAAAATGTATTGCTGGTAATATTTTTTTTTCAAAAATTTATTGCTAGTAATATTTTTTTTTCAAAAAAGTATTGCTAATAATATATTTCTTTTCAAAATGAATTGCTGGTAATTTTTTCAAAAATGTATTGCTGTCAATATATATATATATATATATATATATATATATATATATATATATATATGGCATCAAATGACAAGTGGAAAAAATCTTACATTTTGCCGACACGTTTCGTCTTCTTAATTTTCAAGGCAAAAATGAAATCGAAATGTTTTTTGTTGTTATAGTTACATTAAAATCCAAATTTAAAACGATAGATGCTTGTGTCTAACCTTTTTTTTTTTTAGTTAATGTAAATTACCTTTATAGTAAGGGATTATTATTATTATTATTATTATTATTGTTTTTTTTTTTTTTTCCATGTCGACAATATAGTTAAATTCCCAGATGAATTCTGCGAACAAGACAGATTGGCATCAAATGACAAGTGGACCACTTGTCATTTGATGCCAATCTGGCTTGTCCACAGAATTCATCTGAGAATTTAACTATATATATATATATATATATATATATATATATTAAAATGTATTGCTGGTAATAATTTTTTCCTTCAAAAATGGTAATAATTTTCACAAAAATATATTGCTGGTATTAAAACTATTTTTACACATTCATAGTGTTTGGAACAGAGTTTGGGGTTAACTATTTGCCCATAGCTGAGACCCTAACAGGTGCTACCACTCCGGGTCAGGGTGGATCTGGAAATAACAGCAATTAAGAGGTGGTTCCACACTCCTAAAAGCTACCGATCAGAGGTTTCAGCTATCGGATATAGCTTAAAGTCTTACCCAGCACGCAGATGTAGTTTATCGTCATATCCAGGACGGTTTTCCTAATGGTTTTCAGTTCACTCTATATAGCTTGTAAACGGAAACCTGATCAAACTTTACATTTAAAAAATAAAGAATCGATATTTAATTATTAGTTTCCCCCTTGAATCAGAAATACTCAATATGGTTAAACTAGAAAATATTGAAGCTAAATTGAAATGACAGGGTTGGTATAATGTCCGCCGGCTTGCCTATAGATACATATGGTGTTAAAACTATAAAACCATTTTCTCTTATTACTCGTTGCGTATGCAAACATTAAACGAATATAAATTTTGGTCTATCTATATGACCATTTTTATTCGCGATGACAGTTTCCACAAACAGCTAGATCAGGTGATCGCCATACCGATCCTCTTACGTGTGGCGCGAAATATTGTCACGGCATAAATACATACATATATATATATATATATATATATTAATCTACGCCCAGGTTTTTTCCCCATTTCACCTTTCTTAACAAAATTACTGCTCTCACAAACAAATGTACACAACAGATCCATAAAATCAAAAGAAAATGGTTGAATACATCAACACAGATATAATGACAATATTCTCCACACGTGACAAATACTAACGTTATTTTCAGTTAACAATATGATAATAGCGTTTCTCTACATTCCAGTTGCTAGAACATTCTGTTTTGTTTTTTATTAGTTACCTTGTTCAATTAAATTCATTTCGTATTTTTGCTTTGATAAAGTCCACATTGGACGAAACGCGTCAGCAATTACTAGTTTCCCTATTGTCATTTTTTTATTCATATATATATATATATATATATATATATATATATATATATATATATATATATATATTACAAAGGTAACCAAAAATGTTCTGTCCGTTTTTAAAGGAAAAAAGAAAACGATTCGCAATATGTGTAACTTATATTTAGTCTTCGAAGTAATCGCCATCGGCATCCAGCACCTTCTGCCAATGTGTCTCCAGCTGTTCAATGCCCTTGTGTTAGAACGTGGGGTGTTTTGATGCAAAGAAGTCCCTGAGGGCTTTGCGCAAGTCTGCTTCATTGGTGAAGGATTTTCCATGAAGATGATTATCCAGGGAGTGGAAGAGGTGGTAATCGGATGGCGCAAGTTCAGGGGAATAAAGTGGATGGCACAAAGTCTCCCACCTAAGTTGCTGTATGGTATCCCTGACCACTCGCGCGACATTCGACCTGGCGTTGTCATGGAGGAAAAGCGCACCTTTGTGATTCACCAGTGCTGGCTCTTTCTGGAGCAATGCCTGTTGCACACATTTCAATTGCTGCGTGTATAGGTCTCCAGTGACCGTTTGGCCCGTTGGTAGCAGTTCATAATGAACCACTTGGTGACCTGTCCACCAGACACAAAGCATAATCTTGCGTGGGTGCATAGGCGGTCTTGCGGTGTGAGGGACAGCATCCTGAGGAGACAACCAATGTCTGGAATGCTTGGGAGTTTCGTACAGAACCCACTTTTCATCACTGGTAAGCACTCGATTGAATAAGGATGCCGTACGGTGGCGAGAAAGCAGCGATACGCAGACTGCCACTCGTTGTCCCTTGTGGACCTCCAACAGCGTTTGCGGAATCCACTTGCTCAGTTTGTACGTTTTACCTAGGCGGTGCAGGTGAAGTCTAACTGTTTCATCGGAAACGTTGAACTGTCTTGCAAGTTCACCACACGTTAGACTATTGTCCTCTTCAAAGGCCGCCTTCAGGACTCCGTCATTCAAGACCTGTGGTCGTCCGCTGGGAGGCTCATCATGGAGAGACAAATGTCCCGACTTGAATTTTCGAAACCAACGCCTTGCAGTACGTTCACCCACAGTACTATCCCCAAACGCTTGACATATGCGGCGACTTGATACAGCTGCTGATAAGACCACTTTGAAGTCGTAAAGCAAACAGCCCCGAACGAGATCTCTAGACACTTGCATCCTTCTCACAGCTGTCCGGCTTATAACTGATGGCCGGGCACGGTGCGCGTGTTTTTTATAATGTCTGATGTTCCTACTTCCGGCTGTCCGAATTTGAAAACAATTGCTACACGCATTTCGTATCTACTTCAACTTCATTCAATGACTAATCAAAAAACGGACAGAACTTTTTTTGGTTACCTTGTACTTCCACAATGACATATATATATATATATATATATATATATATATATATATGTGTGTGTGTGTGTGTGTGTGTGTGTGTATGTGTGTGTATGTGTGTGTGTGTGCGTGTCATTGTGGAAGTAGTAATGGTACAGCATTAGTATTTGATTAAATGAATAAATATTAAATTTTGTTATCCTTCATTAGCTAAAAATGCTTTATCAGTTTTATTGCAATTTTTTGGCTTCTTATTTATGTGAATTTGGCATCTCAACCCTAAATAACTTTAAAAAGTAAGAAACGAGAACGACTACGCTCAACTGAAGAAGTGAGGGACTGCTTATTGCATATTCGAAACATTAAAGAAATCGCGAGAAGACATTAAATAAGGTGCACCAATAGTTGAAATAGAAACATTAGAATAAAGTAAGCTCATAGGTTTGTGTGATTTTTTCAATCGTTGGTTTTATTTCAAAATATTGAAAAACGTAGTCTTTAAAAATTTTGCTTAGTGTGCCGTGATATTTTCATTTGCTCCTAGGTGTACCGTTGCTTAAAATGGTTGAGAAACACTGAGCTATATTGTTAATAATTACAATATTTATTGAGCGCCTGTGCGCGCGCACACACACACACACACACACACACACACACACACACACACGCACGCACACACACATGAACAAGGATCTAGCAAGGTCATTAAATTTAAACTATCAAAAGGTCAGGAGAGTGTCAGTTATGATTTTGTCGCTAGTAGAATCTTAGAGAAATCGACCTACAAAGAGATTTCGTTCTAATTGGTCGACTTGTCTTCATATAAGCGTGAAAGAACGAAAGAAAAGTCGAAAATAAATTAAGTGAAGAAAATTCACAGGCAGTTCCGAATGATTACACGCAAAATCTCTTGATAGACTAAAAGTGTTTATATAGAAAAGAAAGATGGTGTAAAAATGAATCTTGTGGTTAACGAAGCGGTTGGGAGATATGAGAAGTATTACAGGAGTCAGTAGGGGTCAGGTCTTGGTTTAATTTGTTTGATAAAGGAAAAGGGGAAGCAAATCAGAAATATTGAAAAAAAGACGCGGGGAAATAAGTGGCAGTGAGGGTAAAGAAGAAATTTGTCAGAAGGAAAAGGAAGGAAAAAATCGATAGAAAAGAGATGCGAAAAATAAAAGCAAGAAAGAAAGGAAGATAAGAAGTGCAGATAGGATCAGAGTATGGAAAGGAGAGACGAATGAACAAAATAAAGGAGGGAAGGCGGAATAAAGAAGGAAATGAGGGATGGAGTAAGGAAAGGAAAGGAAGAAACGTGAGAAGAATGTATGAAGGCAGAAAAGAAGGGACGAAGGAAGAAAGAATGAAGGAAATAAGGTATGAAAAGAGCGAAGAAGGAAGGAAGGAAGGAAGGAAGGAAGGAAGGAAGGAAGGGGGAGGGAGGGAAGAAAAAGAAATGGAGGGATGGTGGAAGGATGTAAAGAAGCTTAACAAGTATTATTACTTTTCAAGACGGACATGATCTGCATCATAATTTTACCAATTACATTTCTTTCTTATGTAGCCTTTAAACTGTTAGTGAAGATGAAGAAAAAAGAAAAAGAAAGATGGAAAGAAGAAAGAAAAAGAAAGCAGAATATGGAAAGAAAAAAGAAGAAAAAGAAAGAAGATGGAAAGAAAAAAGAAAAAGAAAAAAGATGGAAAGAAGAAAGAAGAAAAAGAAAGAAGAAAAAAGATGGAAAGAAGAACAAGACGACAGAAGATGGAAAGAAGAAAGAAGAAAAAGAAAGATGGAAAGAAGAAAGAAGAAAAAGAAAGAAAGATGGAAAGAAGAAAGAAGATGGAAAGAAGACGAAAAAAAGAAGATGGTAAGAAGAAAGAAAAAGAAAAAGAAGAATTCTTGATGTGGCGGCAACAAAGAGAAACAGAGAGAAACTGTCAGCATAGAAAATCAAAACAACGCAATATTAAGAAAAGATAAAGTAAAGAAAACAGAAGGCAAAAGAAAAAAAAAAATTTAAAAATGGTCCTTGCAGTTGGAGCGGGTGTGAGTTATCATGGATGGGGAAGTGAGAAATGTCGAAATGGTGTCCTTAAGGACGGTGACACGCAATTCTCCCGGGTGCAAATCTCTTCAACACATACGCACTACATTCTGTATTGCTTAACCGCCATAAGAACCGTAAATTTAGTGAGAGGGGAGTGACTTATTTTTGCGTTCATCCCTCGAGTCATGCGGTTAGAATGTTGTTTTTATGGATGTTGGAAGTGTCGTATATCGTCAGCTCGTCTAGCTAAGTGCTTTTTTTAAAAAAAAATATTGACACTTACCATCCACGGCGCGCCCTTCTTTCTCAAGATGGCTGAGATTGACGCTTTATTTCGGATAGCAAATTCACACTGCCTTTATTTGCTGATAGCTTGTTCATCATAAAATTGTGATTATAAGCTAAACAGCTGAATCCAATGATCTCTCCCCCTTGGTACCTCGGCCTCATGAATTTCAACGTATTACTCGATTGGCAACTAGGTCTCGTCGATTCACTGTTGAAATAGCTAGATGCAACTGTAGGTTCTGTTCTAATAGTTTCTTCTCTCACACTTCTCAAATGTGGAATTCTCTTCCGATTTCTTGCTTCCCCGACAACTACAGTCTTCAAAAATTTAAATGCAATGTTAATTATCATCTTCTGTCTTCCCAAAATATTCTCTTTTATTATTCTTTCTCCTCGCTAAGGTTTTCTCATTCCGTTCGACTTCCAGTAACCCCTTAGGCCTTTGTGATCCACTTGGTAAAATGTTTCTTTTATTTTAAAGTCATCGTTAGATGACTTTAAAATAAAAGAAGCATTCATAGTAAATTTATAATCAAGAAACGTAATTATTAGAGCTGTTTTTTTTAATTTTTTTTTTCAAGCTATAACCAAGGTTGCACGAATATTTCAGCCATTTTGTTTAATTTGATGGCAGCAATGTTTTAGCAAGTAATCCTATTCTCTCAAACACTGAACATGATTTTATTCCGGTAATTTGTCGAATCTGATATAATGTTTTGGCTTTTCCTCCGTATCCTGTTCAGGGCTTTGCTTATGATACACAATCAATCATTACAAGTGATGACACAAAACAAAAAAAAACAACGAATTAGATTAGACGTTAGATGACTTTGCAGTTCTTCTGCGCCTGGGATGTATGAGTAGCGTAACGGCTACCGGCGCAGATTATGGAAACGACGTGTCGAGTTCAAATTTCAGCCTAACCTGTTGCGTTCGCTTTCATGCTAATGCCTTCGAAAAACGCATGAGCTTCTCGCTACTGCAGCTAGAATGAACTATTTTGGTTGGCAGCTAGGACAATTCTGATTTTAAAATTGTGATGATAACGGAGAAATATTCCACCATGATTCTCAAGAAGTCATGGCAATTCATAGATAATAAAGAAACTGAAGGGATATTGCATTGAAAATATGTTACTACTAATATAGAATAAACAAACAATATGGCAGTTGTAATATTAGCCATTACCTTATAAGGAAATATTCGGCATTTATTTGACCGAGTAGCCAGTTCTACTGTCGGTTGAAATTTATGAAATGTTTCTATTGAAACAATTTATTCCTGAAAATAGGTTTTTTATGTCCAGTGATTGTTATCGTTAATTCCAGTATTGATAGGAGTTTATTCCCTTGTCTTTTGTTTGAAGCAGTGTAGAAAGTCAATATCTTGATTATGCCATTATTTTATCTTCGAGTTATATCTGCTAATCATTTTAGTTGTCCTTAAGCGATGCGGTTTCTATTATCTGGTACAGTTCTTTGTTTGTGATTCTGTAGCGCCAGTCTATGAAGCTGGAACAAGTATGGTCCTCGGTAAGAAGCCATTTTTAACCATTGACCCGACAAAGTGGATGTATATAGCTGCCAGTTTAGATATTTCTGAACGGGATTGAAAATCTTGGGGCTATTTAAGAACATGACTCCATTTTTAAGGTTAAAGTTTTGGTTTCATGGCAATTTGAGATCGTTGACTAAACTAAAGTATGACTGGATGTAACTCTGGTTAACTGTCAATGTCGATTTCTATTACAAATGTTGCAAAGTTTTCTTTCGAGGTTTGATTTTCGTTTTGTACGAATTCGAGCTTGGCCGTAACATAATTGAAGTTGCAAGGAATATAAGATTCCTATTTGTAGACAGTGTTACTAATGAACGAATAGTGTTTATAAAGTTTGCGAGAGTTAAACCAACTTGAAGAGAAGTCGAGCAAAAGTGTTTATCAATAATTAAAAAAAATGACAAATTTTGATAGAAAATGATCCATAATTCTCAGAAAGATCCAATATGCCGAAGGGAAGCATATCAAGTCATTACAAAAAAATAAAAATAAAATGCCCAATAAAGGCTTTTCATTTATACCCAGTGAGAAAAAAAATAGACACAATATGACTCCGTTTAAATACGTTCAATTGTCCGAAAATTAATTCGTTTTTTTGTTTCTTTTTTTTTTTTCTTGTATCATCACTCACTTGTAATGATTGATTGTGTATCATAAGCAAAGCCCTGAACAGGATACGGAGGAAAAGCCAAAACATTATATCAGATTCGACAAATTACCGGAATAAAATCATGTTTGAGAGAATAGGATTACTTGCTAAAACATTACTGCCATCAAATTAAACAAAATGGCTGAACTATACGTGCACACTCAGTTATAGCTTGAAATAAAACATTAAAAACTCTAATAATTACGTTTCTTGACTATAGAATTTCATGTATAATCACCCAACCTGTTATAGATAATATTGTAAAGTTTTAGTCAGCTGATGTTAAAGTTATTATTGTACCTGGAACATACACTCAATCTATGTTTTAAAAAATAGAATGTGGAATTAATAAATTCTAAACATTTCAAATACTTCGGTGTGTGGATCAGTTAAAGTAAACATAATATAGGAAATAAGAAAATTGAATGCAAGTTATTTTGCGCTGAAGGTACTTGATCCGTACACCGTAAAAATAACCTGAAAACTTGAGTTATTTTCTAAAATAGCCACGTCTGATCTAGACCCTCATGTGGGTGTCGTGCATCACATTCGACTCATTCAAAATCTCTGAACTATCAGTTATTTATAATGATTTTCTCAGATCAATGATTAAAAATGGCTTAAAGAGAATTAATCTTGTAGTTCTTAAAGAAGACAATCCTTCGTTGAATCCTGGCGATGTTTTGTCTTTTTGCTCCTCCTCCTCTTTCTTCTTCTCCTTTTCTTTCTTCTCCTCCCTTCCTCCTACTCTTTCTTCTTCTTCTCTTCTCCTTAGTTTTCTTCTTCTTCTCTTCTTCTTAGTTTTCTTCTGCTTCTTTTCCTCCCCTTCTTCTTCTCCTCCTACTTCTCTTCCTCTTAGTCTTCTCCTCCTCCTCCTACTTCTCTTCTCCTTAGTCTTCTCTTCCTACTTCCTCTCCTCTTAGTCTTCTTCTTTTCCTTCTAGTTCTCCTCCCTTTCCTCTTATTCTTCTCCCTCTACTTCTTTTCCTCCTTAGACGTTTTCTCCTCCTCCTCGTCATACCTTTCTTCTTCTCCCCTCCTACTTCTCCCCCCCTTCTTCTTCTATGTGCCACGTCACTTCAGGACATGGACGATAATGGTTCTCTTTTGGTCCTAGGATGCTTGTTATCCTTTTGCTAAGGCCCCCGATCCTCTTCCGCACTCCATTCACACAAGCTCGTCAGGGAAGTTGCTCGCTGCCTTCCACTATATCTCTTGCTCTCAATATGTCCGGGGTGGCTTAAATTTTCCAGACCCTCCTTCCTCAATATATGTCCAAGTAATTCCAGCTGTCTTTTCCTGGTTCTGAGTAAAAGTCTTCTTTCAGTTGCCTTTTTCTTTAAGATTTCCCGATTGCTTACTAGTTCCGTTCATGAAATGTTCAGTATCCAACATTCTTTAGAGTTACAAAAATTGCCAAGAATATAAAAAAAAGTAAGTTTTTTGAGTTTTTAAATGACTTATTATCCCTCAGCAAGAACTATCAGAAAACAATAGCAGGAATAATAATAGATTTTGATTTGTAGTAGTACCAGTGTTATTATTAGTACTATTAATAATAGTAGTATAAACACTAGTATATATCGAGTTATCACCCTGATAGCTTTCATGTTAGATCAAGTATTTAGCAAATGCCTTAAGTCTCCCAACACTCTCCATGTTATTTTTTATTCGTAGTACAGTGTAACCCGGATATAAGAGAGTAGTCGGGACCGGAGAAGAAGTCTCTTATATCCGAGTTTCTCTTATATCCGGCTTTGGTCTATTTTGTTTACATTAACACAGGCTCTAATTTGGGACCAGAGAAAATCTTTCTTATATCCGGGTTTCTCTTATATCCGGGTTACACTGTATATGAATTTTGGCAAGCGGCATCTGGCGGCTTTCATTGGAACTTGATTTCAAATCTCATCAATTCACAAACACTCGCCTCAGTATTTTTTTAATGTTATCTGGATTTTCACATCTGTAGTATTTGTTAGCTCCTATTTAGATACGCGTAAATACCATTGGGAAAGTTATAAATCCATTTTCTTCCAGCTATGGGTTAAATTATAATACGTGTACCTCGAAACATCATTGTTGCTCTTAAAGAATTGTTAAAGGCAATGTTCACTTGCAAGAAATTATTCTTACAATCCAAAATATGTTTCAGTTTTAAAGGTTTGATAAGCCATTAAAAAAAACAGCAACAAATAATTAACCAATAGCTTACTTTCGAAAACAAGTAACACCAAGTCTTATCGATTCTCCAACCCCATCTCCTTCGTACTCAAGCTGACTTTTGCTATTCTAGAATTCTTATTTTTCCTTCGGATTTCCTATTCTCTTAATATTTAGATTTGATTTGATTTGATTTATCTCTTTAACGGCATATCAACTCCTTATGGATCATTTAATGCCGAAATTTAATTTTCTTAGGAGTTTTAAAGCAATAAAACATGTTATTCTGCTTTCACAGTTGAATAAATGGTAGATGATACTCAGCTTTTATACATATACATCTTTGTGTGAATATAATTACTAGAGGCGGTAATATGTGTGTTTTATACTATAGTTTTGTTGATGTTATATTTGGGAATACAGTTTGATTTTAAAAAATTGTAGGATATTATATGTATGAAGGAATGTATGAATGTATGAATTGTAGGATATTATATGTATGAAGGAATGTATGAATTGTAGGATATTATATGTATGAAGGAATGTATGAATGTATGAATTGTAGGATATTATATGTATGAAGGAATGTATGAAGGAATTGTAGGATATTATATGTATGAAGGAATGTATGAATGTATGAATTGTAGGATATGTATGAAGGAATGTATGAAGAATTGTAGGATTATATGTATGAAGGAATGTATGAATGTATGTAGGATATTATATGTATGAAGGAATGTATGAATGTATGAATTGTAGGATATTATATGTATGAAGGAATGTATGAATGTATGAATTGTAGAATTGATATTATATATGAAGGAATGTATGAATTGTAGGATATTATATGTATGAAGGAATGTATGAATTGTAGGATATTATATGTATGAAGGAATGTATGAATGTATGAATTGTAGGATATTATATGTATGAAGGAATGTATGAATGTATGAATTGTAGGATATTATATGTATGAAGGAATGTATGAATGTATGAATGTATGAAGGAATGTATGAATGTATGAATTGTAGGATATTATATGTATGAAGGAATGTATGAATGTATGAATTGTAGGATATTATATGTATGAAGGAAGGAATGTATGAATGTATGAATTGTAGGATATTATATGTATGAAGGAATGTATGAATGTATGAATTGTAGGATATTATATATTGAATGTATGAATTGTAGGATATTATATGTATGAAGGAATGTATGAATGTATGAATTGTAGGATATTATATGTATGAAGGAATGTATGAATGTATGAATTGTAGGATATTATATGTATGAAGGAATGTATGAATGTATGAATTGTAGGATATTATATGTATGAAGGAATGTATGAATTGTAGGATATTATATGTATGAAGGAATGATGAATGTATGAATATTATATGTATGAAGGAATGTATGAATGTATGAATTGTAGGATATTATATGTATGAAGGAATGTATGAATGTATGAATGAAGGATATTATATGTATGAAGGAATGTATGAATGTATGAATTGTAGGATATTATATGTATGAAGGAATGTATGAATGTATGAATTGTAGGATATTATATGTATGAAGGAATGTATGAATTGTAGGATATTATATGTATGAAGGAATGTATGAATGTATGAATTGTAGGATATTATATGTATGAAGGAATGTATGAATGTATGAATTGTAGGATATTATATGTATGAAGGAATGTATGAATGTATGAATTGTAGGATATTATATGTATGAAGGAAGGAATGTATGAATTGTAGGATATTATATGTATGAAGGAATGTATGAATGTATGAATTGTAGGATATTATATGTATGAAGGAATGTATGAATGTATGAATTGTAGGATATTATATGTATGAAGGAATGTATGAATGTATGAATTGTAGGATATTATATGTATGAAGGAATGTATGAATTGTAGGATATTATATGTATGAAGGAATGTATGAATGTATGAAATTGTAGGATATTATATGTATGAAGGAATGTATGAATGTATGGAATTGTAGGATATTATATGTATGAAGGAATGTATGAATGTATGAATTGTAGGATATTATATGTATGAAGGAATGTGAATGAATGTATGAATTGTAGGATATTATATGTATGAAGGAATGTATGAATGTATGAAGGAATTGTAGGATATTATATGTATGAAGGAATGTATGAATGTATGAATTGTAGGATATTATATGTATGAAGGAATGTATGAATGTAGGATATTATATGTATGAAGGAATGTATGAATGTATGAATTGTAGGATATTATATGTATGAAGGAATGTATGAATGAATGAATGAGGATTATATGTATGGATATTATATGTATGAAAGGAATATGTATGAATGTATGAATTGTAGGATATTATATGTATGAAGGAATGTATGAATGTATGAATTGTAGGATATTATATGTGAAGGAAGGAATGTATGAATGTATGAATTGTGTAGGAAGGATATTATAATGAAGGAATGTATGAATTGTAGGATATTATATGTAAGGAATGTATGAATGTATGAATTGTAGGATATTATATGTATGAAGGAATGAATTGTAGGATATTATATGTATGAAGGAATGTATGAATGTATGAATTGTAGGGATATTATGAAGGAATGTATGAAGGAATGTGAAGGAATGTATGAATTGTAGGATATTATATGTATGAAGGAATGTATGAATGTATGAATTGTAGGATTATATGTATGAAGGAATGTATGAATGTATGAATTGTAGGATTATATGTATGAAGGAATATGAATGTATGAAAGGATATTAATGTATGAAGGAATGTATGAATTGTAGGATTATATATATGAAGGAATGTATGAATTGTAGGATATTATATGTATGAAGGAATGTATGAATTGTAGGATATTATATGTATGAAGGAATGTATGAATGTATGAATTGTAGGATATGTATATGAATGTATGAAGGATATTATATGTATGAAGGAATGTATGTATAGGAATGTATGAAAGGAATGAAGGAATGTATGAATGTATGAATTGTAGGATATTATATGTATGAAGGAATGTAAGGAATGAATTGTAGGATATTATATGTATGAAGGAATGGATGTATGAAGGAATGTATGAATGAATTGTAGGATATTATATGTATGAAGGAATGTATGAATGTATGAATTGTAGGATATTATATGTATGAAGGAATGTATGAATGTATGAATTGTAGGATATTATATGTATGAAGGAATGTATGAATTGTAGGATATTATATGTATGAAGGAATGTATGAATGTATGAATTGTAGGATATTATATGTATGAAGGAATGTATGAATGTATGAATTGTAGGATATTATATGTATGAAGGAATGTATGAATGTATGAATTGTAGGATATTATATGTATGAAGGAATGTATGAATTGTAGGATATTTATGTATGAAGGAATGTAGGAATATGTATGAAGGAATTGTGAAGGATATTATATGTATGAAGGAAAGGAATGTATGAATTGTAGGATATTATATGTATGAAGGAATGTATGAATGTATGAATTGTAGGATATGAATTATATGTATGAAGGAATGTATGAATGTATGAATTGTAGGATATTATATGTATGAAGGAATGTATGAATGTATGAATTGTAGGATATTATATGTATGAAGGAATGTATGAATTGTAGGAATGTATGAAGGAATGTGAATTGTAGGATATTATATGTATGAAGGAATGTATGAAGGAATGAATTGTAGGATATTATATGTATGAAGGAATGAATGAATGTATGAATTGTAGGATATTATATGTATGAAGGAATGTATGAATGTATGAATTGTAGGATATTATATGTATGAAGGAATGTATGAATGTATGAATTGTAGGATATTATATGTATGAAGGAATGTATGAATGTATGAATTGTAGGATATTATATGTATGAAGGAATGTATTACTATGTAAGGAATGAATGTATGAATTGTAGGATATTATATGTATGAAGGAATGTATGAATGTATGAATTGTAGGATATTATTTGTATGAAGGAATGTATGAAATGTATGAATTGTAGGATATTATATGTATGAAGGAATGTATGAATGTATGAATTGTAGGATATTATATGTATGAAGGAATGTATGAATGTATGAATTGTAGGATATTATATGTATGAAGGTCATGAATGTATTCTTTCATATTGATTGATACATTGTTGATAACTTTACTATAAATAGGTATTGTTGGTAACTTCTTTATATAAAAATGTATTGATGTTATTTTACTATAGAAATGCATATATATATATATATATATATATATATATATATATATATATATATATATATATATACTTTCACAGGGTTCACTATTTGTCTATAGCTGAAACAATAACAAGTGCTACCACCACGATTCAGGATGGGCTTGGAAACAACTGTAATTAAGAAATGGTTCTACGCTACCCCCCCTCCACGGAGGCCTAACTGTCGGGTGTATTTTAAATATTTAGGCAAAACAAAACTGTTCCGATTGCAGCAAGGTATAGCCGAATAAAGTGCATCTTTTTTGTAAAAGCATATCTGTTCTATCCACGGGATACATCCTAGAAAACATCTACAGTACAACTACAACTAATGTAAGCATCATTTCATCTTTGTTTAACAAACCATGTTTATAAATTGCAAAGTGTTGCGACAAAAGTTTCAAGTAGAAATTATACTTGATAGAGAATAAATAAAAAAAGGTTTTCTTTAGAATCTTTTGCAAGTTTCAGTTTTTAATTAAAGTCCGCGAGATCAAGTTATATATTATTTAATACTTTAAACAATTTAATACTGCATTTGAATATAATTGAAGTACTTAATAGGACGAGTGCAGGATACTAATGAATAATCATACTATTGTACTGGTTACTGTGGGAGTATGAAGATTATGTTGTGTCAAACTTTCAACTTGCACGCACTACGAATTTTAAATTAATAAAAACAAAATGCAATGTTAAAGCTTAACTATCTTAAACATCAGACGGGCTACTTATAGCCTCTCTCTCTCTCTCTCTCTCTCTCTCTATTTATCTATCTATCTCTTTCTCTCCAGCTCTCCTTTTCTCTCTCTCTCTCTCTCTCTCTCTCTTTCCTTCTCTCTATCTTTCTCTCTCTTTTCCTCTCTCACTAGATAAATGAGAAGCAGGAAGATTATGTTGTGTCAAACTTTCAACTTTCAAACTTGCACGCACTACGAATTTTAAATTAACAAAAACAAAATGCAATGTTAAAGCTTAACTATCTTAAACATCAGACGGGCTACTTACAGTCTCTCTCTCTCTCTCTCTCTCTCTATCTATCTATCTATCTATCTATCTCTTTCTCTCCATCTCTCCTTTTTCTCTCTCTCTCTCTCTCTCTCTTTCCTTCTCTCTATCTTTCTCTCTCTTTTCCTCTCTCACTAGATAAATATTATGAGAAGCAGGAAGATTGTGTTGGGCCAAACTTTTCAAAACCCAGGGTCATATCACGTTGAAACACCGGTTCACATACAATCCCCTAAGGTAAACAATGCTGGAACTAGATGGTCGACCACTTGGAAATACCAGGTGCTGTAAGCTTGGATGCGTGGGTGGTGTAATGGTTAATGGTATGGAATTGTTAATCAGTGAACCTAGTTCCAATACCATTTGGGTTTGTTTTATTTAATTACGCGAAAATACTTTTGAGAAAGATATGAATCCGTATTTTCTCTCCTCAGCTATAGGTTAATTAGTTAGACTTCTATCACTATTATTATCTCCCAAAAAATAAAATGACATTACGTACAATATGTTTTGATTTCAGTATTATGGGTTGATAGGCCACTAAACAAAAACCAAAAAAGAAACAAACCAAACAAACTTATCAATTATGAAATGAAAAACCTTCCATCGAAACACAGGCTTCACGAAAACACAGGCTTCACGATAGATAGATAGATAGAGATAGATAGATAGATAGATAGATAGATAGATATAAACAGACTGAGAAAAAATAGATAGATAGATAGATAGATAGATAGATAGATAGATAGATATAAACAGACTGAGAAAAAATAGATAGATAGATATGAACAGACTGAGAAAGATAGATAGTGTTGTATCATCGAGGTGAATGATACACAGAGAAGAATGATTTCTTAATATATTTATTCAGCACCAGTATCCGGCTCTAACGGATACATGCAAAAAAACTGAGCAATAAATTACAAAACAATTAACAAGACAACTTACAAGGAATAGAGGAGGGTCAAATGCTGTATAGTCAAAGAAAGTAAGATCAATCTGAATATTATTCAGCTTAGTATCAACTTATTAATCAACTTATTAATCAACTTTTGAAGTCCTTAATCGTAGACTATTTAAGGCTATGAGCCAGGCCATCTGGTAGAATGCTGAAGGGATGCTAGCTACTCTACAACAGATATTTATTTAGATAGATATATAGATAGATATAAACAGACTGAGATAGATAGATAGACAGATAGATAGATAATGAACATAATATGAAAGAAAAAAGAAAGAATAGACAGATCAGAGAGAGAATGATAGTATAAATAGATAGATGTGAAGAAGTTTATGTCAGTTGCCAAATATCTGTCCTACCATACTTTCAATGAGATAAACATATGTACTCTCTATACACCTACACATATGTATAAACATGTGCATAAATATACTTGAGAAATAACGTTAAAAAACAAGATAAACAATGTGCTCCGTTGAAACCAGCCAATGTCTTAAAATCACAGAAATAAAAATAAAAGCCATGGAAAAAAGAAGAAAAAAGTGCAATAAATATGTACGACGACAGGGTTTGAACCCAAAGACATTAAGAACTTTTATCAGCGAAAGAAGTTAGTTTCCTGGAGTTTCCGTTAAAGCATGCTGCTTTTGGGACCAGTGGAAACTATGAAAGAAATAAGGGCAATATATAAAATTCAAATTCAACAGAAGGGAGTCGTAACTATTGTTTCCCTTCGTGTGAGACGAGTGAACCGAATTGCCTAGGCAGCAGGCAAAGAGAGACTTCAAAATGGCGGTCGTTAAATTTGCCGCTTTCTCAAGGGAGACATTTGGTAGCATTGAGAGTGGAAACATGAGTGGGGTGGGGGTAATGAAAATGGGGAAAGAAGGATCTGAAGAAACGCAGACGCCATGGATTTGCCTGCTGGATTGGAAAAGAAACGGGAACTCGAGAAAGATATTAATTCCGTGAGTAGAGAGATAGGAAAAAACCAAAAATAGATACACATATAGATATGAACAGACTGAGATAGATAGATAGACAGACAGACAGACAGACAGACAGGCAGGCAGGCGATGATGAAAACTTGTAGGAGACGCAATCTCCCAATAACTGACCAATGACTAAATATCAGAATCTTTTCGAAAATCTTTTTTAGTTTGCTGGAAAGTTTTTAGCATTTCACTCTTGGTAAGAACAGTCCGAAATTAACAGGAACAAATTGCAATAGATATATAGATGGATAGATAGATATAAACTGCTTTTAATCTCTAACTCATAGACTTTTTAAAGATAGCTGTAGAAAATGAAGGTAGATTTTGTTGAAGATGCAATATCTGGGATTGAACCATTATCAACTTCTTTTATTTGAAAGCACTCGACCAAAAGTCTAATGCCTCTTCACGTCGTCTATCCCCTCCCCAAATCTTTCAGCCGCTTCTTGTCAAAACAGAGACCGGATATTGTCAAGGTGTTTGCAGGAAACTTTTATTATTAGTTTTATTCAGTTTGCCTGCGATTACAATCAGGGTCACACTAAAGAGCTATAATCGAGAGGGATGCGAGGGTGTGGGTGGGTGGCAAACAGGTGCCAACCGCATGGGTGGCCTTCTGCATACATAATTCATCTTTATCAACACCAAAAAGATAAGTCCATGAATAATTCTTTTAAAGATACGACATTTGAGAAGAGGTTTTTCTGCTAGAGTTAAGTCAAATTTTGGGATAAATGCTGAATATTAAAAATAAAAAACAAAAAAAAACGTTTATTTTCAAAGAGTATCGCAAAAAAATATACTATGATGTATTTATGTATGTATTTCAGCCACTACACCCCCCTCTCTCACTCTCTCTCACTCTCTCTATCTCTCTCACACATACACACACTTTCTCTCTATCAACCTAACTTTCTTTCTTTCTCTCACACTGTGTATATATATATATATATATATATATATATATATATATTTATCCTTCTATCTGATCATCTGACTAAATATGTGTGTGTGTGTGTGTGTGTGTGTGTGTGTGTGTGTGTGTGTGTGTGTGTGTGTGTGTGTGTGTGTGTGTGTGCATGTGCATGATTGCATGTGCAGGCATAATATAAAAAATTCCTTGAAGTGAACAAATATTGCATTTTTGTTTTGATTAAATTTATCCAATATAATATAGTCATAGATAGATAGATATGAAGAGACCGGGATAGATAGATAGATAGATAGATAGATAGATAGATAGATAGATAGATAGATAGATAGATAGATAGATAGATAGATAGATTTTGCAAAGAACTACACGGAATATCTATCTATCTATCTATCTATCTATCTATCTATCTATCTATCTCAGTCTGTTCGTATCTATCTATCTATCTATCTATCTATCTATTTATCTATCTATGTATTTCTGTTGTTATATAAGAAGGTCTTTCAAAATGTTTAACCACAACAAATTTAATAATTTGCATGCTTCATGCAAAGATCACAAAATGAACACAAATTCAAATAAATCCAATTCTAGACTCCAACATATTTCCGTTCTTCTCAATCCTTATTCCACTTTTGAGTGACGGTATGCCTACATGTTTCACACAAGCGTTATCTCTCCCCTTGTCCTCTGCGGCTTCCTTTATGGGCCGAAACAGATACAATCTGTCCCTGCCAAGTCAGATTGTATGAAGTATGGTTGCCCAGCTATGCGTCATGATTGCTTTCTGCTCTTTAAATGAATGTGACAGTTTGCATTTTCATGTTGCAAAAGCACATTACTTTTCTTCAAATGTGGCCACTTTCGAAGAAGCCATGCTCTGAATTTTGACAATGTAGTAACGTATGAGTCAAACTTGATAGTGTTGTCGCTGGACATAAAGGCCTTCCTGGTCCCAAAACGCAATGACCATCCATCTATTTCTCGATGGGGTTTATTTCTAAATGAGTTTAGTTGGCGCCACTCTATTGATCTTCTTTTGCTTTCTGGTGAACTTAGGTCTCATCTCCTGGGACTATCCTGCTTGGGAAATTGCTATCCGTATTTTGAAACTCCAGAAAGATCTTGTGAAGCAACCACCCTCGTCTTCTCCATGGCGTCTGCCAACATATTGCGAACCCATTTTTGCACATACCTCTGATAACCAAGAGACTGCAGTAAACTGCAGGTACTATTATGATTCATTTAAACACTTGTACACAGTTTTGCCAGAGTTAATCTTCTAACAGCATTTTTAGTTTTATCCTCTTTCAGAGAAGTTAGCCTCTCACTACAAGATCGAACGTATATATTCGTGCCATCGCAAAAGATACTGGAAGAATGTTCCTTGCATCGCTCCAGAAAATACCTAATTCCTGCTAACTAGTAATATTGCTGATTAGATCCCGAACTACTGCCAGGCGCGATGAACGAATGTCCTCTCGGTATAGCACCGTTCCTTGAGAGACTATTGGACCTTAAACTAACACCTGACCTCAATTGGAACTCGTACATACGAGCCATCGCTAGAGATGCAGATTAAATAGCCTGCTTCCTGTACCGCTCCAGTAAGTACCTAACTCCACATGTTATCCTCTACCTTTGCAAGAGCCAGATAAGGCCGAAAATGGAGTACAGTTGTCATATTTGGGCGGGAGCTACCCAGACTACACTCTCTAGCCTTGATAGAGTTCAAAAGCTTCTCGGAGTTCTTGTGGGAAACTATTTTTAACCCTCCAACCTATCAGTCATAGGCGGGACGTGGCAAGCCTCTCGGGGCTCTATCGCTACTTCCACGGAATGTGCTCGGAAAACTACATTCCTTGGTTTCACCAGTTCTAATCTTCACGGCAAAGTATATAGTAGCAAACCACTCACATTCCCTCCGTCTTCCATCGGCAAGAAGTAAGTTCCACTCGAACAGCCTCTTTACGCAAACCACTGCGCTCCCAAGTGGATGTTTCCCCGATCACTACAATAACCTGTTCATGTCTAGGGTTATCCACACAAACTGCCCTCTAACGTACATCTCTACCTCGCTTGCCCCTAGTTTTGTACGGGATGAACCTTCTGTAAAAAATGCTTTATCTTTACGAGAGCACGACCAGGAATGGAGTATTACGGTCATATCTAAAATCTGGCGCTACAAAGTGGTCGCTCTCCAACCTTGATAGAGTCCAAAAGCGCTTACCAAACCTTGTTACTGATTAATCATCCTCCACTCTGCAACCCTTTGTTTCACGGATGAATCGTTGCCAGTCTCTCTATCGCTATTTCTATGGCAGATGTTCTGACGAGTTACATTCCTTAGTCCCCCTCATCCGCTCAAACCTTCAAAGTTAGGACCCGCCATGCCACGCCCACAGTGGCAAATCATCCCCATTCCCTTGTTGTTCCTTTGGCAAGAAGTAAGTTTCACTCAGACGGCTTCATCCCCAAGACGTGTTATTTGTGGGACAGACTCCCAAGAAGATGCTTCCTTGGCAATTACAATTTTGGTCACTTCAGGTCAAGGGTCAACCGATATCTATCCTGTATGTCCTCATCATATACACTTTTTACTTACTTCTCCCCACCCTCCCTTACAACAATCTCATTCAGTAGCCTTCTACCTTAAGTGGCCTTTGGGTCTTGTAGATGGACATTCACTGACCACTTATGAACGTTTGCAGCACTTTCTCCTTCCAAAAGTAGAAATTCTACGACAGCATTCCGATTTTAGGTGTGTCCAGCGCATCCAATTTGAGATAGAATTATGAGTGGAAAAAGAGAAGCTAATTTCACAATATTTCTTCTCTTTTTTCGACTTCATTTGATATCATATGGTCCACATCCTTCCACCGGAGTTAATTATTAACTCAATAATCTTTTATTAGCTGTAGAGTATGCGTCTCTTTGGGGCGACATAACCGATTCTGAATTCGGTGTTTTATTTCTCCGAAACTAGTTGCCAACCACAGCTAAAAAAAAAAACATCTCTTTTCCTTCTCTCTCTCCTTCTCTCTCTCTTTCTCCCTTTCTCTTTTCCTTCTCTCTCTCTTTCTCTCTCTCTTTCTTTTTCTCCCTTTCTCTTTTCCTTCTCTCTCTCTCTTTCTCAGCTGATAAAATATTTTCATGACAGACTCCCCTCCCAGACCCTTTTTAAAATGTGTGCACCAGTTTCTGCACCCACATCTAAGACCTGGAGGCAAGTTATGCTAGATAGGGTCGAGTTATGTTAGGAATACCCTTATCTCTGCATCGGGTGTCTGGAAGACATTGAAAGACCTCAGTGATATATATATATATATATATATATATATATATATATATATATATATATATATATATATATATATATGTATTGGGTGCGAGTGGGAATGCATTACTTATTTCTAAGATAATCAAGAATCTTTCGGGTACATTTTAGATGTATTAATCTTCCATGAATTATCCTCAAAGAGGATATCATCAGGGTACTTGTTACCAGTGAATATAGGGGCGTGGATATATGCGCTGTCATAGAGACATATGGCCATACAATATATTAATAATAGGTTTGATGCTAATTGCTGGCAGATACATTTATACGCCGATACACAGACACAGAGAAACAGCAACAATTCTATAGCTTAATGCTCCAAAAAGCGACTATTTTATATCATTATTTTACATTATTAAATTCCTGGTGGATGTATTTTATCGATTACTTCTCTATTAAACATAGAGAATGAAGATTACACACTAAAAAAAAATCAGTAATTTTTAAAGGCTACAGAATTATTGATCGACTAATATAAACATGTTGTGTTTATTCATGATTATGCTGATCCTTTCCAGTTCTATAATCTTTCTTGGTGTTAAGATAAAATACATCAAGGAAGGCGCCGTAGTTTGTCTTATTTTTAATACAAGCAATTTTCACCTCCTCCAAGATCATACTTTGTAATTCACTCTGATGATGATGATCTCGGAAAGGATCAAAATGGAGGGATAGATACGAAACAGAGTGGGATAGATAGATAGATAGATAGATAGATAGATAGATAGATAGATAGATAGATAGATAGATAGAAACAGACTGAAATGGATACGAACAGAATGATAGATAGATAGATAGATAGATAGATAGATAGATAGATAGATAGATAGATAGATTGGAAAAGACTGAAATAGATACGAACAGAATGAGATAGATAGATAGATAGATAGATAGATAGATAGATAGATAGATAGATTGGAACAGACTGAAATAGATACGAACAGAATGCGATAGATAGATAGATAGATAGATAGATAGATAGATAGATTGGAACAGACTGAAATAGATACGAACAGAATATATATATATAGAGAGATAGATAGATAGATAGATAGATAGATAGATAGATAGATAGATATGAACTGTGATAGATATTAAATTTATATGTACACTCCGTCCAGAAATTATATGAACAAGAATGGAATCAATTATCAAACTTATACTTTGAGAAACTTTTGCAATGAATTCCCAAAATTTGTGCTGCAGTAATCAAGGCTAAAGGAGGACATTTTGACAAGAGCAAAATTTAATCATAAAATGCTTTTTTTTTCTTTTCGTCATGATAATATTTCTAACGAAAAAAAAATCATGTGTCACTTTTTTTTTTTAACTATGTATAATAATGATCTCTTATTTAAAGTACAAAACTAATTTGGCTTCAATTTAAAAAGTTACCAGGGGTGACCTCAAACTTTTCAACTGTAGTGTATGAATTTATGTATACGTTTCAAGTGCTGACATACAAATCTATATTGGAGCGATAGTGTTTTTTTAAGGTTATCAGTAAGATTTCTGTGTAGTTTTTAAAATTTTTGTTTTGTCTTTGAAGATGTCTTTAAGTTTTTCTTTGTAGATATATATTTTTTTTGTTTCGTATGACATAAGTGTTGTTTTGTCTGCGCGTCTAATTATAACCTTAAAAAAAACATTAGCAAACTAGTTACTACCGACAAGGAAGAAATAGATCACTGGCGAATATAAGCCAGAAAACATTTATGGAAAAGTAAAAACCCACAAGCCAAAAGCACTATTCAGACTAATAATAATCACATATTTCCATACCTATCAACTCTATAGCAAAAACACTCAACCAAATCATTAAATCATACTTACCTTCAACATAATGAATTAACTCAACCTAAGAATTCATAGAAATCCTCTAAAACAAAAGCCCGGACAATGGTGTATTAGACTTTTGATCGACAAAACGCTAGGCTTACGGCCATATTACATTGAAACATTGGTTCCCGTACGATCACTGAATATAAGCAACATACTCAGATAGGTAACCGCTTGGGAGCACCAAGTACTCTAAGTTTAGATGTCCGTGTAATATAATAGCTAATGCCTCAGAATTGTTAATCGGAGAGCGGAGTTCTAATTCCATTTGTGATCGTTATATTCAATTACTTGGCACATGGATAAAGATTATAGATCAACAAATCAGATTAATTGTAAGATCCGTCTAGTGCGAGCAAAACTTAAAAATACCCTGGGGAAAGGCATGAATCCACCTTTTCTTCTCCCAACAATGGATTAAACAGTAAGACTTGTATCACTAAATCATTATTATTTTCCCCACCAAATTTCTTACAATCTAAAAATATTTTCTGGTTTTAAATAATCTGCAAAGAGTATCTGTCTATATTTCTGAGATGAGGTATTATGTACACTATTTACATTGTTCGGACTATCGTTCTCATCTTTGTTGCCATATTTATTACAACGTTTCGGCCGTCGTACACTCCGGCTTTCTTCAGGTGGTTGGAATGTCGAACTGAACCCTTTATTTCGCTCCTCACGGACACATGGCACAGTGGATAAAGGCGTTAGTTAGATCCAGTGACAGGATCCAAAGAGTGTGAGTTCAATACCTGGTTAAGGCGGTCGAGAACATGGAGGGGGGAATTAACAGAAGATAACTGATAAGTGACATCTATTAGACATGGTACGTGGAACTAGAACAGTCTACCCCAGCATGCGAAATAAAGGGTTCAGTTCGACATGAAATTATTTAAAGAAAAGGCACTAAAAGGCAAACTTATGGCGGATGGAGTGTGATTGAAGCCTAGTTGCCAGCTCAGGGCCAATAATATAGCCGATTCTTCTTTGGATTTTATCAAGGAGCTCAAGGTAAATAGCAAGGTCACTAGACCATGTGTGGCAGCAATATACTAAGCATAGACGAATAGTAGACTTATAGATATGTAAAATATGGGAGGTATTTCTACTTTACCAGATAGATAGATAGATAGATAGATAGATAGATAGATAGATAATAGTTTATTTAGCAATCCGAATCTGCGTTCATCTGAGCAAAAGAAAACTGTCGTTAGATCCGACCGACGTGCATTAACCGACTCGGCCACAGAGCAGCCTTGCCGATCAAGCAAAATCTGAAACGAAACTGAGAAGATATGGAAATTTCGAAGAATTTCATACGAGAAGGATTTCACTGAAAGGCACGTTTCAGACGGAGTTTACACGGCAAAGAAAAATAAAACTCCGTGGCCGAGCCGCTTAAGTCAGGTTAGTTCGAACGACAATTTTCTTATGCCTAGAGGGATGCGGGTTCGAATCCTACCTGAGAGTCTACATTTTACTTTAATAAAATTTCTCGAATATTCAGGCCGTAAAATAAATAATTATATTGTTGAATAAATAAATGGAGCACCTAGCCACTAAAAATAACGTTTAAAGTGATTATATATATAAACACGCCAGTGACTTAGAGAACTCAGTCCGTTGGGAGTCTTAGCAGTAATAGTCACTGTTTACAAATTCGCGCTTTTTCTGTACTCGACAGAATTATTTTTTTTTTCAGGATATATCATATATATATATATATATATATATATATATATATATATATATATATATATATATATATATATATATATATATATATATATAATCACTAGCGGGTCTTAAATGCCACTTAGATTATCGCATAATCTTTCATAACTGAATCAATAAGCTGGCAGATCCTCATACGTCGAAACCGACGGGAGAGAGTCCATTATATATATATATATATATATATATATATATATGAGAAATCTCAATTTAGAATTTTAGATTCTGGTTCATCGTGTAAAATTGAAGTTTCCCAGAGTCATCAGAAAAAGAATTTAATTTCTCTAAAATTAAATTTTCCAAATGGTGGTATATGTTCCCATAGTATATATATATATATATATATATGTGTGTGTGTGTGTGTGTGTGTGTTCATTTTTTTCGGCAAACCGATATTTAGTGAAATTGTGAATAAGTCTCGAAAATACTTCTGAAAGTTGCCTAATATTATGCAAAGAACGAGTTCTGGGAATTTGCGTCACCTTGGAGCAACCTAAACATTTTGAGTGAGATCTCAGAACTCTCTTGTGTGAAAGGGTTGCTTTCCCATCAAACTGCAAGATGTATTGACATCGGTCTGATGTCCTGCTGAGGAAGCATTTATTTTAAAGCGAAATAAAAGATGGATGATGCTCTTTATCGTCAAAGCTTCATTTACTCTCTGTGAATAATATGAATTCGTTCTTAGAGCGTTTGAAAAGCAACATTCATCACTTCTTCGCACTTTGCTCTGCGCACTTCTTCGAAAGACCCTTAAGAAATGGTCCTTTCCGGAATAATTTTTTGTATTATTCTATACTGGCCACAAGGGAATATATCATTTTTCTCTTTAGTGCTCTATATTAAAATGTACGGTGTGATACAAAATTAGATTTATGCCTTTTTACCGAGGAATAAATCAGTATAATTTAATACCCCTCATCCCATTACGTCCATTATGTATTCTTATAGTTGGCTTTCGAATTTATGCGATAAATAATTATTAGTTATTAATTCTTGACTATCATATCTTTCAACTTATTTCTCATTACACTAGCACTATCGATACTTAGGATTAGATAGGTTCACACATCATACGATTCACCCACTACCCTGGTCTTTTGAACAGGAATAGAGGTTTATCCCCTGTTTCCTTTTAAGGATTGGGTGTTCGGATCCTTTTCAAGACTACTTCATTCTTCTAACATTTCCGCCTAAACTCGGAAATTATATTTACTATTGATTTTAATTATTTTTCCTCAATAGGAGTAGACAAGTTCGCCTGTTGTCTGGTTTACACTCCTTTCCGGTCCTTGGAACAGGGTTAGAATTTATCGTTTGTTTCCTGTTTAGCATTGGATTTCCGGTTCCTAAAGTCTACTTCAACTCTATACAATTAACGTTTCCGCCCAAACTCTGAAATTTTATTTACTATTTATTTATTTGTCCTCAATAGGAGTAGATAGGTTCGCCCATCTTCCGGTTCAAACTCCTCCCCTGTCTTTTGAACAGGAGTTTTGTTTCCTGTTCAGGATTAGGTTTCTGGTTACTTCTAAAATCTTTTTTTCTCTTTCACTTGAGGGGATCCCTTCCGTCTTGTCGTTGTTATTGCTTTGCTAATGTTATTTTAATTAAAAATCGCAATGCACAAACTAAAGAACATCTTATAATATTTAAAATTATAATATGAATCATTGTTTGTTATTATCAATTTTAGATTAGTATTTCTTTCATTTTAATTTCTATTGTTTTTCGTTACACTTTAATAATATTAGATACATCCACATTCCTAGTGTCCAAACTGAAGAATATTTTGTAATATTACTGAGCGTCCTCAGACAAAACCTTGCGAATTATTAATTTTTTTTTTTATTAGTATTTTTTCCATTTTATTCCTATTGCTCAAAGGCAGAAGAAAGGTCGAAACATTAACTGTAAGTAGACAGAATTTATGGTTGTTAAAACGATGTACAAATTGCGAATATGAGATACCAAACTGTAACAAGTACGGAAACCTAAATATCTGGGAAGTGTTTTAAGAGAGGACGAAAAGTGTGACCCTGAAAACCGAAGGCGTATTAGGATAGCCAATGATGCATTCCAAAAGTTAATCAGAGTATTAGGAAATAGAAAAAAAACTTCGCTAGAAACAAAGAAAAGAGTACTAAACTGTTATGTGATACCTGTTCTCCTGTATAATAGCGAGTACTGGAAAATCTCCTCAAAGATGAAGAAGAGACTTGAAGCAACAGAAATGTGGTTCTACCGAAGAATGCTGAGGATACCATGGACTGAACATGTGAGCAACGACAAATTTTTAGAGAAAATGGAAACAAAAAGGAAACTTATGCTTAACACCCGGAAGAGTGAGTTGACGTTTCTGGAGACACATAATGAGGAGGGAGGGCTTAGAAAATCTGATACTCACATGACAAACTGATGGCAAGAGGAACACAGGAAAACAGCACATGACATAGTGACCTTAGTAAACATACTAAATGGATGGAGGACTAGGGTTTAGGAGAAATAACAGAAATACAAAAATTGCAAGGGACAGAAAGTTGTGGAGAGCCACGATCGCCTACGCCCTGAGGGGACACGGCACATAAAGAAGTAGCAATATATACATCCAAATGCCTCGTAGGTAAAATAAAGAACTCTTGCAATATTATTCGAAATTCTTAGATGAAGCAATGTCACCCATTATTAAGTTTTGACTATTTTAGTGTAATTACTGTTAGTAATTGGTACATTCCAAATCCCAGTGTACAAAATAGAGAACAAAAAATTATCTGAATATTTTAAATGAAGTAGTGTTTATTATTATCCATTATTAACTAAAATCTCTTTAATAATATTAATTCTCTTCTTTTTATTATTCTACCAACATAAGATATATGCAACATCTGATTGCATATGCAAAATGTATACAACGTAAATTTCTTAGAAGCAGTGTAGTTAACTAATTCTGGTAACAATTAAAACAAGTCTGTTTGAAAATAATTATTCATTTAAGAAAATGAGATTATTTAAGACTAAACCAGTGTCAATCTTTAACTGGACACATGAGGAAAAATTTAACATTGTATATTTCACTAAGAAATGGAACATATGATAAAATGTTTTTGAAACCTTAAAACCTACTAATATATTTCAAGAGATCAGGCATATCTCATCCAACCCGCTTAGAAAAAAAATCTAGCAAGCATATCTCTCATTTCAAAGCAATCTATGCTATAGAGAAAACGGACAAATCTCGTAGAGAATACAATTCTGTTAAAATCTCCATGACGTCAAGGGTATTTGCCAAACCTTAAAGGGGAGTATGTATTTTTCTTCCAAGATCTTGTAATTTCGGCTGTATTCGCGACTCAACAAACTGTCCAACGGATCCTACAATGTCAGGACATAATTTCTTCACAGAAATCAAATAAAACCTGAACCATTCTTATACGATGGGATGTATTGTTTGACTGAAATGTAGCATACGGTCAGAGAAAGCACGGGAAAATACTTTTCATGACTGACTAAACGTTTGCTATATGGTATAAATTTGTTATATGGTATAAATTTGTTATATGTTATAAATTAAAAAAAACAACATATTTTTGAAATGCTGGAAATTTATGCAGCAGCATAATAAGAATTCTTAAATGTTTGAATGCTTCACCTCGCTAGTATTCTCGTGTTGGTTGTAGGGAATTCTCTGTGAACGTCTGCGGGATTTTGTAAATGATTTATGAAATAATAACAAAACACCCATGTCTTTCCTGCAGAGAAAGTATGCTCACGTGGGAAATGATGACTTAATAGCAGATCGACATTTACATGGGCCAAGTAACTGAAAATATAATTTCCTAACACTTGGGAAAAGAATCTGGACATTTTAGAAATATGATGGGGGGGGGGCTTTTTTAATTATTTTTTCTGTGAAGAAAAAAGACATAACGGAATGAAAGAAAGGAAAAAAAGTAGATATTAAAAAAAAATGTTGGTACGTCTCTCGTTTCTTACTTAGATGCAGCCCTTCAGAATGCAACACTCAGCTTTGCAAAGGTCACAAAATGCCTTCGATAAATTCAACTTTAAGACGTCAGTCATCTTTTATAAACCTGCAACAAAATTTAACCCATATTCGACCCGGATATATTAACGCCCAATTTTTAGTTATCCCCTCTCAAAGTACATGCATGTACACTTAGCTATAAACGTTCAATATCTGCCTATCCCCGAACCAAATAAAAGCTTATAGACTCAAAAGTAAAGAACTAATATCTACCTATCCCCGAACCAAATAAATGCTTATAGACTCAAAAGTAAACAACTAATATCTACCTATCCCCTAATCAAATAAATGTTTATAGACTCACAAGTAAACAACTAATATCTACCTATCCCCGAACCAAGTAAATGCTTATAGACTCAAATGTAAACAACTAATATCTACCTATCCCCTAATCAAATAAATGCTTATAGACTCAAAAGTAAACAATTAATATCTACCTATCCTCGAACCAAGTAAATGTTTATAGACTCAAATATAAACGACCAATATTTACCTATTTCTGAAAAAATACTTAAAGACTAAAATATAAATTATTAATATTCACTTATCACTGATCAAAATAACTGCTTCTATCGCTCCAGGAAGTACCTAACTTCTGCCATGTTTTATCTTTGCAAATTGGACCAAAAATGGAGTATTGCTACCATATCAACGCTGGAGTTGACCAGTCCTCACTTTCCCGTTTTGATAGAGTCCCCAAATCGTTTATGCGTGCCTGGGATGGAATACATCTTCTCTATTCTGCAGCTTTTTGTTCCTCCACACGCGCAATACTGAAAGCCTATTGCTATTTTATCACTATTTTCATGGCAAATGTTCAAAGGAGGTCCATTTTTAATTTTCACCAATTCCGCCCTTTACGGCTAGGACACATCAAGCTACTTCTACCAAATCGGATTATCCTCATTTACATAACGTTCCAAATGTAACTTAACAGTTTTCCAGACTCATTGAACTGTGGTTAATCGAACGTCGAGGATTTTTGGTGAGAGCTTTGTTGGTGGGTAATTGAATGACAAAATGCAAAAAATCCTGTCACACCTCGAAAGGAATTCTTCGAATTGAATAAAATTTTTGTTTATGGGATGATATACATATATATATATATATATATATATATATATATATATATATATATATATATATATATATATATATATATGGGGGAAGAAATATAACAAACGTCAATTATAATTATACATCGAGAGAAACGCTGAAGATTCAGGGACGCTTCACTTCCAATTTTTAAAACTCTGGCCTCCGATATCTCCAGCGGCACAAGATAATCGTTCTTATTCTTCTTGTCACCGCTCAGAAGGGGACAGAGCGTGCGATGGCCTTTGACATTTATATTGGGAGAACATCCAATCTAAGAGTGAAATAAATATTGAGTTTATATTTAATTTGAATAAAATGTTTATTTCATATTTCATCTATTTTTACATATTTAAAATATCTTCTTACATTTCAGAGTATTAGGGCCTATAGGCTCCCTATTTGAGTATAAGTGGCATGCAATCAAGGAGGTGGCCCCGGGCATCATCAAACATCACCAAACTACTGCTGTTGATTCTGTTCTTATCGCTATTGTTTTGAATATCTCACAATGTAATAGCAATTGTTTCAAGAAAGATGATATTCTATATTAATCTAGACATAAATTTACGGTGGAAAATCAGAAATTTCTAGATTTAAAATTTTTTAGATGTTTTTATATATTACTCTTTTAGTTAGGGCTGCAATCTTTTTTTATTTTAATTAATTTTTTTTTTTAATTATTTGAAGAATTACTACGACGGACGATTAATGCATAGTGTATTGTTTATCCTTTTGTGTTCATATATTCTTTTTTTTAAATTCTTAGATGCTACTAGTCCTGTGTATGACGATAAACAACATCTGGCAGCAATCGAGAAATTGAAGATTTTAAGGAATGTAGAAACACCTCTTAATTGCTCTTTGTTTCCCGGTTCATCCTGATCCCGCGTTGGTCGATTTAGGCTCCCAGCTATGGGGAAATAGTGAACCCCCAAAGAAAACACTATGAAAGTATAAAAATAGATTTTTATAGTAAAAATACCAGCAGTAAATTATTATATAAAAAATTACCAACAATATTTATTTATAATAAAATTACCAAAAATATATTTTATCTGTAGTTGAAGGCGTACAATTGCGTTCAATTGAAGACATAAAATCGTGTTCAAATTATTTAGATTTTGGCATTAAATAGCCAATAGAGGTTAGCAAGTCTTCAGCAACAACGTGGTTCAGTTCAGAATTCTCAGATCACTATACAAGATCAACCAAATCGTTAAACAAGATCAACCAAATTGTTAAACACGACCAATCAAATCGTTAAGCAAGATCACTTATATCGTTAAAGAAGATCAACCAAATCGTTAAACAAGATCAATCAAATCGTTAAACAAGACGAATCAAATCGATGAAAAAGATCAATCAAATCGTTAAACAAGATCAATCAAATCGTTAAACAAGACCAATCAAATCGTTAAAGGAGATCAACCAAATCATTAAACAAGATCAACCAAATCGTTAAACAAGATCAATCAAATCGTTAAACAAGATCAACCAAATCGTTAAACAAGACCAATTAAATCGTTAAACAAGATCACTTAAATCGTTAAAGGAGATCAACCAAATCGTTAAACAAGATCAATCAAAAGGTTAAACAAGGTCAACCAAATCGTTAAACAAGATCAATCAAATCCTTAAACAAGATCAACCAAATCATTAAACAAGATCAATCAAATCGTTAAACAAGATAAACCAAATCGTTAAACAAGACCAATCAAATCGTTAAACAAGATCAACCAAATCGTTAAAGGAGATCAACTAAATCGTTAAACAAGATCATTCAAATCGTTAAACAAGATCAACCAAATCATTAAACAAGATCAATCAAATCGTTAAACAATATCAACCAAACCATCTAAACTTATTTATGCATTTCTCAGATCTCTTATTTATGCATTTCTCAGATCGTTAAACAAGATCAACCAAATCGTTAAACAAGACCAATCAAATCGTTAAGCAAGATCACTTAAATCGTTAAAGAAGATCAACCAAATCGTTAAACAAGATCAATCAAATCGATGAAAAAGATCAATCAAAGCGATGAAAAAGATCAATCAAATCGATAAAAAAGATCAATCAAATCGTTAATCAAGACCAATCAAATCGTTAAACAAGATAAATCAAATCGTTAAACAAGATCAATCAAATCGTTAAACAAGATCAACTAAATCGTTAAACAAGATAAATCAAATCGTTAAACAAGATCAATCAAATCGTTAAACAAGATCAACCAAATCATTAAACAAGAACAATCAAATCGTTAAACAATATTAACCAAACCATCTAAACTTACATCTTCCATTTATGCATTTCTTGTGAAACATTACAATCTATAGCAGCGTTTCTCAAATTTTGTACGCTTATAGAACCCTTGAAATAGTTTTCATGTCTCAGGAAACCCCTGCATAAAAAAATATTATATACCCTTATCAATATCCATCTCTTTCATATTTTTTATTGTAGTTCACTTGGAAAGCATAATATATGGACACTATGCATGCGTTTTGTAATCGAGTGACTCACTCAATGATAAATAAATCCGCCATGTCTTGTCAACTAACCAATGGAGGTGACTTCACCTTGACGCCATATAGACATTATTAAATATATTCCTTATGATTATTATAATTCTATATAATATAACATGTTGAAACCTTTATTATAATAATCAAGGATTTTTAACAATATGCCGTACGTGTACAGTAAAATTACAAATATAAAATTAAACAAAAATGATTCGAAAAAGCATGAGCATTTCTATCAGTTTTCACCTCTTGCGGATCCTAGGCTTTCGGAGAGAACCGTTTAAAAAAAAAAAACTAGTCTATAGTGTAACTCCATGATTCAGGTTTTAGGCTCTGATTATTTTGTTTTGCATTAATTAAATCTCTTATTGCTTTTTTTTAAGTAGTTGTAATAAAATTTATATTAAGGTGAGATAAATTATTTTCAGTGGTAGTTGTTATTGAGTTGACTGGTAGCATAATATGTCTAGTTTTATCAAGATAACTTATTTATTTTTCTAATTTTATGAAACCTATGAGCTTTTCTTTTCGAATGAAACAATAAGGATTTTGAAGGGGGTTAAAAGTAATTTTAATCTATTTCTATTCATCAAAGTAATAATAAATATTTAGGTCTACAAACTCTAATTAAGTTTTTTCTCATCCAAAATATCAAAGAAAGGCCCGTAGAAAAATCGACTTATCTACAGATACATTTCGCCTTTTAAGTTTTTTTTTCTGTTATTTTGTTTTTACGAAGCACCTACACGGGTTCAGTTTATTGACGCGTTGTCACGGATCAAGCATCAAGTTGGTTCTGTGAATCATTCTTCTGAGTCGTGAATTTGATCCACACCCGTTATTCCATTCTTGTCATCCGAACTAAGCTAAGCTTTGTAAGTATCTTTAGTACAGGTTTCCGCTGATATCTGAAATGACGTAAAGCCAATAAGTGATTATCATTAATTCATGGTAATTTTTTTTTTTTTGGAGGTTATCATAGCAAAAGCGCCTTCCAGAAATTAAGTAAAATATCAAGAAACAGGAAGATTTCTTTGAAAAGGAAGATAACAATACTCAATTATTATATAACATCAGTCCTCGAGTATGTTGAACAATTTTTTTCAGATATGAAGAAGAGATACAAGACAAAAAGAGTATTTAGTATGACGATGAACTACAACTGGCAACAAAGCCTTTGATCGTAAGATTGGAGGTTTTGAGGATCGTTTTCCCAGATCCACCTTGACCCAGGGTGATAACATCTGTTAAGGTTCCAACTATTGTTAAATAGTAAACCTGCCAAACAAAAATAAAACACTATGAATGTATAAAAATACATTTTTATAGCAAAAATACCAACAATACATTTTCGTAGAAAAATTTACCAACAATACGTTTTTCACTAAAGAAAAAGAAATATACAAGAAAACCTTTTTCTGTTAAAGAAATTACGTATGCTTCCAAGAAAATTAAGGTTCGGCATTAAATGACCCATAAAGTGTTTATGCGCCGTTAAACAAACAAACACGGTAACAGAGATGTGGTTTCATAGAAGAATGCTGAGATTACCATGGGCAGAAGTTTTATGGAAAATCGTAAAGAAAAGGCCGCTTTTCCTAAAGGTCAGAGAAAGGAAGTTAAAATTTCTGCGACACATAACGAGGAGAGAAGGCTTGGAAAATCTGAAACACACAGGTCATATTAAAGGCAAGTATAATGTATCATATAACTGGGAGGGATTGTAAGAGGACAAATATTTCTTAGCGATACATAAGATAGGAAGTTGTGGAGAACTATGATTGCCCACGTCCTACTGTTGCTGATGTGGAAAGCATCAAATACGATAGTATACTTAATTGCTTGGCCTGAAACATCCCGCATACCTGTCCTAAGCCGACATGACCTTTCAAATTTGAAGACATACTTTTCTGAAATAATTACAATATTAAAAAAAACGCAAAATTATTTTTTGCTCTGGGAACGCTCAACACCTTTCCACTTAAAAGTAATTCTAATCGCTTCTTCGCTTTACGCTTTTACAGCTTGCGAAAGAGGGGAACGCCATACTTTTCGAATAGCGGAGTCAATACGTAAGAGAATGTGTGTAGGAGGGGCTAGATTTGACACGTCTTGATTGACTTTCTCAGACATATTTCTCTCTGCATCTTTACCCCCGCACTTCGACATCTATCACCTCGGTATTCCTCTCGAAGCACGGATTATCTTTTCGCCTCTAGCGACGACCCGATAATAGCAGTTATGACAAGAGTGAAGTCCCTTTGACATCTAGAAGACCAAACCCCTTGCTGTGTCTCCGATGGGTTCAAGATGCACTCCCAAGCAGATATCACGAATCAGTGTAACGTAGCGCTGTCATCGGGCCTTGGTTACGATGGTGTCTCTTCATTGGAGGCCAACCCAGAATGTCTAGTGTCGTCTTGTCTCTCGGCACCTGTAAACACTCTCGTTCACTCGAGAGGGAGTCTGGTGCGTGATAAACGTGTTGTTATGATTGATAGGCCTAACCTATATAACCTAAAACTCGTGACCTGAAGCAGTCTCTCAATGTCTGTGACACCAGAGCTCTCAGTTATTTTTAAATCTCCCCTTTCTCTCTCTCTCTCTCTCTCTCTCTCTATATATATATATATATATATATATATATATATATATATATATATATATATATATGTAAATTTTAGTAATATGCCCGTAACTAACTAATAATGAAAAACAGTTTATTTTAACAACAGTTACTATTTTCAACATAATCCCTTTATCATCTCATTTTACCGAATACTTTACAATTCAAACTAATCATTATTTAATCAAAATTTCAGATCAAAATTCATTTAATAATTGCGTTATCTTACACGCTGTTAATCTATCCTCGTAAAGGTATAGCAGCTTTTGTAAATTCAATAACCATGTGTCCTACATTATTGCACTCTACTAAACTCATTAATATGCATATTTCTCCCTTCTCTGTCTCTCCTTCAATCTCTCTCTTTTTATATATATATATATATATATATATATATATATATATATATATATATATATATATATATATATATATATATATATATATATATATATATATATATATATATATATATATATATATATATATATATATATATATAGTTGGATAGATGTGATCGTCTGGGACAAAGTTTGTCTGACGACAAAGTTTGTGAAACCCAGGATCACAAACTCACATCTATCCAAACAAATATGTTAGCTCTATCTCTGATATTGAGCGCTTTTAATAATATCATGAATATAATATATAAATAATTATACATATATATATTTATTTATATTTATATACACTTTCACACACACACACACACACACACACACACACACACACACACACACACATATATATATATATATATATATATATATATATATATATATATATATATATATATATATTCTTGAACGCAATCTCCAGGCATAAAATATAACATACCAGAAAAATACATATTATTTTTTATGGTGATATATATATATATATATATATATATATATATATATATATATATATATATATATATTATTTTTTACTTTTTAATTTTTTATTTTATTTAACTTTATTTTATTGATGTCAAATATTATAATTATTATTATTAATTTGAAATTGTGATGTCTAGTTTATAATGCAATGATGATTGTTTCACTATGGAAAATAACATGGATATCAATTCAATGTATCCATTTCCAATCTTATCACTACCTTCCTTACCCTGTATTTAGACTTAAAGAAAACATCTTTTTTTAGGTCAGGCTATGTTTAATTCTTTCTTTTCTTTTTTTCCCTCCTTGTCTTACTCTCTCCTTCTTTCTTCACTCTTTCTCCCTTCCTCCATTGTATCTCTTTCCCTCTCCCCTCAATTTTTTTTAAAACCTTATATTGAAATTTTTATTTTTCTTTCTTCCTACTTTAATATTATTTTTTTCTTTTCTTCTATTTTTTTTCTTACTCTCCCTTTTCTTTTCGTCTGAATAAATTGACTCCTTTTGTTAAAAAAAAACTTCAGTCTGAAGAGATGAATATTTGTATATTTATGAAATAAATTATAATCTAATAGATTTTTAAGGATCTTCTGTACTCCTTATATACATATAAAAATATATGTATATAAATATATATAAAGTACTTTCTGGTTTCTGCTGGTTGGTTTAAAATTCAACAACCACCATTAACATTTTAATTTTTTTCCTTTTTTTAGAACATTCTAAATTTTGATTGAAAAACCCTGTTTCTCTTCGTGTCCAGCGGAACTCCGAAGTAACGGATAAAATTTTAGCGCGTGTTTTTTCTGTATGACAGACATTAATTTTGAAAATCTCGCAAAAATAAAAATAATTGTCAGATTTTAATGAAACTTTCAAAAACTATTCACAAATGATGGAACAAATTATAAATGTTTTCCTTTATATATATATATATATGTGTGTGTGTGTGTGTGAGAGAGAGAGAGAAACAAACAGGTAGATAGACACTTTCTGCTTTCTGGTCGTCGGAACTGATAAGGTCATTTAATTTACACCCCCTCTTATTCTCAGAAGTTTCAACACATTTTTGTCAAACAGATTATTACACACACACACACACACACATACACACACATATATATATATATGTCGTCCCCCGTTGTCGTCGCTTTTTCTATGTTTAAAGTTCTTATATTCTCTCACCTTCTTCTGTGTATGTAACGTTCACTTATATATATATATATATATATATATATATATATATATATATATATATATATATATATATATTCAGATTTTGTCTGTGTATCAATGGATACTTTTAATTATTACGAAGTACTGATCTCAATATTGTCAATAATAAAGATGCAGTTATCATAGTTGTTGGCAACCTGCCTGAAAGAAGGAAAAACGAAATACTCGTAGAACTCAAAACGAGCCAGAGAACGATAGGTCAACACACTTTTGTCACGTGAGCCCTGTTTTGTTAGCTGAACGACACCGACTTCCGGTGATGGCCAGCCAGCCCGGCCAACCTCTTCCAGAATGTTTCCTTCATTTACAATGACATTTAAACTGTGTGGGTGAGCCAAATGGGTTGCCATGACAACTATGGGTACATACACACACGCACATGCACACATACACACAGAATATTATAATCACATATAAGCATGGTCATATGAGATTTTATTGACGGAGACAATTGTAAAGACATAGAAAAACCTCACGTAGATTCTTTTCCATTTTGATGATATGAGGTAATGCCAAATATTTAGGAAAATCAACAAATATATCTGCACATTTATGGGTACATATAAATATTTACTACGCTTAGACTCAGCGAGCGAAAGGTCACATGTATGGAGGATCAAGTTATGGTCAAACCTTCAATACAATCGTTTAGGTTCTACTCTATTGACACTTTAACCATTACTGCACATGGCAACTATGAATTAGATGCAGTTGTCCGCAATGTCATCTTTTGCGCAGGTTTAAAGATACGCTATAAATTACTTTTAAGTTTATTCAGTCCCTTCTTATGTAATCAGACAACTGTAGTACGTCACTTAGGGTGATTTTGAAACTGGGTAACATGAACTTTACGTCTAGGGTGTTCTAATAACTAACTAATAACTAATAACTAAGGGTGTTCTAATAACTTAGATCGATTTTAAATGTGAATTATGTTTAAGAGTCTAATGATTTTTTTCTTTTTTTTCAGATTTAACAACCTGGGAAGATTAGCAATCAAACAACGAGTTAAAGTTATCGAAACCTATAACAAAATGGACATTCAAACATAATTTGAATAAGAATTTCCCATGTCTCTCGAAACAGCGAAGTCAATTGGCCACCACCATCATGCGACTTGACGCCTTTAGATTTCTTCCTTTGGGGTCATCTCAAAAGTAACGTCAATGCCAACAATCCAACAACAATTCAACAACTGAAGGATTAGATAATAAGACATATTGGTGAGATCGAGGAGTAACTATGCAGAGACGTCATCAAATATTTTGACCATCGAGTGGAGGTGTGTCGCTGAAGACTTGGCGGATATTTGGGTGATATTATTTTTCACACATAATTGCCATGAATTAAATAACATGATCCAATAGAGAAATAAATAAATTATCACCAATACTAATGATATATTTACTGTTGACTTTGATCCGTTTTAATGAAACACCCTTTATATCTTCTCCTTCTTATTTGATAACTAGAAAATTCATTGTTGAACAAAAAATTACTAGTCATAAAAAAAGATATTTTGCAGAAATCAGTAATGAAGAATCATAAGATACCGTATATACTCGTGTAAAAGTCTACTAGTATAGTGCGATCCAATAAATCTTTTATGAAAAACCTGATTTTATTCACATTGCTTGTGTATAATGCCACCCCAGCTTCTGAGTAAGGCTAGTACGTCTACCGTGTTCAAATAGTACAGTAATGGGCATCAACCAGAACACATTTTATAAAAATAAATTGTCTTCATTCTTTTTTTGTACAAAGCTAGCTCCAAATGGTGACAAAAACCACATACCGGAAAACATCGGTGAAGTATTAGGTAGCGGCTTGGATTGAGGAATCGGGGAGCCGAGTTCCAAGTCCATTACATTCATTTATGTGCTAATACCCTTGGGAAAGGTATGAATCCTCTTCTCCTTCCCTCAGCTATGAGTAAATAGCAGGACAGAGCGGGTTCTATAGCATTGGATGGCAACTGGTCTACCGCAGAGAGAAATGGCAATCTAATGCGGGAAAAAATCTGCCTCGTTAGTCATGTATCGAAAGATACATGATCGCCTAAGCGTGTATCACGCATAGCACGTAAATGACTGGCATTTGTTTTCGTTCATGCCTGACTACGGTAGCTCCTTTACTCTGAGCCTGCCTCCTACGTAGCCTCCCTTTTTGTCGCTACATACAACAGGTCAACGACAATGCATGATTTTTAACCTCTTCAAAAGAATTACCTGTGTATATATTTTTTTTGCGTAAAAAACTGATCATAAAACTCACACTACACTCGAGTATATCCGATGATTCAGCTTCTCAACATAAAAGAGATCTATTTAGTCAAGGTTATTCTTTGTATTTGTTAGGATTCAAAGAGTTCTTTAGTAAGAATTGCTGTGCGAGAACACCTTTGTTTATGTGTATGCAAATATTATATTATCCGAAACAAAAGTAAAGAAGAGAAGACAAAATGAAAAGGTCATAAATATCTTTTACTTTCGGCTTCTTCAGGTCAGAATGAGCGAAAAAAGGTGTGGGTGATGAAAATGTGTTGGTGTCTATGAGGATAAGGGTGATATAAATTAAATAACGGAAGTTTGCAAGTTAGACCCTTCTTGAATTCCTGCATTACAATAGCTTTTAACAGACGAGGCGAAGCGTTGTTAATATACACGCATGTAAATATCTCCAGACACAGGTAACTGCTTTACAGTAACATTATCAAGTTTCTCTCGTAAGCCATTGTTAGTGATGTCACCGAAAAAACAAAAAAATGTCAGGTAGCCTGAATCTTTTTGACCGATCAATTTTAGGGATTTTCTTACCTCTTCCATCTAATTTAGAATCCCTGTTATAAAATATGGGAATGACTTTACAAAGAAACTATTTCATTTGCAGAAAACGAGATGCAAAACATCCATTCAAAGATGGCAATTATTAGGAATTTCAGACGTTTGCGCGGCACTATATATATATATATATATATATATATATATATATATATAAGTATAAACATTTTGCGATATTCTTTCGTGTCAAATGAATCATTTTCAGCGTGAATCCATGGGAAATATTTTTTTTTAACATAATGTATACAGTCTTGGATAGCCTTATGTTATCCAAGTGACAATATTCTATTGTCACTTACAAATGTGCAAACAACAGGTGTTCCATACCGAAAAAAATTAAACAAAATTGAAGAAAACACACATAGAGGAAGTGATGACGACATCGTGTCATTTTCGAAACGCTTCTCTGATAGTAGAAAGTGTTGGATTACGAAATCGCTTCATCACTCATATATATATATATATATATATATATATATATATATATATATATATATATATATATATATATATGTGTGTGTGTGTGTGTGTGTGTTGTTGGGAGAAGTTATGAAATCATTCTTCACTTCTTCATGTAAATATCTTAGTTCACAAAGAAAAAAAAGCACCCACCTATATATAGTTAAAATGACTTTTTCAAAAATGGACCACTTGGAACTTTTGCTTAAGCTGTAAAATTATTTTATGGGTCGTGTCATTTAAAAAATTATTCAGCTTCTCAGGAAATATTAGTGAGAAATACGAAATATCATTATGATAAGTTTTCTGCAGCATAATTAAGTTTTGCAAAATCATGCAACAATTTCAAGTTATGATGGCAAAACAGTCGATAGGATTTCTTTAAAAACTAACATAACTTTCACCCCCTTATCTGACTACAAATAGTCATAAACTTCGACACATACAACACAAAATATACCGAATGACATAAAAGGAGTGAGGTACTATTAGGGTTAATGGATATGTCAAAGAGATCTTGTTCAGTCTTCACACGCTTGAATTTTTTTTTTCTGTAGGGCTATTTGTTATCAGTAGTTTATCAGACGCACCCAAGAAATATTGAGGAACTGAAAGAAAGAATTAAATATGAATGCAGTAAAATGACAGAGGAAATTATTTGACGTGTTAATGAATCATGATGACACGGAATTGAAATGACTTTTTTAAAAAAGGAGGGCATTCTGAACAGCACATATAACAATTAAATAACTAGGAAATAAAATGTTCATGTGTAATTATATTTTTAAGAAATTATCCCCATGGTGCGCGACTTTTGACTCACTATGTACAGTGAAAATTCGTATAAATATATACATAGACTATTTATTGCGTGTTTGGAAATCTCCATTACTCTCTATCCACGCCCGATCTCTCACACGGTTCCACACAAGCACACTGGAAGATTGAATGAAGTGGAGGAAGACGTAACTGGCTCTTCAAACTTGTTTTGTTTTAAGGTATTTTTAGTCATGAACTTTAGTTGACATATTCTTATTTTAAATTTATTTATTTGTTTTTTAACCCTAGAATACCAACCATGGGTATATAGTACCCAGCGCAAATTTTACTATTTTTAATTACAATTTTCAGTACCTGATTAAAATAATGTTTTTTGTTTTTTTTCAGCTCCTATTAATGTTAATTCAAATTACAAAGTTTGAAGTGCCTGCATGTAAAATATTTCAAATAGATTTATATTTATTATTTTTTTGATATCTTCAAAATCGGGTATGATATACTAATGGTTAGTATTGGTGTAACTTTAATTTATGGTTAGTGTTTTAGGGTTAATATTTTCTTATTTGGTTACAGCGGAACCTCGATTATCGAGCACTTCTGTTATCGCTCGATTCGGTGTTCGTTCACTTTATTTTTTCAGCGAAAATCTGTCTCGAAAACTGTCGATCTCCCCGGTTATCGAGCAAAGAAATCCGTCTGTTACGAACCAGTACATTCCTGTTCGCTTACTTCCGGGCGACTTCCTCAAGCCAAGCTCCAACAAAAATGCATCCCGTGTGTGCGAGACTCAGTCTACCTTTGTCTTTCGCTAAGTGAACGTCTCCCCTAGCATTAGTCCGAATATTTAGGCTTTAAATAGTGCTTTTTTTTTAAGTTTTACTGCTAAATAAGCTACCATGGGTCCAATGAAAGTTTCAATTGTGTCATTGGGGAAGTCACTGGACAAGATGTGTCGGAGTTGGTGGGAGATCGCACAGAAGAGTTAACCACTGAATAACTCCAAGACCTTCAGCTGGAGAAGCAAGATAAAAACTGCAGCTGAGGAAATAATTTCAGAAGAAATAGGAAGAGAGGAGAAGGTGCCTTATTTAATAATTAAAAACATTCGTACAAAATGGAGTGAGGTGCAAAGTTTTATTGAAAAATATCACTCTGACAAAGCTGTTGCAAGCTGTGTCGTAAAATTTTTTTATTGGCAACGACCTGTCACATTTTAGACAAATTCTAAAGCAGCGACCAAAACAAACATCTCTGGAGAGATTATTAGGTTGTAGGTTCTAGTGGCACAAAGCGACAGAGAAGGGAAATGGCCCCAGACAAAGACTTACTTGAAGTCTTTATGCAGGGAAAGATTTACCTTCTAAGTAACAGCATCTTTCCTCTCTCCCCACTTAGAGACTCTTGTTGACATATGTTAGACGGTCAGTCTAACATACACCAACAAGAATCATACTTATTATAAAGCCCAGGTTGTGTGTGTGTGTGTTTGTTCGTTTATATATTGGATCGGATTTCCTACATTTTTCAACCGATTTCAACAAAACTTCACAGGACTACGTAAAATTACCTTGCGGTGGTTCTGACAGCGCCAAAAATTGGAAAAACAATTGTTTTTGCACGAAATCAATTTGCAAACACGATTAAGAGGCATCACTATCGCCAGAATGAAAGGGGGACAACTCATATCGAGTTATACTTATTATAAAACCCAGGTTGTTTTTGTGTGTGTGTTCGTTTATATATGGGATCGGATTTCCTACATTTTTCAGCCGATTTCAACAAAAGTTCACTTTTTTTTTTGGCAGGTAGTGTTTCTTATTGTCTTGCACACTTTTTCTTTATTTTTACATTCAGAATGCTTTAAAAATTCCATTCACAAGACAATTGTTTATAATAAAATTCTATTCAATCGGTAGACTCATAACGATTGAAAACAATGTTTTTGTTTGAGTTTGTAAAAAAAAAAAAAAAAACTCAATAAGACATGCGTGTCCATCAACCTTAAAACAATAATCTTTGTCAATTTTATTTTTCAGTCTTTATGATGGTACTTGATCTATCTCTTACTGTTACATCCCCGGGCAACGCCGGGCTCTACTGCTAGTCTCTAATAAACTTAAAATGAAGTTAAATGTTCATTTATTCTATTTATTTGTCATTTATTTTTATTTCTTATTGTGTTTGGCATCTAAAATTATAGTTATCTATACTTATAATTCTCAAAATGTGTGTGTGTGTGTGTGATCGGATGTTGTTTATGCGTTTCCACAGTTTTCATCTGATATCGATGATTTATTTTTTGTTTGATAGATAATTCTTCAGTGCCAATTTTGAGTCCAAATTGGCTGGAAAAAAATTACAACCTTGAAGGTGAAAAATCGAAAAACCTGATTTTTTTTTCACTTTGCACAAAAATCAAAGGCAAAATATAATGTCTGTAAAAATCAGCGTACAATCAATTTAGAAAGTTGAAATCTAACGCAAAAGATTATTAGAATTATAAAATATATATATATATGTTATAAGTAAAAATTATTATATATTATTATTATGACGGTTCATAGAAGAGGTTCCTTCTTTGCAAGATTGAGAACACAAAACCGCCCTTTTCAGGGCCACACCCCATTCAAACTGTTCTCCTTTTCCCCCACCCCATACACCCCTCCCCATTTGGGGATGTGCCTCAATTGCACCCAATTGTTGTTATTAATATTGATTTTCAGGTGGGCTGAATTTAAATTTAAAATGCTCCAACTGAACGGCAAAAATTCCCAGTAAAGAAAGACCCAGTCGAAGTCGGGTTATACTGCTAGTTCTGTATAAAATGTATTTAAAAAAAAATTGTGGGGTCTGTAGAATGGATTAATTGAATTTACATTATTTCTTAACGGAATATTACCTCAATTTTCGTGAATTTCGATTTTCGGCAGGCATTTCGGAACGGGTTATTGTCATATTGTATTTAGAATAAAATTAGTGAGATTTATGTTATGGGATTTTGTTTAGTCTTTTGAATCATGATGTAGTTGTATATATTGTAGTAGGAATTTGTTTTCGTATATGCGTTTGAAAGTGAGCTCTGGGCTTAATCTCGTTCTGCATACGTGATTATCGCTATTATACCTTCTAGATAAGGGTTAAATAGTTTTCAAGTGTTACTGTATTCTGGTGCTCTTTCTCATATTTTACATGTTATTTTTGGTGGATTTTTATCTGTGTTTTCAGTTTCCATATATGCTTCAAGGGGTCTCTGTATGGTAACGTAGTTTTACGACTTTTGACGGGAAGGTTTTCTTGGTCAGGCTGAGAACATTTTGTATCCCAATCGTGTCTCTCTCTCTCGCTCTCAATCTCTCCACACACACACACATATATATATATATATATATATATATATATATATGTAGGCATGGAATTTTGAATCACGCATTGTTGAATATAATTTGGAAACGCAAAAGGTAACATTGATTCTAAATGCCAGTCTTCTTCCTAACACGCTAAGCCGCATTCAAACGTTGTTAGGTCGACACAATCATCTTAAAGACGTCGCCATTAATGCCCTTCTAATAAATTGGATCTTGCAAAGTTAGTGTTAGCTAACCTTTTAAATGTATGAATGTATGTGAAACATGCTAATTCTGGGAGTACTGTCATGGCGAAAATGCGTTTGACATCGTTTACACACAGGCATACACACATAGATATGCATGTGTGTTGTTGAAATTTGATATTGAAATACTTTCACGGAACACACGATATTCTACTCAAAATGGTTTGGTCTATCTAATTAGTCACCACTATGGATTTCTATCTATCTATCTATCTATCTATCTATATATATATATATATATATATATATATATAAACATATATATAAACATATATATAAACACTATAGAACAAATGTTTAAAGCCAAAGAATCATCTAAAATTTAGGGCTGCGTATCTTTTTCGAAACTAATTTACTAGCTCACTTCGGGACAGAGGCAGTTTCTTTTTCTAAACGGTTTTATCATATATTTAATAATAATAATAATAATAATGATAATAATAATAATAATAATATAATGATAATAATAATAAATATTATTATGGGTCCTTACCTATAACTACAAAATGAACTCTTCCTAACACTATGTATACTACGCCTCTCAAGAGAGAGGGACGAATCAAGCCGAGCTTCGCCGAAGGGCAGAGTCTCGTTCGGGGAGGTTGACCAACCCGATCCCGTTTATACGGGTTCTACGGGCAATTTTTTGGCCGAGCCTACGGGCTCGGGAAACCCACGTTAAACTCGGCCTTGTGCCACATGCAACCCTCGGGTGGGTGGCTAGATACAAAATCGAGTCGAGCCGATAGTAGTTCACTCCAAACCAGACTGACAGTCATACTAACACCTTCCACATCTTGTATTATTATTTCGTGTAATATACCTTTGTTATTTCTACTCTTGTGTTCGTGTTGTTCTTCCTTGGTCCTAACTTGAACCATAACAATAATAATAATAATAATAATGATAATAATAATGTAACGGTTAAGAGAAGAGCGCGATTTAAAAAAGAAAAAGTAAAGAAAAACACAGTATTTGACAGTGTTAAATAATATTTCAACAAAATGTCTGTCTTCTTTAAAAATATTTTTTCAAGTATAAAATATATAAATCTATAAAAAAGTACATGTCAAAAGGAATAAAACGACGCCAGCGTGGAGGCATGCAACTGAAACACGTTGAAATACTTTAATTTATTGATCGACTTTTTCAAATTATGAATATTCCTTCTTAGACAAGGAAGAAATTCAATCAGAAAGGTGACAAGAAATATGGTCCAAGCTTTCGACTTCCTCAAGCCATCATCAGGGTTACTAGATATAATTGGTGAGTTTCGTAGAACTAGTGAATGTTGTGGAGAAGACAGAGTGTTGCGACGTAAGCGAGGTGTTACATGTGCTTGTTTATATATATATATATATATATATATATATATATATATATGAAGAAAAATATACAGAAAAACAAACAAAAATCTTAATATGCAATTATGCTGTATTAATGTTAATATTATTAAAGTCAACGTCGGACGTTTCGGTCTATTTTAGACCATCATCAGGACATTTTCATTAAACATAATTACCATTAGAACATATAAAATTCAACATGAAAAGATGATGGACATAAGAGCACAACTAATCTAAACAGATAACTGAAATTTTTATATAAGATCAGCGTTCCGTTTAAATATGAGCACGTCGTCGTCACATGGGCGATGTTGTGAAAACGTATTCGAAGATGATTTCAAAATATTAAAATATTAAAAAAAGGTCGATTGAACTATTTTATATAAACAGTTCAAGAAATCCCTTCCGTTGATAAAGGAATACGCATATTTTTCTTCATGCTGTCGGATCTATATCCATATATTTGCTTATACACACAAATATATATATATATATATATATATATATATATATATATATATATATATATATATATATCTCAGGATGCGGCCTCTTAAGTTATAATTGTTTTTATTTATTGATGGTTGTTTTGGTTGTACGAGTATTGCTTCAAGGATCATAAGTTTGTATTTACTATTTAATTTTGCTAGTATTTTGGTATTAAAATTAATCGTCACAGTATCATTTTTAATATTTGCCTAAAAGGACATTGCTATCTAAAGACAAGAATATATATATAATACCAACAGGTAACTGGTAGTGATAATTGCAAGGGGGACATTATTCCAAAGAGATCTCAATGTAAGTAACAGTAGCACTGTTTAGAAAATCACCCCTCATATATATTATGAAAGATCTACAGCTGTTAAAAAGACCGTGAACCGGACTATCTACTAAAAATAATGATAGGTATATGAGTTTATGAAATATATATCTTCTTTAATTTTATGTGTGCCGTGTCCCTTCAGGACGTTGGCGATCATGGCTCTCTGCAACTTCCTATCATTTATATCTTTCAGCAATATTTTTCGTTTACTATCTTCACACTTCTTGTTCTGACACACGTTTACACAAGCTTGTTATGTAGGCTACTTGCACTTCCTCTTTCCCTGTCGCCTTCAATATACCCAGGGAGTGTCAAATTATTCAAGCCATCTTTCCCCATTTTGTGTCTCAGATATGTCATCTGTCTCTTTCTGATTCGAAGTACAAGTATCGTTTTTGTTTTCATATTCCTTAAAACTTCCTCATTGCTCACATCTTCTGTCCATAGTATTCGTCACATCCTTTCGTAAGTATCACATGTCTTTGCCTCAAGTCTCTTCTTCATCTGTGAGAAAATTGTATAATATTAAGGAGACACGGTGGTGTAATTGGTAGCGGATGGGGGATCAGAGAGCCGAGTTCGAATTCCAGTCGAATCCATTACACTCCCTTAAAAAAAAATTGCCTCGTCAGTCATGTATCGAAAGATACATAATCGCCTAAGCGTGTATCACGCATGGAACATAACTCCCAAATATATATTCCACATAATGACAAGATATTAGTGACAACTGTGTCTTCATCCTCCCGGGATTTTCCATATCCATAATCGTCTTGGATGTTCTTGGAACCGTGTATTGGCTATTACTTGTTCTTTGGCCGAGCACCACTGGACCTATTTTTTCTCCGCTTTCGTTGCAGGTTCCTAGTCCGAATTTACCATTTATTTCACCATTCCTCCTCTTGCCTACTTTGGCATTAGATCTTCTATGATAAATTTCTTGTGATTTACACTGATACTTGGCGTTGTCTACTATGAAGTAGAAAGATACGATTTCTTCTTCCGTACTTTGTGCTGTCGGTGCATACACTATTATAATAGATATATTCATGGGTTTTTCTTTCAGATTAACATCATGAATACTTTCAGATAACTGACAGTGCGAACTTTTAGGTGTCTTTATCTAGTATCAATCCAACTCCTTTTTCATTTTTCTCTCCGACTGCATAAATAATCCTGTGGTTCTCATTGACAAAATTTCTGTTGTTTGGCCACCCAGATTCGCATAAACCTAAAATGTTGACATTTAACCTATTCATCCCCTTTTTTACATTTTCCAACAGGCCACAGTTGTTTAACGTCCTAACGTTCCACGTCCCGCGAATTATTATTATTTATTTATTTTTTTTTTTTTTTTTGAAGTGAACAGTCGCTGGATGACTGTCGGGTGACAGCCGTTCCACATGTCGGTCCTTACCGGGCGAGGAGTTAATTTTCATAGACTTATCTCCTTTTACGGTGTTAGGTTTTATTTTGGTTGTTTCATGATTTCTTAGATTTAGTGGACTTTTTCATTGCCTTCTCTTAGATTTTATTGAACCAGTGCCTCTAGTTTGCTAGCCATTAACACATCGAAAGTTCTCGCCCGTTGTTGATTTATTTTGAGCCACCGCCTCTAGTTTAACAACTCACCTCATCACAAAACATGGAAAGTTTAGGAATACTGTTTGTGGAATATATATATATATATATATATAAAATATATATATATTTGAAATTTGCATTTGGGCGTCATCACAATAGCTAGGAAGGAGTAGATGCGATAGGCATCAATAAACTCAACCAATCAAAATTTCGGAAAAATTTGCTTAACTACCTTTTAAAACAACGCCAATTTAAGAATGAAATGTTCATTTAAAATTTTTTTTCATGGGTGACAAAATACGGAGAATTTTTAAATTAATATAGTGTAAAGATGGAAAACAGAAATAGAATATTATACATTCAACATTTTGAGAGAAACATAATAGCTAATTAAGTAAAACCTGTATTATGGAATCTATACGATAATGAATGTTGGGGTTAAAAAGTCCCAATTTGGCTAATTTATACGCTAAAAGCTCAATAATATAGATTATCTATATATATATATATATATATATATATATATATTATATATATATCAAAAATATATTTAGGAATATTGTCATATATAGTGAAAAAAAGTGTTTGAAATTTGTCTATAAATAATATAAATATATATGAAATGTTATTTAAAATTTTTTGTTTATTTATATATTATATGCAGGCTGATCCTACTAATATATATATATATATATATATATATATATATATATATATATATAAAGTGTCTATAAATATAAATATATATATGTATAATTATTTATATATTATTGGATTGATGTGATTTCAATATCAGAGATAGAGCTAACATCACGTTTTGATGCGATGACCCAGGGTTTCACGTTTAGCGACGCCAGACAAACAGTTTGTCTGACGGTCGCTAAAACTGAAACCCAGGGTCTATCCAATCAAATATATATATATATATATATATATAATATATATTTATTTAAAAATATGATTCCTTCGCTACATAAGAGTTCTCATGTTTCAAAACAAGAGCCGAAAAATTCAATATAATTATTTGAATTAAATTGAATTAAAGTACCAAGCTCTGTTCCATCTTCGAGCGAAAAACAAAAATACTAAAGAACTTTGGATTATTTACCTAACGAATTCTTTCCTATTTTCTATATATTTTCATATATATATATAGATATATATATATTACACGCCTATAATTTTGGGAAGAAGTGCAAAGAATTAAGTGGGTACAAAGTACAGTTAGTTTTACTAAAGTGCGTAGCTTAGTACAATGAATTTTAATTAACATTAGGGGGAAAAATTAAAAGTTTTATTATTTAACATACAAAATACTCTCACTATTTTAAAAACAATTTAATGCTTAAAATAATAAATACTTATTTAATAAGAATGCAATATTGTTTTATGCACATATTTTCTTTAAGTTTCATCGATAGGTTTGTAAATCTCGACAAAAAATATTAGTGATAATTTCAGCAATACTAAATACAGAGGAATTTTAACACGCGTTAACGTGTTGCAAAAAATTTCTTGTCATAGAAATTTTTCAAATTCTCTTACTTTGACACACACATTCACACACACACGAATACGCACGTACACGCACATACACACACACGCACACATATATATATATATAGATAGATATATATTGTCGATCAGATTTTATCTACATATCATCACTGTCTTGTTTTGCACTGATTTACCTTTGTCCTTTTGCAAGTATCCCCTCTAATTTTCCTTTTGTTCCAGTCGAAGTCTGTTGCCTTCCATTTCAAAACCCATCTTTTACCGGAAGATTAGGAGACGTAACAGAATGACGTGCAAGAAAAAAGACTTATACAATTCGCCGGCCTCCCACTATTTTTTGTCTTCTAAGACAATGTGTGCGTATATATGTGTACGTTTATAAGTTTGTAAGCATATTTTTTTTATTAAAATGTAGTTAGTAAATAAATACAAATAGCTGAGTGGGGTGGGATCGTCAGTAGGGTTGGTGGAGTAGGTGTGGATGGAACACAGAGATTACTGCCCGCAGCGTAGACTCAGGTCGCGTCCCGTGTTCTCAGTTCGCCATGAATTACTTCATTAACACGTTTCAGTTATGGAATCACACGATCAGTGAAGAAGTGAGGCGAGTTTGCGAAGAAAAAGCGTGGATTTGCGAGACAGAAAGACGATCACAAAATGCCCTTTACATGGTTTGGCCGTCATATTATTATTATTATTATTATTATTATTGTTGTTGTTGTTGTTCTTCTTCTTCTTCTTTAATATGTTCTCTTTTTCCCTTTCAAGAATTTTATTTATTAAGTTTAATTTAGTCAAGGCCAATTGAAAAAATACAAATAGAAAGATTATGTTTGCACCAGTTTATCAAATAAGGAAATTTTCAATATTTGCAATCTTGGCTTTTACCTGGGCTCGAACACAGACCCTTGCTATCTATCGATAATACGCAACTCTTTCTATCGCAAGAGAAGCTAATTACTGTGATTAGCACACTATGTTACTAGATTAAATGAGGAGAAATGATGGATAGGAAGATTATGTTGTGTCACTCATTCAAGTGGGAGGTGGCCTGCTGGGAAAAGCAACCATCGAATTCCTGGTCTTATACTAGAACTCCAATCGAAAACAAGGAAATAAACAGATTACTAAAACTGTCTTAGTAAGCTTCAAGGATTCAAGTTGGCAAGAAGATTGTATTGCGCATATCTTTTAAACTGTTAAGGCTTAAATGCCTAATCTATCTATCTATCTATCTATATATATATATATATATATATATATATATATATATATATATATATATATATATATATATAGCGAAACAGTCTGTCTGTGGATGACAATATATATGCTCCTGAAAAATTTAATTCGGTTGAGGTTGCTGGTGAGGAAGTGTGAATTTATAAACTGTGACTATTACTGCTAATAATGCATAACTCTTCGGTAAAGCGAATCGAGTTCTCTCAGTCACTGTGTGTTTATCTAAAAAAAAATACGCTTAAATTCACCTTCGTCCACGCCGTGCGCCAACAGCTTAGGAGTAGAATCTCCGACTGACGCCAATTCAGCCGGGTTTCGATCCTAGCTAGAGGCAACCGGACGTCTAACCGCACTGATAAGCTGCGAAAAAGCGTCTGTCTGTGGACGACAGTATATATATACATACATATATATATATATATACAAGTATATGATTGGTGTATACGAAAAAATTCCAATAACCTACAATTATTATTCTTAAAAGAGTGCTCAATACAGAGTAGAGCGAATATAATTATTTATTTAAAAATTATTACATAAATATGTTGTAAAATCAGTGATTTTATAACATATTTATGTTATAATTTTTAAATAAATAATTATATATATATATGTGTGTGTGTGTGTGTTGTGTGTGTGTGTATGTGCGTGTGTGTATGTATGTATGTATGTATGGCTATATTCTTGACGATAGAGTGTCCTTTACCTACCACAGAGAACCCTTCCTAGCTTCCAGCAGAATGGCTGATTCCCAACTCTTTGAGAGCGGCTGCTTGGTGAGACGCTGTCCACTGACATGAGGTGGAATAAATACATTGAATCAATAGCTTCATCTATCGCAAGGAAAGCTGGCTCTCTGTGTCGTGCCAGAAAGATTTTCTCGTCTGAGTCCATCCTTCAAATCTATAAATCAACCATCCGACCTTGCATGGAATATTTCTGTCATATATGGTCTGGTGCTCCCGCTGTACGTCTCGAGGTCCTCGACAAAATCCAGAGACGAATATGCAAGATGATAGGTCCTGATCTGGCATCTAGTCTATAATCGCTGTCTCAAAGATGTGTCGTAGCCTCCATCTGTCTCTTCTACAAGTATTTTCACGGCAACTGTTCCGATGAGCTACTTTTGCTGGTTCCCGGAGTACATGAATTTAAGCGAGCTATTAGGCTGGCATCTCAGCCCCACCCTTTCACTGTCAAAACCGTCTCTTCTACTCAAATAGCTTCTTCTCTGTACTTCCCGTCGTTGGAACTCCCTTCCCCTTGCTTCCCCGATGACTATAATCTTCAAATATTCAAGTGTAATGTCAATCGACATCTGACACCCTGAGCTTGTTCCCCGCCCTTCTCCGTATCCTTTCCTCAAAGATGCCTCTTTACTCTTGTTCTGAATCGTCTGTAACCCCTTGCGTACAAGTGGCACTCATGCTTTGCTTGGGGTGAATTGCCTTTAAAAAAATATCATTAAATTACTGACAAAGTAGTTCTTGTGAGTTTTTATTGTGTATTTCTTGTATACAAACAATAGCTTTCTTTTTTGCATTATACTGTGTAGAAATTGTCCAGATGTTTGTTCGATCGGTGCGCTTTCGACAAATCCATGTGCCATTTTCAAGGATATGCATTGTTCCTATCAAACAAACTAAAAATAGTGAATGAATTAGTTACTAAATAAACTTCCAAAGACCCAAACTTATCATCAGCAACAATAAATCTCCAGCGAATCCCAAACTATACAATATCAACATTATTCATGAATTCAAATTCCCCATAGAAAATTTTAATCCTGACGACAGAAATTTTATGAATAATTATGTCGGGCATAGCATGACTCACTAGCTGCTCGGCCCGGGTGCTAGGATCAAAGTGGAGTACGCTGCCTTTGTGAGCTTCCGAGTCGGCGTCTGTCGAACTCTCTGCATTAGCAGAGAGGAACCCGGACGAAGCTTAGCCGAAGGGCAAGGTTTCGTTCGGGGAGGTAGACAGGGCCTGAATCCGTCTAGGCGGGTTCGAAAAGGCTATATTTTTGGCCGAGCCTACGGGCTCGGGGATACCCACATTAAACCGGCCTTGTGCCACATTCTATTCTCGTGGGTGGATTGATAAATACTAAGCATGACTCACTAGTCAAGACAGTTGACCTTATACCTCTCCGACGATAGCTCCATAAGGACTCATTTAAACCAGCATGAAAACTTACCAACTTTGATACGCAACATATTCGTAAAAAAAACAAGCAGTACACAACTCTAACTACATAAAAAGGTTTGAACTCAATAAAACACCTCATGATTAAGGACAAAAACGAAAAAACAACCATTATCAACATCAACTACAAGCACAGAAATAATCTACCTACCCGTATTCCGTAATAAATATATATCTATATATCAGAAACTCGCAAAGCACATCCTTGAAAATTGTAAATAAATTAGTCAAAAGCGCGAGGAATGAACAATCATTTGGATAATTTCTACGCTACCTCCCAAAAAGTAATCAATTATGGGCACACATGAAAGACACAACAAAAAAAAAACATAACTACCTTGCTAGTCAGTTTTAATGAAGTATGTATTAGAGAGTGATTGTTGCCCAAATACAATAATATATATATATATATATATATATATATATATATATATATATATATATGAAGAAGAAAAATACAGAAAAACAAACAAAAAATTTTAACATGCAATTATGCTGTATTAATGTTAATATAAAGTCGACGTCGGACGTTTCGGTCTATTTAAGACCATCTTCATGGACATTTTCCTTTAAACATAATTAACATTAGAACATATAAAAATTTAACACAAAAGACGAGGGACATAAGAGCACAACTAATCCAAACAGATAACTGAAATTTTTATATAAGATCAGCGTTCCGTTTAAATATGATCACGTCGTCGTCACGTGGGCGATGTTGTGAAAACGTATTCGAAGATGATTTCCAAATATTAAAATATTAAAAAAGTCGATTGAACTATTTTATATAAACAGTTCAAGAAATCCCTTCCGACGTCGACGTTATATTAACATTAATACAGCATAATTGCATATTAAGATTTTTGTTTTGTTTTTTCTGTATTTTCTTCATACTGTCGGATCTATATCCATATATTTGCTTACACATACATATATATATATATATATATATATATATATATATATATATATATATATAATGAATATTGCGTGAAAGTGACAGTCACCATGACATGTAGATTCCTTTGTCCACAGATCGACAGTATTTACATATAAATGCTCTATCTGTATCTTCTACGAATATATAGTGTGTCAGCGTGCGTGTTCACACACACACACACACACGCATACACACACACACGTATATATATATATATATATATATATAGTGAATTGGTAATATCTCCTGACGAGTGAACAGAGTGAATACTAGAGGATCCGTCTACGACTACGAAATTCTAGTCTTGGTATGTTGATGGCAACACCACTCGGCTAGGTGACACATTTTATATTTGTATTAATTTATCTATCTATCTATCTATATATATATATATATATATATATATATATATATATATATATATATATATATAAAGTACACGCTAAAAATTCCCACTTCTTAAAATCTAACCAATGATCAAATACTTGAATTCTAGCGAACTGCTTTGTTTGTCAGGACGAGAACTGTATTCATATATATATATATATATATATATATATATATATATATATATATATATATATATATATATATATATATATATATATATATTTTTTCTCGCTATCTCTGATTGGTTCCGGTGTTATTTTACCTCAGGCATAACAAATCTAGAAAATTTATTCGCTTTTTCGTCATCCCTTTACATGGAAAACAGTAAAAATAGAAAACAGAATTGATTTAGCGGGCCAACTCTCTGATCGATGCATCAGCCAACCTGATTTTTTTCTTGTTCGTAATCCAGACAAACCAAGAAATAAAATAAAGATTAAAACCAAGGAGATACAATTTTAAAATAAATACGAGAGAAAGATTTAAAATATGCAAAAAAAAATGTATTATATACAATAATCTACAGTCACTATTTCTCCCATCACAACTACACTTTCAAATAGTCTGGCATAAGGATGAGCACTAGAGCGCCCTGTCAATCACTGAATTTACAACACTGGCTAAATTGGCAGGAGAGACAAAGGGCCCCTTGATTGTTTCTAGGCAATCGATGGAATCAAGCTCTGAAGTAGAGTTGAAGTCGGTACAAAAGCTCATATTATGGTAGCTATTAAATTGATTATCTATTAACCGAAGCTCATTGGTCACTTCGATGTGGCATAATTGTTATCTTGATAGATCAGTTACGACTAAAGAGTGAGTTTGATCCTCATACTCTCGGCCTTGTGCCACATCTAAGCTACACTTAGAAAATCACAAGGACAGTTCGACATAATCTAATGGTTAGCAAGCTTTTATCGCTAGATCACGCCTGAATAGTGAGTTCGATCCTCACTATGTGCCACATACATTTAGAAAACCACCAGGTCACTTCGACGTGGTGTAATGGTTAGAAAGCTTGTCTCGCTAGATCAATTACTTCTGAACCTAGTGAACTACTTACGAATAATATTCTCCGCTACGGCACCATCTCCATAAACGGCACATATCTTTTTGGCTATTTTTTTTTTACTTTTTTATTTTATATATTTATTTTATTTTCCGGAAATAAAAGAGCATTAAATGAAGAAAATGCATTTGATTTTCTTTCGATTTCACTTTTAACGTAAAATCATTTAAAATTCATAATGCATATCGAACAACTCGTTGAAATGTCACCTTTCACTATAGGTATATATGTAAAAAATATCAGTTATGGGTTCAAACGTAACCTATTGAAGAACATTATGAACTTTTATTCCAACCCTACATTTAAATAAAAATTCAAGTTTAATCAGGAACTACTTTCACTATGGTCATCATCGACGACTGCAGACCTTTCATAACGTTCTCCATCTTCCAGATCAAAATGTCCACTATTGAACCAAAGTACTCTCTGTAAAAGTAACATATCTTTGTTGTTGTTGTTTGTACGGTGTTTTTCACCGGAAATCAAAGAGCATCGAATGACGAAAATGCATTCCACTTTCATCAATTTCACTTTTAAAATAAAGACATTTAAAATTCACAATCCACGCACAAATCATATAGAACGACACTCCGAACTGTCATTTTTAAGAATCTGAATGAATATATAGCACTGTTCAGTGACAGGCTAATTCTATAAACAACAGCTACCTGCGTTAATGCAAAGCTCTTCATTAAACTGGATAGAGCACTCCGGCTGATTGGCATTTGTTTATATTCTTAAAAGCAATATGCTAGATTTAGCTGTTTCACTCTGTCGAATGAAGATAGCTCTGTTGTAGAAACTCTGACTGACACCAAATCGGTTGTGTTTCAATCCTGGCTTGAGGCATTCGGATGTCTAAACGCACTGAGGAGCTGTGATACAGCAAAACAGTACTCTCTGTGAACGACATATGTGTATATGTATGTATGTATATCTTATAAATTTCAGTTATGTGTGAAACGCCACCTAGTAAAAAAGTGCTACGAACTTTTGTTCCAACGCAGTAGACAGGCCTGAAGAGAAAGTAAGAGAAAGCGATATTTAGCAGGTAAGTCCTATAGAGAAGTCATGAAGGAGAAACGAATGATATTCATTTCAAGAAGTCGCACCCAAAAGTTATTTTAAATTCCAAGATTATGATCGCATATTGCACTTAAGACAGATCGATCGCATTCTTAAGAATGAATGATTATACGCTTTGACCTGATTAGCTTTGTGTCTCTGTCCCATAAAGCACTTAACCAAATTTATAGGTCATGGAAACATTCCGCCTGTGAGATTGTTAATGTAGAACGGAGAACAATTCACATACATTAAATCAGTTCAAACATAATTCAACAATAGAGAAATACAATGGCGCCCAAACGACCATCTGAAAGCCATTGACTACTTTCACGAGTAATAAAAGGTGAGTAAAATTTAAGCAACATTTTCATCAAGTAAAAATGGAAGAAAATGGTGTTTATTGTTTATTATTATTAGAGTCCATCTTGTGTGATCGAGAAATCGCTATTATTATGGAAAAAATTTAATGGAATGATTCGGTGCAGCTTCCGGTTTCCCGTGAGTGGACATGCGCCGTACCGATCAGCCGTGTGCATTGTTTTCGCTTCTCTGACATCAGACCACCGGAGTTGTTACCAAATACACATCTATTATTACTATCATTATTATTATTATTGGTTTGTTTCTCACGCGGGATTTATTGCTGGAGATTGAGTGACAGCAAGTATTTTCACATACCTATGGCATATTTATACAATCCTATTGTCTAGCTAGATAATCTCAATACTTTCTCAAATTTCCAATTCATTCAATCTCTGTTTTTAGAATGATTTCATTGTTGCCAAAATCTTTTACCTATTAAGCCAAGCCCATTGGAGATTTTGATATGTTGTAATGGTTACATGTGCCACAGCTGAGCTACGCATAGAAAATATCAGTAAACTTCAACTTGGTGTAATGATTAGGAAGTTTGTTTCGCCAGAGTTTGATCCTCACTGGGTGCCACATATTCTCAGTTTGCTATCTTTTTTCTTCAATAGGAGCAGATAAGTTCGCCTATTGTCCGGTTGAGCCTACTCGACCGCTTTTTGAACTGATGTCGAGATTTATTCATGGAGACGATTTTAAACTTCATATACGTCACTTTTATTATTTCTTAGGAAAGGTTCTGCTGTTTTTCCTGATTTTTCGCTTTCTTTAGGTGCCATGTCTGAAGACACCGCCACATCCAAGGGATAGTAGGTCTTCTTTTTTTAGGCTTCTCGGTTGGTTGGTTGGTATAGTTGTTTCAAACCTCGACATCCAAAATATTTAATTCTTTTTTTTTCTTTTACACGACAGTCTGTTTTGTACTTATATCCTTTGTTCTTCGGCTCATTTTCGCGATTTGCATCATTCGTATCTATTTTAGTCATTTTTTTTTTAATCAGTTTCTGAATTTACTTACACTGTGGTTTGTAATCTCATCTTTATCTACTAAATCAACCCTTTTTTTCTGTCTTTTCGTTAATTCTGCTACGCTATAATTGATTCTAAAGAAAAGATTCCGTTTCTTTTTTCAGATTACTTTTGCCTATTAAATAATAAGAATCATTTTCGTACTTAGTCATTTTTGTTCTTCTCAAAGCATTTTGCAGTGTTTTTGCCAATTGCAGATCAAGAAAAAAATGTCTTTTTTAAATTTAAATTAAACATTAACGGTTGTCAAATTTTATGTTAAGTTCTTGCACATTTGGTTTAACAATAGAGTTTATAAATTGCTAAATTACGACTCAAATTGGATCATACTCAGGTAAATTTCCAAACTAATGGCGACAGATTCAAAACACGCTAAACTATGGGAATTTCCAGATTATATATGCTATTTGTATTTCCTTTACATGAGCAGGGGGTGCTGAAAAGTTTTGGCCTTAACTCATTAATCAGATAACCAAATATATGTGTGTGTTTTCTGTTAAGAACTATTTGATTGGATTGAATTGTTTTTGTCTGCACTCCCTCATACTCAATAGATCACTTTATATATTTGGATTTTTGGTTCTAAAGTATCGGTTTACTATTTCTTCCTCAATAAGAGTAGATAGGGTCGACTATCGTCCGGTTCACACTCCTCCTCCCCCATCTTTTGAACAGAAGTAAAAGTTTATCCTTTGTTTTCTGTTTAGGATTTCGTTTCCATTTCCTTCTAAATTTCTTCTTATTTTATTTACTATTTATCTATTTATTTGTCCACAATAAGAATAAATATGTTCGATTATCGTCCAGTTCGCACTCTTCCCCAGTCTTTTGAGCAGGAGTAGATGTTTATCGCTTGTTTACTGTTTAGGATTAGGTTTCCGGTTCCTTCTAACGTCTTTTCATTCTCTTTCACTTCCAGTAGCCCCTTACAACGTAGTGGCTTTATCACCTTGCTTGCTGTGAATTGATAAAAAAAATCCACTGCTGTTGTCTGAATAGGTTCAAATCTTCCTTGTATTTCTTATTCTTCCAACAAATTTATCAAACTTTTCGGGGCCGTTTCAATTCTATATAAAGTGACAAGAATCTTTAGTAATATTGTTGTCTGAATCGTTTCTCGGATTTCTAACTCTTTCAAAATTTTGCCGAGAATTTTAGAAACTGTTTCAAATTATCCAAAAATGATGGCTAAAACCGTCATGATCATTGTTTACCTCTGTCTAATGGCCTCATCTATTATCATAACCTCTTGGCCGTTGAGCCATCCGCCCTTCGCCTGGTATCGCTTGATTCGAGTAACCGTCAGGGAATTTCGAAATGACTCTTTATTTAATCAATGATAATCTACAGCAAATTTGTCCTCATTCATGTCTAAAGACATTACAGCTTACTGCTCGCCCCGAGTAACGGACTTTAGATATGTACTACTCGGACCAAGGACTGAACTCACAATTACTATTAAACGAAAACTTTAATCCACTAGTAGTACATACTGAGACTGTATGGAAACCCAACGAGCAATACCTAGACAACAAGACTATATATCTTTAGTTATTGACAATGAAACGTGAACAATCTACCCTCGTAGATTAAATAAAAGGGTTCAATACGAAACTGACTGCAGGTTATTCTGATCGACAGAAGCATGCAGGTGGTAACGACGGTCGAAACGTGGTTACAAAGATGAATACATTAGTCTGAATGTAAATAATATTAGCTCCTTCTCCAAGAAATTCAAACAGGTGTCATTGTCATGTAGAACAACTTTTTAATTCCCTGGCAAGGCTCGGATAATTCTTCAACATTTCTCTCTAGTTCAACTTAGATATCTAAGAAAAAAAGACAAAAAAAAAATCCGCTGGAACGGAGATATCTACTAACTGACAGATCTTTTTTTCTTTGTCAACGGTAATGAGATCTACATTCTTACCCTACATTGGATTGTCCATTTGACTTTTAAAGTCCTGAAAATTTGTTTATTAATGTCTATGGGTGAGGTTACATATATTCGCTGCGTCGGACCCGAGTCTGTTTTCTTTTTTCAAATATCTCTATTTGAAATAATAAGAATGGTTTTAATAAATCAATCAGTAATCAATAATTTTATTTCCTTTCATTTTCTCCTTGATATGCCTTTAAACATAAGTCTAAAAGACAAAACCTAGTCAACATGGACGAGAGAACAGCTCAAGCTAAAATATAAGATAATTAAAACAAATAGGGAGACACAAAAATGAAGGATAACAGATGGAGCAGAAGGCTGCTTAATTTGTGCTCTTTGCATAAGGAACGCATCATAGAGAAGGTGGAAATCTGGGATACAGAGTTTTGCAAGTTAGGTCAATGTAGAGAGAAGCGTAGTGAGAGACGTCATGGTAAGAGTTGGGTAAGTCCTCAGTCCTGCAATGGCGGCTGCTGTGCTGCTACTATTGACAAGGAAGATGAAGTTGCACATTGAAAGTTTGTATTGGTCAAATCTTAATTTGTTCTATGAACTGTACGAGAGGCACTCTGAGAGTAATGCTTTCTATTGATTTTACAATACGTACAGAAAACACAATAAGACCATTCAATAAGTTTTACAACGGAAACGCATTAACTACCGCTTGTGTTCATATCCACTGTTTGGTCTCTCTAAACATTCAATAAGCGTCGATGAATGCCAATTTTTATATTTTCATATTGAAAAATTCATTTACATCTCTGTTTCGTATGCACTTTCATGTCAGACATCATTTTGCCGATTATTACTCAGACGTCATTTTTGCCGATTATTACTCAGCTCCTATCTTTATGAAGGTAAAAGAAAATTATGGGTTATAGATGGAAGGTTATACATAGATGACAAAAACCTCCACATCTGAATTCGTAGTTCAACATAATAAGAAGCATTGTTTGAGAATGACTGTCATACATAAACCGAAATTTTAATGGTAATAGAGAAATAACAAGTGAAGACGGCAAACTAAAGCATATAAAATGTATTACATTATTTTTTTTTACATTAATTTATCAAGTATTTGGTTACTTTGAGGATCGAGCGAGAAACTTTAGCTTTCAATGCTATGGTTAGCTAACCTTTGTAAAATGAATTTGTTGCGAGGTTTCACCTTGGATTCTATGCTATTTTTGTGGACAGTTTTTAAGGCAGAGTACAATTTTTTTTATTTTCACAGTACATCGCTAAGTGCCTTAATTTTCGACATTATATTCAACAATTTCGATTTTATAAAAATAACTTTTTTTGTTTGCCGTAATCTGTCGCCGTTGGCAATATATAGTCGATGTATATGCGGTCTTAAAGAGAATCTTATTTTAAAAATAAAATTAAAAAAAGAGAAATTGATGATTCTAAAATATATTCTCGATTTTGGTTCTAAATATGACATTACGGACTATAATAAATTATAAATGTTTAAGTTATAACCAATTTGAAAGGAATTATAATTCTTTAAAAGAGCTATTAACCAAGGCTAAAAAATCCACAGATGGAAGGAGAAGGGATGGAATCATACCTTTCCGAAGGGCATTTGTGCGTAAGTGTATATAACGAACTGGACCGGTATTCGAACTCGGCTCTCCTAGTCCTCAATCACGAGCCTATATCCATTACACCACAACCGTCTCTCTATCTACATATCTATCTATCTATCTATATTTGGGGTGGATTTGGCTCGATATGAAACTTTTGTAGATGAAAACGTTGTTTTTATATATATATATATATATATATATATATATATATATATATATATATATATATATATATATATATATATATATATATATATATAGTTATGATAAAAATCATGGTGAATCTGTTTCATCGGACTGGGCTTTGTTTATGCTGCTACGTCTACACATGCGCACGAAACGAGATACGCTAGCAGTTAGAAAACTTTTTAAAGAATATTTTTGAAAGAATATTTTCATTTTGAAGCAACCAATGCGTTTTGTATGTGTTTTTTGAAAAATGTTCCTTTTCTTTAAACTTCTTGAGGTTTTTCCAACGAATCAAAAAATATATTATTCTACCCATTAACTCTATCACAACTACATCTGAAAAGAATTTATCTAAACGCAATATAAAATTTGTCACAATTACATCTAAAAAAATCAAAGACTTAATCAATAAAAAACAAAAACAACCAACCAAAAATTGGAAGAATTTACTCTATCAAATGCAGGAATTGCCAGAATTCCTGCATTTGGAGAAACCCCAAGAAGTTTAAACAAAAGACTATATGAACACAAAAGGGTCATTTTAAAAATCAACACACAAAACGTATTGGTTGTTCAACGTAACGAAACTGACCACAATTTTGACATAGGGAATGCTACTTTGTATAAAAGATTAATTAATTCACTAAGACAAAAATATCTAGAAAGTGCCTTGATTGCTAGTTCAGCCTCTGTAAATCTGCGTCCAGGCTTTTTACAATATATCACTATTCTTGGTAGATTTTTTTTTATTATCATTATGTAGGATAGTCAGGTACAAAGATGATGGAGAAAAAAAAGAATACAGATGACTTTGGATAGACTGAAAAAATATTCTTTCAAAAAATATTCTTTCAAAAATTTTGAAACTACCAGCGGCTCTCGTTTTATGTGCATGTGTAGACATGGCAACATCAACAAAGGCCAGACCGATGATATCCTACTGGTGAAACGTGTCACAAAAAACTTTTTTTTTCCAATTTGTCATAATATTTATCTAAGTACTGTTTGTTGATTTATAAAATTATATATATTAGAGAGAACGAGAGAGAGAGAGAGAGAGAGAGAGAGAGAGATCTATTAGGCCGGTTAATAAAATTTGAAGTATAAAAAAAAAGAAAATGATACCAATATTGGCATTTATTATATCTTAATCTTGTCATTATATTGAAGGACAAATAGATAGATTTTAATGAAGTGGGAGTTACTTTTCCGAAGAATGTCGTTGGTTAGAGATCTCCCTGTGGAAATTACACTTTCTGAGTAAATCCCTGCTTATTCTGTCAATGTTTAAACTTAATTGGAAATAAATTTTAACTCTGATCTGTGTCTGTCTTCTCGGTCTATTAAATCTACATATTATAAGTAGAACACGTGGAAAACTTATATATATATATATATATATATATATATATATATATATATATATAAAATATGGGGAAAAATACAGAATTGTAGAAAAAAAAATAAAAATTTAATTTATATTTTAATATAATCTCAAAATTTTTCTGCGCTTTTTCCTAAAATTTGAATTTCTACATTCATGTATCTTAGCCAATCAGCGATGTCATACGAGACGCTCGGAATCCTTTGAATTCGCAGACAATTTTTGTTGCGAAAATTTGGAGGATCACTTCAAAAATATGATCAACAGTATTTCCCCCCTTTAAAATGGATATTTAAAAATTGGGAAAATATTTATCAACCAATAAACTTATGAGATTAATAAATGTAATTTTTGTTTTTTCCTGAAGTCGATGTTTCCCTAATAAAAGCTATCAGTTTTTGTTCTCTAATTAATTTTTCAGTTAACCTTTAAACAGGGGTCATTCGTTTGTTATACAAAACTGAAATTCTCGCACCTTAATTAATTACTCACATTTATTCAAGCATATTATATTACAAAATGCTTAGCGAGTATTAAGACAGCTCACTGCTTATTCAGCTGCCGACTGCTACAATTTATACGTATATATAAAACAACCTAGATCAGTGTCACCCACATTGTCCTATGTAGATGCATCATGATTCTTCTATATACTAACGCAATTTATTCTGTTGTATAGTAAAGAATATACACAAAATATTTTGTTTGAAGCTGTTTCTCAAAGAATCTTTGTAATTCATTTCTTTCAATTTGAAAGAAAAATAATACTCAAATAATAAATATCGCTTGTTTCTTCGTTTTATACACGCATATTCATCTACACGTGTGTGTGAATCCGTGTGCACACACGCACACATGTGATTAGGTGTAGAAAAAAACTACACCTCCTCCCCTTCTCTAATTCCGGTGCCATAGCTGAATAATTGTAGTATGATATTACAAACACTTATTGCCCGCTACGTGAAGAGACCCGACGATCAGAACCAAAGTTGTATGCGGTTACATAAAGTGTTTTTGTTTCTTTATTATATTTACTTGCCCTGTATGTCCTTTTCAAGGCAGCTGCATCAAGCACTTTTTGATATACGTCCGTTTTGTGGTAGGGTATTTTCCCGTCCTCTTAACAGATTTGTTTTATATATATATATATATATATATATATATATATATATATATATATATATATGAGGTAGGATGTGTGTATGTGCGTAACGAATGCACGGCCGCAATTTTAGACGGATTTGCACCAAAATTTACATGCACATGCTCCAACTTAGCGGGAAGGACAAGACCGACATTGCATTTCCCAATTTCCATCGATAGTGCAAATAATCGATTTTTCTTGCTTCTACGACAGTTTTCCTGTAGTTTGCAGGCATTTTCTACTAACCAGAGTGAGAGCCTATAGCTGGCTGCCACGAATAGGCAGGAAGATTCTATTGGCCAGCATGAGAGCCGATCAGCTGACTGACACGAATGTTAACTAGCATGCTAGCATGCAAAAAAAATCGATAGCTGCATTCGTCACAAGTGGGAAAAATTTAAATCTGCATGGCACTTTACTAATTGGCTCATTCGCTTGCTTAAACTCAACGTTGATTCTGATTCCGCGGAAATGGGTTGGGTGTGAAAAAGTATTTGTTGTTAACATTCTTTTTTCGTTCATTTTTTTCCAGTTACGAGACCTTTTTTTAAAGCTGATCGTTTTGTGTTCATTTTGTTTAGTTCTTTTTCCGTAACAGATTTAATGTTTAGTATAGAGCTGAGAAAAAAATTCGCAATGTGAGATAAGTAAGAAGTAAGGCATGTAGCAACATCAGCATGGCAAAGGGCACTCCTTTAAAGGCAAGGAAGGGCAAAAATATTTTAAAGTAATAGCGATTACTGTATGAGTCGTACGATTTTTGAATCAAGCATGTGCAACGCCGGGCCATGCTGCTAGTATATATAGGATATTCAAAGAGTATACACACACACACACACACACACACACACACACACACATATATATATATATATATATATATATATATATATATATATATATATATGTATATATAGGTTATTCAAAATGAATGAACCGATTTGAGTTCTCAAGCATCGTTATGGAATTTGTCAGGAGTTTTCTAAGTTTTGAATAGCTGCTACAAGGGCTCTGTAGTCGTGTCGTATCTCCAGCAACGTTCACTTGTTTGGTTACCCCTGGTGTGGTGATTTCTCAGCAAAAGGCGTTCAGCGTTCTGGAGTTCACGAAAACAAATACGGTTGTCACGGTTCAGCGTGATTTTCTTAGGAAATTCGTCATTAATCCACCCTCTCCTAAGAACATTCGGTGGTTCAAACAGTTTCAAGAGAGTGGGTGTCTGTGTAAAGGAAAAAGTCCAGGACAACCACGAGTTTCGGAAGAACAAGTGGCGAGAATCCGTGCTGCATTTGAGGGTAGTGCACGGAAGTTCACAAATCGAGCTAGCAGTGATATTGCGTTCCCTCAATCCACTATTTGGTGTGGGCTAAGAAGACATCTACATTTGAAACCTGACAGACTTCTCCTCGTTCAGGCACTTACCAAGACCTTGCTCTTTGTACTTAGCCTGCGAGATCCCAATTATCATGATAATGGCAAAAGTTATATCCGAAAAAGTTTTGGAAAAATAAAAACACTTGTATATCTACGGAAAAAGAAAACATTATAAAATCATATGAGATTTACCTAAAAAACTGAATCAAAGCATCTTTTTTGTTATATTTAATGAAGCTTGCATGAAAGAAAGAATGCTGCTTAAATACACTATATATATATATATATATATATATATATATATATATATAATAAATTAACTGATTTAAAAAATTTTTTTCGCTACACAGTTCTAAACATGTTTCAAAAATGGAAGCTAAAAGCTTCAAATTTAATTTTGTAATTAAATTAAAGACATTAGTTCCATTTCATCCTCAAGCGAATTTTTTGAGGATGAAATGGAACTAATGTCTTTAATTTAATTACAAAATTAAATTCGGGGCTTTAGCTTCCATTTTTGAAACATGGTTAGAACTCTGTAGCGAAAAAAACATATTTTAAATCAATTATTTTATAATATTAATGCTCTGTAAATTTACATTGAGCACTATTTTGTAAAAAATAAAAATATCTATAAGAACACCGGATTATATATCTTACTCTTCTTTCTTTATATATATATATATATATATATATATATATATATATATATATATATATATATATATTACCTCTGGATTTAGAGAGTGTGTGTTAGCCTTTGTACTTTAGAGTGAGAGAGGAGGAGAGATATACTTTTGACGGTAAAAGATCAAACTCTTTTGTTTTTACCCCTTTTTTTTTTCGAGGGAACATATAATTGTTGATTTACCAATAGTGCCCGCGTTCGGGGTTCGAGATCAGATAAATATTCAATATTTCTAATGAACAAACTCATTCTTCCCAACACGGAAATTTTGTATTATTTCAAAAAATTAATCAGAGTAAATATGAAAATTAAATATTTCCTTTTGCTTAAATAATGACTTTAAAAATTGAATGACAGATTAGAGAAGAAGCGATCAATCGCTTGGTCAATAGAGAGATAGACCGAGAAAACGAGGTTAGATATTAAGAATCAGAGAACAGAGAACTTTGTTTGACAGGTAGGATGAGACAGACAGATAGATAGATAGATAGATAGATAGATAGATAGATAGATAATGTAATTGATTCTGACTTGGCATCTCGACATCAGTCACTTTCTCAACGACGTGAGGTGGCTTCCCTCCGTCTTTTCTACAAATATTTTTATGGCTACTGCTCCGACGAGCTTTTTTCACCTGGTACCCGGACTACGTGAATTTAAGTGTGCCACTAGATTGGCATCTAGGTCCCACCCATTTGTAATCACCGCTTCTATTCTAAGAGTTTCTTTTCTCGCACTTCCCGACTTTAAAACTCCCTTCCGTTTCCTTGCTTCCCTGGAGAGGGTGTGCTCGATATTAACCTTATATGTACACTTCATCCAGAAATTATAGGAGAAAAGAGACGCATTAAACAAAAAATATATTGACGATAATTGTCGAACTTAGTCCATTTCATAATATACATATAGGTATGTGTATATGTATGAGCGCCTGTGGGTGATGGCGTGTGTGAATTTATATTTTATAACTTTGGCAAGAGCTGGATGTTTTATGCTACATTCTCTCTATTTATATTTATTTTTGTAAATTATTTTTTACTAATTCTAACCCAAGACAAGGTTCAAGAGCCACTCAATGTAAAGGGTTGCAGTGTAGAATTATGTCAGGGCAGGAAATAACAAGCTTTAGCAGACTTTAGAAGGAACAGCAAACACAATCCTTAAGAAAAAATAGGGATAAATTTTTTCTCCTGTTCAAAACACAGGAAAGGAGTGAGAACCGGACGAGGGTCGAACCGATCTAATATATATATATATATATATATATATATATATATATATATATAACAAAGTTGAAAGGTTTTTTGTGAAATAGACTTTGTGAAAATTTTTTTTTCCTTTAGGATTCCATCAGAAAAATATGATGAATTCATAACGTATGAAACTCGTTGCAAAAAACCTTTCCAGTTTGTCATATTTTTCTAAATACTGTTTGGTCATATATAAAATAATACAAAATTATATATCGTTATGTCATATATATATATATATATATATATATATATATATATATATATATATATATATATACATACACACAATTATATATAAAAATATATATACACAATTATATATATACACACTCAATTATACATATATATACACACTCACACAATTATATATATATATATATATATATATATATATATATATATATATATATATATATATATATATATATACAGGATGGCAATAAAGTCACTATACAGTTACTTATAATAAAAAAGCCAAGCATTGAAGCAGGTGGCTTGCAGCTCGAATAGTATCGGTAATAAATTTACTATTGTTTACCATAACATTTTATTGTCATTAACTAGAACCATTTTAATAAGAAATTCATATTCTTGATTAGTTGCTTTGTTTTAATTTCTATTGTCAGTAACTGTATAGTGACTTTATTGCCGCCCTGTATATAGACAATTATATATATATATATATATATAGATAGATAGATATTAATAAATATACATATTATCCCTCACCGTTCGCTCGACTCGGTGTTCATGCAAAACGCAATCTTCAGATGCTGCGTTTGGGCTGACCGTTGCGTAAATTGAATTTAAATGATATATCTGTCTAAATGCAAAGCTGGCGTCGTTAAGTATATAGTATTTAACACCAGCACTTTATTTGCAATTCACACACACACACACACACACACAGAGAGAGAGAGAGAGAGAGACACACAGAGACACACGCACACACATAGTTGTCCTTCTCCTCGACCAGTTGCCAACCAAGACAGAACCCATCTGTCCTGCTATTTACCCATAGCAGCTGGCGAGAGAAAAAGAGGATTCATACCTTTCCCAACAGTATTAGTACGTAAGCGAATGTAATGGATTCGACTGGAATTCGAACTCAGCTCTCCGATCACTCAATCCGAGCCGCTATTCCTTACGAAGGAAAGGATCGCTGAAAACTTAAATTTTTTTTATATATATATATATATATATATATATATATATATATATATATATATATATATATATATATATATATATATATATGTTTGTGTCTAGCTGATCTTATTTAGTTTCTTTTGTATTCTGTTTATGTTTCTTTCATTTTGGTTATTAAATATCGCACATTGTGATAACTGAAGTTCTGCCAAGAATGATGAAATGATGTAGGGACCTGGACGCAAATTTAATATGGATGAACTAGCGATTAAAACATTTTCTAAACATTTTTACATAACAAATTACTTCCTCTTTTAATTAGTGCAGCATTTTTAATCAGAATTATGGTCAGATTCGTTCCGCTAAGTAAATAATCCGTTTAATGTCTTGTTTTGTAACATATCCCTTTTGTGTTCATATAATCTCTCATTTAAATTTCTTGAGGTTTCTCCGATATATTCCTTTTTTTTCTTTTTTCTTTTTTTTTTTTAACTTTTCACCCCAAGCAAGGGGGGAGTACCACTAGCAGTCAAGGGGTTACAGAAAGTGGGAGCAAGAGTAAAGAGGCATGATAGAGGAAAGGATGAAGGACAGGGAATTAGATCAAGGCATCTAAAGAGTTTGATTGACATTGCATTTGAATAGTTGGAGATTATAGCTATCAAGAAATTAAGTAAGAAGAAGGGAGTTCCACACATAGAAAGTGCGAGACATGAAGCTATTGAAGTAGAAGAGACGGCTGTATTTAACAGTTTTTACAGTGAAAGTTTGGGACTGAGATGCCGGCCTAGTAGCACGTTTAAATTCATGCAGTTTTGGAACCAGAGAAAGTAGCTCGTCGCAGCAGTTACCGTGAAAGTATTTGTAGAAAAGACAGTTAAGCAACGGCACGTCTGTGAGAGAGCGACTGTAAACGAGATGCCAGATCAGTGCCATTCCTATTGCATATCCGTCTCTAGATTTAGTCGAGGACTAAGACGAACAGTGGGGGCTCCCGACCATATACGGCAGCAGTATTCCATGCAAGGGCAAATGGTTGATTTATAGATTTGAGAGACTCGGGAGAGAAAAACTTTCCTTGTGGTAAACTATATTGTAATAAATATTGTGATAGTGTAAATTTCTCATTCAACTTTTAACTTCTTTTTTTTATTGATTAAGTCTTTTATTGTTTTAAAAGTAGTTGTAACAAGTTTTATATCCAGTTTAATTTTTTTTCAGTTGTAGTTGTCATAAAGATGATGAGTAGAACAATACATTTTGATTCACTGGGTTTATCAGGTAGGGTTACTTTTCTATTTTGAAATATTTAATGAGCCTTTTGTTTCACGTTGAATATGAAATAATTAAGCTATTGGAGGAGCTTGAAAGTGTTTGCTATTTATTTCTCTTCTTCATGTAAATACTGAGAGCTACAAATTTTGAGTGCTCTAAAATAGAAACCGATAAATATTCTGGATTTTATTTTCTTGTTATGATGAGAATAGGAATTTATGAGGTCATTTTATTAGTTGATTTGCAATGGACATTAAGATTTCTATTAATGCAGTGTAATCTAGGAAAAGTAATGTTTGTTTCCATTTCAGACGTAAATTCCATCGCCTTTGTTAAGTTTATCTACAAGATCATACCCGATTAGTACCACGGGGATCTATTAATAGATTGTCATCAATATATCGGAAAAATGTCTATTGTTTCGGTAAAAGACTTATGAAAGGAACAGGACAATGAATTCTAAGAAAATCTAAACTTCGAGGCGACAGTACTTGAAAGCAAAATTTCTATTTACTAAAATTATTGTTAAATTTGAAATTGACTGGTGGTGAAACGGCATACATTATTTACATTATTCGGACTATTGTCCTCAGCTTTGTTGACATATTTATCAAAACGTTTTGGCCGTTATACGCTTCGGCCTTCTTCAGGTTGTTGGAATGTTGAACTTTCAGTCAGGGAAGTTACGCATAAGATATTACAAACTAAAATTAATCATTTTTACGGGAAGGGAATGGTTTTAGGGGTGGGGACAGGAACCCCTTAGTAACTGGCCTAACTCGATCTCGGATTCCAATAGGTAAAAGATTACATCTTCATGTACATGTATTTAAATCTTAAATATGCGTCTTTTATATATATATATATATATATATATATATATATATATATATGTGTGTGTGTGTGTGTGTGTGTGTGTGTGTGTGTGTGTGTGTGTGTGTGTGTGTGTGTTAAATGTATGTGTCCTTCTCTGTGCTTATGTGTCAGGGCATATACCAGTGTGTGCGTGCCAATGTGTGCGCATGTGATGGCATGTGTGTATATATATATATATATATATATATATATATATATATTTAAATATATGCATTTTTGCAAGCGTATTTCGGGCACTTTGTGATTTTTCTGCAAGTAATCAGGGCATAATTTCGTATGTTTCCTGAAAACATTCCTAATTCCATCCACAACTAATTTTTCCTGACACAAACATTCTACTGCCATTTTGTTTTCCATTCCTTCTTGCTTATTTTTTGCTAATCGAATATAGCTACATCTAAACCGGAATAAAAATAACCCTATCAACTTTTTCCTTACAATAAACTCGCCTAAAATAACGCCAAAATGGATTTAGTCATATTTATTCATTTTTTCATAGAAAAAGAAAAAAATCGGATCCTGTCGGCGTCAATTAAAGTCACGTGTTTAATGCGTTCGACCATCGGGAAACTGCGAGATTTAAAATATATTTGAACAAAACAGAAGCTACAACACGACAAAAATGTTGAGTAATGATATAACATGACATATTCGTTACGGTGAGGCTGTTCGTGGCTTCTTTTTTTTAAATATAGTTGCATTATTTATTAATGCATTACTTAAAGCAGCAAAAAAAAAATGTTTTCCCCCATTTTAAGACCACTTAAAATGCCCGGATGTATTTCTGTACATTTTAATACATATGTCAATCATTCTCTCCCTCTCTCTTTTTCTCTCTTTTTCTTTCTTTCCTCCTCTGTCTTTTTGTCCTGCGCTCTTTCTTTCCACCTTTCGTTCTCCTAACGACTGTCAAATCTCTTTTCTGATTGTTAGCAATCCACCCTCCCATTCCCTCTTGTTTTAACCACTACATATAATGCATACACACAATTTTGATGAGTCCCTGTCAAGGGTAACAATGATAGGTGGGAGTAAACAGTTCTCTGTCGCAAGCGCCGTTGTTTGTGTTAGGTAGTTATGGGAGAGTGGTTGGCTTGAATACTCATTCAGCCATTTCTTTCTCTTCATTAATTATCCTGGAATGCCAGTGACAAGTCCTTTTGTCTAGACTAGACCCTTTTGACTAGATATGTGAGCAAACAGAGAACAAGGGAAGTACTCTCATGCCTTTCTGAAAGGTATTCACTCGAATATAAGCAGTCTCGGGCAGCATTTGAAAATGTTTCGCCTATTACGGCCTGTCTTTCTGTCTGTCTGTATATCTTTCTCTGAGAGGGGTGGGGAGGGAGAGTATATTTGGGTAAGAAGAATTCGTTTACAAAAGTTGTAATAAAATCAACTAGCAAGGTCTGTCTTTGATTTTTTATTGTATCTTTCCTATTTTCAAATAAGTTACACGGTTAAAATTATAAATAAACTGTCCAAATTTCATGGTTTTGTTCTGTTTTCGTTCGATTAATTTTTGGAAGTCATTCTTGGTCATTATTATAAACTAAATGTAAGTATTGTTCACAAAGGTTTGTATCTACATCCTGATATTTATCTATTTATGGAATGTTACCTATTAAAATCGAATATACGATTATCATATTTTGACGTCATGTGTCACTTTCACAGATTTTAACAACACTGGAAATGAGTATATATATTGTTTTTACTTATTAAAATGATTTATACACATTTTATAATGCCGCCTTCTATAAAGTAATATATTTTTTATTTAATACAGGTTTAATCGCTACTAGTTATCTTTTTGAAGTATTAGTAAAATTAAATTCTATTTAGGGAAGAGAAACTGCAATAGTCTTTGCCATTATTTTAAAAAAAAATTTGATTCACAGTGGAATATTCATCTACGAGTACAACACGTTTGTATGAATGTCATAAAGTACATAAAATTAAGAATGGGTATAAAATATCTTCATTAAAACCTATAAGAGATTTATTGATTTATTCAACTATTGTCTTGCGAAATACGAGGCGCATTCCAAAAAGTTTGAGAATTTACTCAGACGAGACACAGTTATAATTGCCCTAGACTATAGTAATTTTAGTACATCATTACTACTACATTTAATAAGCTGACTTGGCAATTTTTGTTATTCCAGACTGAAGGAAACGGCTGTAACAGCTCTTTGAACACACCCTTGTAAACACTGCTTGTCACAGCTGACTAGGTTGGAGAATGCAGTCACAGTGGATAGCGGCTCGGATTAAGGAATCGGAGAGACGTGTTCGAATTCCAGTCGAATCCATTGCATTTACTACGTGCTAATGTATCCTCTTCTTCTCTCCCCATCTATGGGTAAATAGGGGGACAGACCGGGTTCTATAGCATTGAATGCCAACTGGTCTACTGCAGAAAGAAATGGCAACCTACTACGGGAAAAAAAACTCTGCCGCGTCACTCATGTATCGAAAGATACATGATCGCCTATGCGTGTATTTCACATGGCAAATAACTGACTGAGTCGGGACGTGAAGACAATTTGGAAGCTCTCTATGCAATAAAGTTTTGTGTTGACAGAGATGCGCATCAAAACTGTCATTCACGCTCCCTATAGTCTAGACCTTGGTCCCTGTGATTCTTGGTTGTTCCCCAAGATGAAGGAGAACCCCAGGAGCAGCTGTTTGAAGACATTGAAAAGATAAAGGAAGCTGTGACAAAAGTCCTGGACACCTTCACTTTAGATGAATTTCATGGAGCCTCCACGAAGAAGCTGGAGCGCTACAACAAAGCCATTGAAATCAAATGATTAGACGTTTTAACTTATTTGAAATTAATAAATGTCTCTCGTAAAAAAAGTCTCAGAACTTCTTAGAACCATATATTAATATTAAACACGATGGTAAAAAGAATTTAAAATAACCTCAACAAAATGGGACACTTATTTTCTTTCGGTAGAGATAATTTATTCACTAGTATTCCACTAGGGGAGGTGATAACTTTAGCAACATAAAAGATTTTTGAACATCACCAAATAAAAATATTAGAAACACAATTAAAATGTAATTGAAGTTTACGATATATTTCATTCATTTTTTTGTTGTATAATGTGGATTGGTTAGTAGGAAAATTACCTATGCGATATCGTAGTTATAAAGGGTGTACCTATAACTTGGACCAATTTTAATGCGAATTAAGTTTAAGCGTCTAATGATTTTTTCTTTTTCTTTCAGATTTGGCGGACATTTGGGTGATATTATTTTTCACACATCAGAACATAAAATTCACGGTCAAATATAAAATATATAATTCATTACCATTCTTAGACATCCTAATCATCGAAAATGACAATTCATTCTGTTAAGGGATCCTCCCCTTTTTACACAAATGGACTCACCCAGTATATACATATACTACTGCTACGTGAAGACCCGAGAGACGAGAGCAACAGAGGGTGAAGGTAACAGACAGATAGACAGAACGTAGCGATCAAGAGTCACGGTGAGCGAGCACGTAGACTCAGTAAGAAGTCATACAGCGATACTTCAATACCAAAGACTGTATATATATATTTTGGCTACTAACCCGTATTCCTGGAACTACTAACCTGCATTACCAGTTTGTATTATTACGTTAATACATTATTTTCCTATATTCATTCTTGGCGTTTGTTATTTATTGGTACCTGATTCCATCCCGGAATCCACAACACATTCAAAACGGGTACTTTTCGGAAAATAACTAGTAGCCGACTATTTACAAAGTTCACTTTCTTCATATTTTTTCTTTGCATTTGTGGCTTTTTTGTTTTCAAAAGATCTACATATATCATCTACAGATATTCAATACATCTACAGATATCATCTATAGATATTCAATACATTTACATATATTCAATACATCTACATGTATTATATACAGATATTCAATACATCGACAGATATCATCTACAGATATTCAATACATCTACAGATATTAATTACAGATATTCAGAACATCTACAGATATTCAATACATCTACAGATATCAAAAGAAAAAAGCCACCAATGGAAAAGATACGAAGAAATTGAAGTTCGTAAATCTGTAGTCTGAGGTGATGTATGGTGTGGTATAATGGATAATGGATAATGGCTCAGCATGAGAAATAAGAGAGTCGAGTTCGAATTTCATCCGGGTACGTTATAATCATTTTCGCGCAAATAAACTTCTGTAAGGCATGAACACTTCTCTTCCCTCCAGCTATAAATTGAATAGTAGAACGAACAGGGTTGCCAACCAGTCTACCGGAGGAAGAAACGGCAACGTAATCCGGGAAATTCTTCTAGTTAGGCATGAATTATAAAAGACATGATCACTCAAGCGTCTATTTTGTATGTCACTTCACTGACTGGGATGTTCTCACGACTTTTATTCGTTGATCTCAGTTACTAATTGCTAATTGTTTTGGGGAAAATTGCTCAGAAAATAGCCTCTTTGTGAAAGGAGACACATTTGATTTTTTGTGGGGAAGGGCGTTCGTTTTTATATGTTTGATTATAAAAAACTGACGCCAAATCCCATTATAAACTTAATCCTTCCTCTCAATGACATTCATAAAAATTCTGGGTTTTTCGTACCTTACTGCTAAAAGACCATTTTCAGCTAAGTGCTGCCGAAAAAAAAAGTTCCTATTTTTATCTGATCCTCTCATAACAATGAATATTTTTTTAGAAATCCACAAAATGGGACACTTAGTTTCTTTTTATATAAGTTCATTCGCCAATATTCCACTAGCGAAGACGATAAATTAAGCAGCAGAAAAGTTTTTTGGACATTATAAAAATATGTCAAAAACAATTGAAAAAGAAATTTCCGTCTTTAAATATTTCATCTTACATGGTGGTCCGAAAGTCTGGTCACCCCCCACATAATATAATTTTCTATATCAGATGGTTGACACGAGTTCCTACACAAAAATGATGGTGTTCATACAGATCTTCTCGATGTGTGATAGCGTCAATAAAAGGGAATAAACTGAATCCAGTACACGTGCTTTGTATTACAGTATTATTTCTATTGTTCTCATTACATTTTGGTAGAGGGTGACAAGACTTTCGGACCACCCTGTTTTTTTAAATACTTTTTTTTCGCTTGTGCATATTTTCTTAAATCAATTCTATAGACTTTTTCCTGCATATAAGATTTAAATAAATCTTTTAAAGGCTAATGTTTGAAAACAAAAGAAAAATTAAGCTCTGATTTACTTTGAAAGTTAATAGCAGTAACGGTTTTAGAAAACCATTTGCATAGTCCAATAGATAAAGCCTTCTGTTCCAATAAATAAAAAGGGGGGCTGATTGAAACCTCCACCTATAAATGAAATGTAGCATTCCTCAAAATCCTCAAAATATAGTGAATAACTATTGTTCCCGATATTGACAATATATGAGACTCTCGAAAGTACTCGAACAACAATATAAACTTTGGACACTTTATCCTTAATTTTGACCCGACGGCACAACATCTTATTCGAAAATTTGAAAAATACAATAAAAGCTAAACAGAACTTGTCATTCGAAATTAATACAAAATTCTTAACAGAAACAAACTGTTATTGACTTTAGGTTATTATTAAGTGGAAAACCAAAAGGTTTTTTGATTATTAAATTATATTTTTTAATCATTTTTAAAACCTTCGAAATTTTCTTTATTATTATTGTTTATATTATGTTATTTTGTTTATGTTTATATTATGTTATTTTGTTTATTATTATTGTTTATTATTATTGTATATTATTATTGTTTATTATTATTGTTTATATTATGTTATTTTATTTATTATTATTGTTTATATTATGTTATTATTCAATATGTTTTTCATCGCAAAAATGAGCCTAAGATGTCCCATACTAAATTATGGTGCCACTTTTTAAGCAAATTTTTTTTTTTTTTTGCTTAAAAAATGGGGCCATAATTTAGTATGGGACATTTTAGACTCATTTTTGTGATGAAAATCACATTGATTTGAAAATACTTAAAAAATAAAAAATACAAATAATTGTCAGATTTTAATGAACCTTTCAGGAATTTATTCAGAAATGAAGGAAATTATTTCAGAAATGTTTTCTTTTCAGAAAATATTGGTAATTTTTTTTTGTTACCTCCAAATTTAATTTTATAAAATTTCAAGAAATTCGTTTTTGTAGTGCTTAATAATAGTTATAAGGGGCATGTTGCCGAGGAATCACAATTTTTTGTTGTTTGTCAAACTAGACCCTCAGTTACAGAAAACCTGCTCTGAATCGTAAAATAAAAAAGGCAATAAAACTAGAACTTTAACTAGAAAAGCTTTTAATTGCTTTTATGAATAAAATATACTATATAATATATATATTATAGAGACTATTGTTTTAAGAAATGTTTTTTGATGAATAATGAATTTTTTTAAAATTGTTTACATTTTTTAAAATTTAAATTATAATAATTTATAAAATTATGTATTAATTTGTAGCGATCAGAATGATAGTGTTATTAAATAAAATCTATATTTACTAATCATAAATGTGAAGATTTACTACAATTCACTGACCTCTAATATATTAAAATTAATTTAGAATTGTGTGCATGCGTGTGTGTGTATATAAACGTGTCAATTTTTGTAAATACAAACGTCCCCACGCAAAATTATCAGAAAATAAGAGCCGTAATTATAGTAAATTTAAAATATATTGATAATTTTCTAACATTTCCTTAACAAGCGTCTTCATAAATAGCATTATAATGTCAAAGTACCTAAAATTCAATAAATATTAGATTACTTAGAATATTTTCTTAAGTTTTTAAAATTACTGGACAGTTAAAAATTATATAAAACTTTTACAGCTACGTACACTTTATTTAAAAATGCCAAATATTAAGCTACCGACAAATCTACCATCACCTCATAAAAACACTCGCACTAGTGTTAAAAATGCTTTTCTGGGATATGAAAATTAAGTAACATTTGTTTTAATTCAGATTAATTAAACATTAAATCAGATAATCTTCTTCAAATAAAGATAAGATTTAGGAAAGTATATTTTATTTTTGAAAGATTTTGTCATAAAGAGAATTATGTTGTCTTCACCGATGGGCAATTTTTGCGATTAAAAATATCATCCCAACCAATTTCAATTCGATTTGAAATGCAGCAAAGTATTTTGCTTATTGGAAAGATTAACTTTAATCTGTTAGCTTGGAATTAAAACTTAGAAGCTTTAGGAAAGATTTTTCATTTGTAAAATACATTTTAAATTTTAGGTATTTTGGAGGTAAGTCTATATTTATGGTTAAAGGTGGTCAATATGGCGGGATATTATAGGGTCGAAAACGTAGCTTTTACTTATGATTTGCTCATATATATATATATATATATATATATATATATATATATATATATATGTGTGTGTGTGTCCTTGTGTGTGTGTTCTTAACTTCATTTGAATTAACTACAAATATTAATAAAACCGATGTAGTACACCTATCTAAGACAATGCCGACATTTGTACGTTGTGTTTTGCCAACCCTCTTCAGCACACATTTTCCCATCTGTGCCAATTACTGTTGATGCTAAAGAACTTAGATATTTAAAATCATTCAAGTACCCCAGTAGCAAAATCAACAAATCAGCCTCTCTTGACGAGGAGATCATTCATCGCATCTCCAAAACTACAGATTGTTTTGGAATGGTCTACATTCGACTGAAATATCAGAAGTATTTCATTGAAAGCCAAACAATATATACCAAGCTGTAGTAATTTCAATACTCTTCTATGGCTCCGAAACCTGGGAGCAGATTCGCCAACTTGATGTCATCTATTAGCGGTGCCTTCGTACAATCTGTAACTATAATCTTGAAAAGAAAATATTTAATCGTAATGTGTTTTCAAAGTTCGAAATTGGAGACATAGAGACATTTCTAATGCAATTGCAACTTCGCACTGCTGGTTACGGCGTGACAGTTTTCGGAAAGATGTTCGTGCTTCAGTTAGGTATGTAAGAAAACAGTTTACTCTTTTATTACCAGAAGAATTTGGTGCCTATTATTTACACAAATCATTCGAAATATACAGGGCATAAAGACTATTCGGTGAGTGGGCCTTGAAACTGAACAGTGATGAGTTACCCAGACAGATACACAGTACTAAGAGACCTATTTTAGGAAGGTTGATTTTTTTTTTTTTTTTTTGCAAAATCTCGTACGTATTGTTCAAACACCAGTCTATACGGTCATAATATGGTCTATTCTAAACTAAGAGACCAAAGGTTCTTAAACTTATTTTTCTCGCATATCTTATCTGGATCTGCCAAGACGCAGTTAGGTAGCACAGTTTAAGGACTATAAAAGAAAGGAAACTATCTTTCTCTTTCCTCCTTTCAACTTTTCAACTTAGTATGTGGCAGGTAACAACACTAACATGAGACTTGTCTCCACTGCTGACTTACGATTGAACTTTTACACACACACACGCATTTTGGGGCAACGTAGAACTTGGGTGTCTGCTTGGGAATGTCGGGTATTGTAAGCTCGGATTGTTAATCGGAGAGCCGTGTTCCAATTGCAGTTGTGTTCTTTATATTCACTTACGCGAAAATACCATTTGGAAAGTTATATAGCCAACTTTTCTCCTCCTAGTTATGGGTTAATTAGTTAGACTCGTATCACTAAACCATTATTACCTGCAAAAAAAAAAATTTGAAATCTATAAATATTTGCTGCAAAGGGTTGATAATCCGTAAAAATCAAATAACCCAGTAATATTTTTGTTTTTGTTTATCCTTAATCCTTTTATTACATCAAAATACAAGAAAATATCTCGTGTTGAAATTCCTTCCTTCTACTCACTCCATTTCACCTGCACAAGCCGCCATTAAGATCTAGTATCCACAACAAAATCAAGTATTCTTATCATTTCACTCTTATCATTTCAAGTAGGTGTTTGTATCTTACGGTATTAAATACTTTTGACAACAGACTACAATGGTGCATACTTGAATGTTATCTAAGTGCCAAAAAAGAGGTCGAATACGGTGTGTCGATTTTATCTAATAAGTTCACGCAGCGTTAAAATACCTCATTCGACGTTCTAATTTTTCTCATCAGCTAGAAAAATTTTACATTGGCTGATGAAATGTATCCACCAGCCATTAAGCAAAAATATATATAGCGTCAATTATTGCTTCAATATCTCTTTTATGTATTTTCTGCCATTTTCAACGTAAATTAATTTCTCCCAATGTGAGTTATACTGGGACCGCCTATATGTGAAATAGCATTCTGGAGAAAGCCCTGAAAATAAATTTCGAGTATATTTAAATGTTAAAGAAGCAACGAGGCTTAAAAACATTAACAGAAAACCTGTCAGCCAATATTCAACGCACCAAGGCGTCTTTAAATCGAGTATGGTACGTGTTTAGTTCCCGTCCCTGCCTCTTTCTGACAGCGAGATGTATGCTGTCCAGATTCCCGCCTTTATGTTGGAGTCCCACTCCTTTTAAACGTCATGGTTCTTGATTTTGCAAATCCAAACTGCTTTACGAGATTCTTTGCTGAGAAATGTGTGTATGTATAAGTGCCTAAGTGTTTGTAAGTGCCTATGTATATATATACGCGTTTGTGTGTGCAGATATAAATGCAATAAATAATGCCGTAGTCTCATTTTATGCTCGTAACGGAGATGTCATATTACCACTGGTATGACTATTAGGTATTTACGCCAACAATCGAATGTCAGTAGCAATAAAATCACCTGCCAATTTCCCTCGCCCTGTCTTCCCAATGAAATCGTAGATTCTTACTAATATATATATATATATATATATATATATATATATATATATATATAGGCGTGAATAGTATATCTCAGTGCCTTCTTTTATGAAAGCTAGACACTGAATTCACACAAGAAACTTTTTTCTTAAAGTAAAAAAACAGTGAACATTTTGAACTGAACCTTTTTTTTTTAATCTATAGATGGATAGATTGTTATCGTTTCGCCATTTATGTTATGGGATATCCCGTCATGCTCTTGTTTAGTACTGCTTAGTTATTGCTCGCAACTGAGTTTAAATCTGCTCTGCTCCTTCCAGGGATTGGATACTTACTTACAATATCAGCAAATTCACGAACCAACATGTTTTATCTACAAGGCTATTGTCATACTGAAGAAGTGATGTTTAAATTCCTGGATTGGCTCGTACAGACTCAGTGGATACACGGTGAGCAATAACTGAACAGTACTATTTGGTTGGTGCCTAATTATCAGGCGTTTTTGTAGGCGAGTTATTTGTTAATAAAATTGCTGTTTTGTTTACTTTTTTTAATAAAAAAAAAAATTATTTTATTTTTCAGGTTATAAAAATGCGTGTCGATAATCATACACTCCGGAATAATCATTTAAAAATGTTATTGTTGAATTATTATGTTTCTTTTTTCGTAATAAATATTGTTTAAAAAACGCCTGGTAATTATGCACCAACCCAATAAATAAAAACAAGATGCACGTCGGAACGAGAACTATCTAGCTCTGTTCATTAAATAAAGGACTCAGTTCGAAATTTCTTGAACGTTTCTTGGATTGACAGAAACCGGAAGAAGGCTAAAGCATACAAGAGTTGTGATAACAATAAGACATTAGAATAAATTTAAATAAGATAAATAATGATAATTCCTCATTCCAGAAATTCATTTATTAGGTTGGTGCAAAAATAATGACGTAATAATGTCGTTTTTTGACCTTAAAAAATACGTCAAAAAACGACATTATTACGTCATTATTTTTGCACCAACCAATATTTTTGCACAAAGATATTATAAATTGATCATTTATGAAAATTTAATACTCCGAAATACCAGCGCAATATCATCTTGACTATTTATTTGTCCTCAATAATTTACGTGCTAGACTAGAGTACACTTGAATCGAACTGCTGACAAAGACATAGGCGTATTCTCCCATCCACTTAAGCCACAAACATTTCAAATACTGGTTCACTCACTTGTAATATTGGCGTTACATAATCTTCCTCATCGGCTTATTTGTGTTTGACAAAGCATATATACGCGCGCGGGCCAAGTTTATCCGGCAAGCTATCTTAATATTTTCATGAAACCGCTGCTTAGGATTACCACATACTCTAAGCTTGGACATGCGGGTGGTGTAATGGATCGAAAAATTAGAAATCAAAGAACTTAGTTCCAATTCCAGCCGCGTTCGTCATATTCACTGAAATCACTTTCTGATTATTTAAGTATAGTTTCTGTGTTTTTTTGTATCAATGATAATATTAGCTGTTTCCTTAAATGGAAACATTCGGCATTCCTTGACCGAAGAGCCAGAGCTGCTGTCACTTGAAATATATAAAATCTTTCTATCCAAGCAATTTATCAGGGAAATAGGTTTCTCAAATCCAGTAATTCTTCTTTTGTTCGAAGTAGTGTGGAAGGTCAACATTTTGATGATGTCATTATTTTTTCGTCGTCGGCTATCCATTTTAGTTGTTGCTGCTGTTGAATGTCCCCAAGTGTGTGGTTTCTGTTATTTGGTATAGTTCTTTGTGAACCTGTAGCACCAGTTCACGAAGTTCGAAGAAGGTTGGTTCAAAAGGCTTCTTTCGCTGGAAGCCATTTTTATTCCTTGATCTGAGTGGATACTATAATATACTATAGTGAAACTATAATATTTGTTTCCTGATATAGTTGTTAGTTAATTTTCGATATCAATTACAAGTTACTTGCGAAAGATTTTCTCAATAATTACAGGTTAGCAGTAATTTAGGACAACTTATTAGACTGATAGTCTTAATCGGGAACCGTTTGTGAAATGTCGATGTAACTTTCTAAACAATCATAGATTAACTTACTGCGCATGCGCAAACATACACTATCCGTGAAGTTAATCAGTCGGCAGAGAGACGCTACTGAATGGGTGTGAAGTGTGTTTATATCAACGAAACGAGTAGATTCTTCACAAAAGTGACTCACCTCTACTAGAATCTAGATTTGTCTAATGGTGGCATTTGGTTCTCCCAACCGTTAAAATGTCACGGACGAGATTAAGGAGAACGTGAGGCAGTATTTGATATTGATCCAGAAATAGAACTTTGCAGACAGTTTTGAAAAGTGAAAGGAATAAGTGTATTCAGTCCCCCGCACCCAGTAGGGTTACCTTGGCAGGAACTAAAGCAGCATTGTCCTAGTTAGTTTAATTTTCGTTAATATTTAATAGCTAGATCACTTCCAGATCGGCCGCCTACACACACACACACACACACACACACACACACACACACACACACACACACACACACATATATATATATATATATATATATATATATATATATAAATAACTGGGTGTGTTTCTAAAAATAAATACGGCTTAATAGTTAGAATCTCCGACTGACGGGTTTCGATCCTAGCTAGAGGCAACCGGATGTCTAGCCACACTGATGAGCGGCGAAACAGTCTGTCTGTGGATAACGTTATATATGTATATATATATTGTGGAGTTACCCCACTTAATTTACTAAAAACGGCATTAGAGGACGCTTCCTAAGCGTATGAATAGGTAGTGACATTCTGTTCCCTCTCTCTCATTTCCATTATTTTTCTTTAGCATTCAGATATAGTTGCACGTAGATAAGGACGCTGTCGTCGAGGAATGTTCGCTTCCCTTGGTCCTGTCTTGACTTTTGAAGTTTCTTAAAAACATGCATATATACATATATATATTCCTCCCCGCCCGAAGGCAGAGAGTTCAACCGATCAGCCGGTCGACCGACTTCGAACTGAACGGTATTTAGTCACCCCCCACCACGAGGGCATCATGTGGCACAAGGCCGGTTTAACGTGGGATCTTCGAGCCTTTGGGATCTCCGAGCCCATGGGATCTCCGAGCCCGTGGTCTCGGACAAAGATATGCCCTTTGAACCCGTATAAACGGGATCAGGGTCGGTTTACCTCCCCGAAAGAGAATCCACCCTTCGGCGTAGCCTCGTTCGGGCTCCTTCCCGCCCAAAGGCAGAGAGTTCAACCGATCAGCCGGTCGCCCAACTTCGGACTGAACTGCCTGCTTCCTCTTGAGGCGCAGTATTTATTACGTATGGAATAGTCCATTATGTTATTATGGGTAAGGTCGCCTAACAGTTTATATATATATAGTTTTGTTGTTACTTATTATTACCCAGACTCACATTCCGAGTCCGCTATTTTGTTGTGGATTCAATATGCCGGGGAGACGCGTGTTTTCTGACCTAAAACACGATCAGCATACACCTGCACACACACACACACACACACACACACACACACACACACACACACACACATATATATATATATATATATATAATTTGTTGAGACTAGATATTATTTCTGATAGAGGCTGTTAAACGTACAAATAAACTCTTTATGGTTTTATTGTGACTTTCTCCTTTCACTCTCTTCATCACATTTTCAAAGCCCCATTTCGCGCACACTAAGCGTCATATTCGAGGGTGTTGAAGAATTTGCAAAACCCAATGAATAATAACATTTCGCTGACTGGCAGGACGCTCAAAGGCGGACGCTTAATGTCCAAATGACAAAAATAATATCGTTGTGACGGAACAGGTGGCTGAAGTAGAGAAAAGGCACTACATCCGCCCTCTCGACTGCGTTACAAAGTCATAAAAATGCCAACTCATAAAACACAATTTACTAACACATAACTACACTTTATAAGCGAAAAACCTCAAAAATGACTTGATGTTATGAGATACACCAAGAAATACCTATGTTTATATACAAGCAGCGACAAATAAGAAAAAACTGGATAAAAATGCCAAATTGTAATGTAGTATTATTTGACGAGGCACGGTGGAGTAATGGATAGCGGCTCGAATTGAGAAATCGGAGAGCCGAGTTCAAGTTCCAGTCGAATACATTACATTCATTTCCGTGCTAATACCCTTGGGAAAGGTATGAATGCTCTTCTGTTGGCAAATAGCTGGACAGATCGGGCCGGATGGCAACTGCTCTACCGGAGAAAGGAATGGCAAACTACTGCCTCGTCAGTCATGTATCAAAATATATATGATCGCCTAAGCACATAACTGAATGATTCTATATATATATATATATATATATATATATATATGAATAAAAATGACAATAGGAAAACTGGTAATTGCTGACGCGTTTCGTCCAATGTGGACTTTATCAACTTTGATAAAGTCCACATTTCCGACTGTCATTTTTATTCATAAATATTGTCTTTCGGAGAAATTTTCATATATATATATATATATATATATATATATATATATATATATAAATATTTATTCGAAAATTATAACATAAATATGTTATAAAATCACTACCAAAATAACTATTTTGTTTCAACACTTCTGGTGTCTTATCAAGTGTTGAATGTAGAATAAAGGCTTTTAAAAGGTTCAAATCAATCAAACACTCCTCTCAAGAGGAAACGATGTTACATAAGCTGGAATGACCAATCAAAATACAAGTATACGAGGATTCAAAAGACTTGGGAACGAACTAAGGTTATAATAATTATTTAATGCTTTAATGTTGGGGGACTAAAATAGAATTTATTCTGATAAATATTAAATTATACGACAAAATTTGAAATTAAAAATTACCCATTTTAAAATTTAAATCTAATCTATATTCAATTTAAAATTATAAAATTAAGGAGGAAAAAAGAAAAGATGCATATGTTATTCTATTTATTACAACTAATATTAAACAAGTAGATTTTCTGGACATCACCCTAGACCTTACTAGCAACACTTTCCAACCTTATGTGAAGGTTAATTCCCACCCAATATATGTACATCCCAATTCCACCCCCTCCCCACTTCGGTTATCAAGCACATACCCTCCTCCATTGGATTTAGGATTAGTATTAACTCTTCTAACAAGGAGGTTTTTAATAAACATCGTGATTTTTACAATTCTGCTCTTAAAAATAGTGGATACAAAGGTACTACTATTCAATATAGAAACCCTGTTAATTACAACCATAATCAGAAAAGAAGATCTAAACAGATCATTTGGTTTACTCCCACTTTCAATATAATGGTTAAAACTAAATTAGGACGTATCGTAAATCAAAGATATGAACTAACCGTTAACTGTAAACACCGCTATAAATTTAGCTTACTTTACTGATATGTCACTGTAAGTTTAGTAGGTTATTACTTTTATTACCTGATGGTCCTCCTGTTGATGTGGGTGTGTGTTGGTGTATGTCTACTGTGTTGTTCGTGTCTGCATGTGTGTGTGTATGTGTGTATGTTTTTACTGATATATATATATATATATATATATATATATATATATATATATATATATATATATATATATATATATGTGTGTGTGTGTGTGTGTACGAAGGGAAAAAAAGGAGGAGAAAAAGAGAGGGATATACATATATATATATATATATGTGCGTGTGTGTGTGTGTGTGTGTGTGTGTGTGTGTGTGTGTGTGTGTGTGTGTTTCATTAAATAATATAGACAAGTGTTGTCTATTTATTTTATGGGAATTCTTTTCATAACGTCTGATAAGCTTAATAACATTATCATTAAAAAGAAAGAAAATCACAATATTGATACATTTTTTTTTCAATCTAAGCTTTCGGCTTACATAAGCCATTATCAAAGATGGCAATTACAGTACAATATATTATGCATTACACGGACAAGAAAATGATGATAGTCTGTTTCTGTTTACATGGATGATTTCCAAGCAACGATAAGCACGTGCATATAAGACGCTGGAAGCGAAAAACGCACCACAGCTCATGACGTCACACATGACCACGCGAGAGTGAATTCGAGAAGTATTAAGTATGGGAAGCCGTTGGTATAAACCAATGGCTTCTGTTACCAATTATAGACATTTAAGAATATTTGTGTAGATTTCATAGTTTATTTTGTTTAGGTTAGGTTTCAACTGATTTATGTACATAGCTTCAAGAATTTTTAGTTTTTGTTTGTTTTCATGTCTAAGTATAACTGTGTTTTCAAAAAGGATTTTACGGAATTGTGTATGCGGCCAGGCATGTTGTTTTAAATGCCTAAAAATGTTAAAGTTTTCATGTAGTGTCAAGTGTCATGAAAGCAAGTTTGCGGTATGACCAACATAAATATTATTTAATTCGTTGGATATATATATATATATATATATATATATGTGTGTGTGTGTGTGTGTGTGTGTGTGTGTGTGTGTGTGTGTGTGTGTGTGTGTGTGTGTGTGAAAAGTGTATATAAATATAAATAAATATATATATGTATAATTATTTATATATTATATGCGCGGTACTTGCTTCATTGCCTAGAATGTCTATGGGGACTAAAGGTCACTTCCTACTAGTATAATGTAACTAGTATATTCGTCTTATCGTTAAAGATTCCTTGTATCGCTCCTGAAACTAGCCTACTGACATGAGGCTTTAGAAGAGTCAGTTCAAACCACCTGGTGCTGACCAGTCCTCACAGTCGAGCTTTGACAGAGTTCAAAATCGTTTACGCGGCCTTGTGGATGATGATTCATTTTCCACCCTGCAGCCGTCTATCGTACATATCCTCATAATATGCACTTCATTCGGTAACCCTCTATCTTGACTGGCTCTTGGGCCTTGTGTTGGATGAAGAATAGTAAAAAAAATAATGCTCTTTTTAAAATTTGTTTGCTACTTTTTACATTTATCACATATACACGCAGATAATTTAAATGAAAGATAATTATTGTTAATTTTTGCCAAATACTCACTTGAATTTAAAAAATTAAAAGATCAATGACTTGACGAGTTTTTATCAATGACCCTGGAGGAAAACAAAGGTGTAAATAAAACAGTTGACTAAATGTAATTGATAAATAGTACTGTGCTGACAATTAAGATGGCTAAGAATGATCTTAAAGAAAACCTAAGATTATCAACAAATAATTACCGTTACGTATAACTGTGCGAGATCTACATTCAGTATACAATTATATTCATCCTAATTACAATTAATGATAGAGTAATAACAGTAGTTCAATTATTGTGATCTAATTGTTCAATGAGAACTGCAGTATACTTGTCAAATAATTGTGACGAGATTGCATTCCTATTTTCATCAGCACCGACAATTGTACGATCACAAAGTTAAGCAACATCGACCCTAGTCAATACCTAAATAGGTGACCGCTTGAAAATAACAGGTGCTGTATGCTTAGATGTGTTGGTGATCTCATGGATAACGGCTCGGAATTGATAATCGGGGAGCAGAGTTCCAATTCCAGTCGGGTTCGTTATTTTCACTTACATGCAAATACTCTTGGAAAATAGCATCTTCACCTAGCTATGGGTTAATTAGTAGGACGTATCGGTAAAATCATTATGATCGCCAAAACATTCTTACAATCTACAAATAATTTCTGGCTTTAAATAACCTGCAAAAGGCTGATAAACCGTCAAATACAAAGCAATCAATCAATGTCTGTTATTTTCATCCGTTGGGCTTATTTCCATTAGTTTTACTCGAGTCGTTGCTTATCTCTTGGACTGTCTTCCCAGTAAGCGGCAGTCAAGTCATATCATCTAAAATCACTTAATGGATTCGAATAAAACATACGCTATTTTTATTTATTTTTATTATCATTTACTCCAAGCAAGGAAGGAATACCACTTGTACGTAGAGTTTCATTTAGTGGGAATGAAAGTGAAAGAGAAGTCTGAGAATAGGGAGGATTGAGAAAAGAACAATAGATCGACTAGATTCAAGTAGACAGAAGATGGCGATTGACGTTACATTTGAATTTTTGATGATTATAACGTTTTTGAAGATTGATTAATAAAATTATTCTTTTTTAAAATAAACTGAAATTTGCATCAATTTCAAAAACAAACCATCAGAAACAGACTGTCGCTGCACGGTGTTAACCTCAGTGTCTACTTATAGTGAATAACTAGGCAGATGATTGATCAATTATAGACGCTTTTGACTGCACCTGTATTATATATATATATATATATATATATATATATATATATATATATATATATATGCATACGTGTGTATGTGAACATGACCACCCAGATTGTTTGGGTAAACACACAAATATTGTTCATTTACGCAAACATCTGCCTGTATTCACAAATGTTTTTAAAATCAATATATATATATATATATATATATATATATATATATATATGTGTGTGTATAAATATGTATAGATACATATGTATGTCTACGTATTCATATACGCATGTATATATATTTTCGCTTACATATCTCAACATATATGCATGAATATAGATATAACATATGTGAGTGTGTAGAACTGCGCATTAATATGTATAATTATATATGTAAATATATAACCACATCGAATCTTATTTATATGCGTATGTGTGTGTGTGCACGCGTACCAGTGTGTGTGTGTGTGTGTGTGTGTGTGTGTGTGTGTGTGTCGCGTGCGTATGTATATGTGTTGTATGTGCGTCTGTATGTGTGTATGTGGTGTGTATGAGTGTGTTTTTATGTGGGTATGTTTTGTGTATGCATGTGTGCTGAGTATGTGTGTGCGTGTGTGTGTCCACAATAGTGTTATGGACCAACGTGCAAGAACATTTTGTGGTGAAGCAAACAGACCACCCATGTCGTGTGATTCAAACTGTATTTTCGCATCGTTCTTTGAAGAACCTCTTTACATAAAGTATGGTATTTCGATAGTTCTTCTCGCGGTCTTTTTCCTGCAGCTAAAATAAACACCTACTTTTCAGGTTTCCATACTCCAAACTCTCCCAGAATGACTGCAATAATAATTGTTGCGGTAATGTCTTTCTTTTTCAATCGCTTATATTACATTGCTGTATCAAGATTTAACACATTCAACGCCAACGGACGTGTCATACCCTCTCCACCTTGAAATTCTCTCCCCGTCTTCATATTTTCCTCCGCTCAATACCGTAACAAATACCAATTTCTTATAGATTTTTTTAATCTCTGGAGAATTCCCATTCTATTCTTGGTCAAAACGCATCATCACAAATGCTGGTACTGAATGTGTTTAGCATTTCTGAGATGATTTTATGTCATTATTCCACGGATTATTAAATATTTCTTCTTCCTCTTCTTCTTCTTCTTCCTCCCCCTCTTCTTTTTCTTTTACTAATGTTCACCCAATACTAGGCCCAAAGTGAAAGTCGAGAGTTACTGTGTGGAGTTGTATTAGCGTAAGAAAGGCCAAGAAGTGAAATTCTTGGGCTATGCAGAAAAAATAACAGCTAATTCTAGACATGAATAGATTAGGATTAATTAATGAATAAAATTTCAAACAGAGACTTTAGAAATATAGAGTTGAATTAGAGTTTAGAAGGAACTGGAAACCCAAACCTAAACAGGAAACAAGGGATGAACATCTACTCCTGTTTAAAAGACTGGGAGGAGTGTGAACCGGACGATAGGCAAGCCTATCTCCTCCTGTTCTTAATCTTCTTCTTTGCATGGTATTCCTTCAGAATTTTTTCGTTCGTGGCTCTCCACAATTTGCTGTCGTTTGTAACTCTTAATAAATTTTTTCTTTGTGTTATTTCTCTTAAACCTTGTCAGTCATCCATTTACTCAAATTCGCTGAGTAGGTTAAGCGTCGTTTTCCTCTGTCTCTCTTGCCTTTAATCTGTCCTCTGAGTATCAAATTTTCCAAGCCCTCTTTCCTTATATGTTGTAGAGTAGTTTCACAGTGGAGGCTTCTATTTCACTAAGTCGGTTCTAAAATAGGTTCGACGTACAAAACGTTAGGAACTTGATATAATAGGTAATGACGCAGAGAAATCTAGTCGTGGTCGCTGATACTTTAGTATCCGACTAACGGTCGTCCGACATCGACTGACTGACCGACCAACTCACTGAGCTCTCTAGCGTTACTCTTACTACTCCTACTTATTATAGGTGGAAGAGTCTATTAACAATAGAATAGGTGTATTTCACTATAACATTATATACCCGAAAATTTCAGCTGTCTCTTTCTAATGTTAAATATAAATGTCTTTTTTGTTTCCATTTTCTGTAATATTTTGTCATTGCTCACATGTTCGGTCCAGCCTTCTTAAAAACCACGTTTCTGTTTTTTCAAGTTCCTTCTTAATCCGTTAGGAGATTGTCCAGCATTAACTTACATATAGGAGGAGTCGTATTGTTTCAGTTCAGTACTCTTTGTTTCGAAGGAAATTTTTATATTTGTTAATACTTTGCTTAGCTTTTGGAAGGCACATTCTCTATCCCAATACACCATTGGATTTCAGTGTCACACATTCCTTCCTGTGTTAAAACACTTTCCAGATATTTAAATTGCTTCGTTTTGGTATCACCAATTGTAATTTGCCTGTTGGGATTTTTCTTTTGAATTCAGTCTGTTGCTTCAAGTCTCTTCTTTGATGAGAGTGTTCCCTCAATTTCTTTGGCTCCTTTATTAATTTTTAGTTGATGTGCCATTAATCTTTAAAATAAAAACATAAAAGATTTTCGCTGGGTACCAGAAGCAATAGGCAGAAAATTTTGTGAAACGTTCAATGGAATTCTAGTCTTGTGATGTAGATATCTGTGTATGTTTGTGTGGGAGTTTTGAACAAAACAAAAAAAAAGTAAAAAATTTAAATTTTAGACGCACTGTGTTGTATATTAATATTTTTCTTTTATTATTTAAATTAAGTTCCTCGATTAGTTTCGGCCAGCATTGCTTCTTAGTAGCAGTGAACTACAGTGGTGAATATATATATATATATATATATATATATATATATATATATATATATATATATATATATATATGTGTGTGTGTGTGTGTGTGTGTGTGTGTGTGTGTGTGCGTGCGTGCGTGCGTGTTTAGGCAGCATTCCTTCTTTCATGCACATTTCATTGAATACGACAGACAAGGTGCTTTTGATTTAGTTTTTGATACAATTTCTCAAATGATGACAAATTATATAAAATCTGTCCCATTGTTCTTTTTATCCGAGCGCTTTCGGCTATACATATAGCCATTTTCAAGGTTGAAATATATTAACTGTTAACAAGAAATAGATTGTTCTATGTTTTCATTTCAAAACACGGACAAGATATTGTGTACATGTTCATAGTTGATATTATAGAATGTTGCTTTTTTTTTTTGTGATTATTAATAAGGTCAATTGGACAGTTTTTATATAATTTATCATCTGAAAAAAAATTTAGATCACATGAGAAATTGCATAAAACTAAATCAAAGTAACTTGTCTGCCGTATTCAATGAAATGTGCATACACACACATACCCCCCCATATATATATATATATATATATATATATATAGTCAAATTTCAAATGGGCAATGACCGACCATGACTGCCCACTTGAAATTTGACTTCTGCAATTTAATTTATTATGGCATTGAACACTCTTTTTTCCTGTGTTTAATCCTAATCAGACATTTTTGGGGTCTGCTTATTCTTATTTCTAATCATACCTGGCCGTTTGTCTCGAAAAGGATCTCCTTCGATTGTGAACTGGAACAGGATTTGGCTGGCTAAATTTAATGCCTGAAAAACAAAACTTCTCCCACCACAGAGAACAATCCCCTAGAATGTCTGACGCTCAACTCCGCGAGAGCACCTCTTTGCGACTGCTTCATCTCACATTGTCTTTCGATCTAAGATGGAACAAATACATTGACTCAATAATAGCTTCGTCCACTGCAAGGAAAGTTGACTCCCTGTGCCGCGCCAGGAAATTTTTCTCGCCGGAGTCGATTCTTCAAATCTACAAATCAACCATTCAACCTTGCATGGAGTATTGCTGCTATATATGGTCTGGTGCCCTTCTGTTTGTCTCAAAGTTCTTGATAAGATCCAGAGACGGATATGCAATGTAATTGGCCCTGATCTGGTATCTCGTCTGCAGTCGCTCTCTCACAGACGTGTCGGTGAACCCATCTGTCTTTTTTTTATAAATACTTTTTTTTATAAATACTCCGATGAGCTGCTTTCGCTGGTTCCCAGAGTTCATAAATTTAAGCGTTCTACTAGGCTGACATCTCAATCACACCCTTTCACTGTCGAAACTGTTAAATGTAGCCGTCTCTTCTACTTCAATAGTGCGTGTATGTGTATGAGATTCCTATTTATTCAGAATTTTGTTCGGGGAGCGTATATGAGATGGAACATGGAATGATAATTCATCTTCAGTCAAAGAAGGGGCCCATTGCTTCTAAACTGCCCCTAGAGCACCGAAAGGCAAAACTCTCTTATCCCCGTATGATTCTTACTCTGACGCTGACTTCTTTATTACAACCTTAGGTTAGCTGGTCGCTTTTCATACTTTCTTCTGGGCAAGATTACTTAACCTTGACGTGTACTCAAGAGACGTAACCATATGTCGTGAATTACCTTAATTCAACCATGTATAAATTAAAATTTATGGTCAAATCCCGTAAAAAGTACAGATTCTCGTTCGATCATCAAAGATAAGCAGAATATGGCTACCGAGACTGCTTGGAAACACCAGGTACTGTTTGCAGGAGCCGTGTAACCCCTATAAAAATACTTGGGAATGTGGGACGGTGATAAATAATGGTGATGCGTACAAAGGTTGTTTTGGATCACCTCTGTTTGGCAGAGGAACATCAATGTCAACGGCAAGAAGAAACCATCTCTAATAAAATGAGCCACTGCAAAATTCAGTAGGAGTTGAATGCACCTGAAAAAAAACTAAATCCTATTTTCATTCGAGGACGATTCGAAGAAGATTAGTTTATACATTTGAGAACACACCATTAGCACACTGGTCAATCTGTGTTGATTATATAGTGTGTTCCAATAACTTGGACTGATTTTAAATGTGATTTACGTTCAAGCGTCTGATGATCTTTTACTTTTCTTTCAGATTTAACAACTTAAGTCTTTTGGCAGTTTCAAAGAAAGATTAACAATCAAACAACGTGCTAAAGTTATCGAAGCCTATTACGAAAATGGACGTTCAAACAGAAATGCAATGAGGAATTCCCAGGTCGCATCCTCTCTCGAAACAGCGAAGTCATCTGGCCACAACGATCATGCGACTTGACGCCTATAGATTTCTTCAAAAATAAACGTCTATGCCTTGAGCCAACAACAATTCAACTGCTGAAGGAGGAGATAATAAGGAATATTGGTGAAATCGAGGAGAAACTCTGCAGAGACGTCATCAAAGATTTTGGCCACCGTGCCGAATCCTTAGCAGACACTTGGATGATATTATTTTTCACACATAATTGCCATGACTTAAATAACAGGATCCAATTGAGAAATAAATAAATTTTCACCAATAACACTGATTTATTTACTGCTGACTTTGATCCGTCTTAATGAAACACCCTATTTCATTCAGGACGTGCCCAATCATGGCTCTCCCTGATTTCTTATCCCTTGTTGCACTAAGCAATTCTTGACCCCTTACTATCCTTCCCAGCCTAACTTCTGCCTTAGGTATGTCACTCATTGCTTCCCTCTGCTCTGACACTCCAAGCCCCGTTTCTTCAATACGTATTCCAGAAATTTCAACTCTTTCTGTTCCTAAGCAGAAGTCGCCTTTTCGTTCCCATTTCTGTTAAAACGTCGTTGTTGTTCACATATTTTGCTCATGATATTCTCAGTATCCTTCTGTAGAGCCACAACACTGTTACCTCAACTTTCCTCTTCATCTGTAAGCGAATTGCTTAACATTTACTGCTATATGGGAATATTGATATTACCTAACATTTGAATATTATTTTCTTTGTTTCCAACGACATTTTCCTGTTTATCGGATTTTTGTATTGCATTCTTCATCATCTGTTATAAAAACCTCTCAGATCGTTTAATTTATGTACTTGCTTTGTAGCTGGCATCTTGGTCTGTCGCTTCTGATAAAGACACTACATTACGTCTTCTTACAGTTGATAGTCCTTTCTTCTCGCTTTCCTTTACTATCTTGTCTTAGAACAATCTGAAGTTTATATTACTCATTTGCCAGCAATAGGATGCCATCTGCACATCTTATGATGATTTGTCCCCACCAGTATTAAATCCTGGCAGAACCTTTAGATCTTTTAAGATCACTTCATTGTATAAGTTTTGTAGAGTAGCTAGCACCCCTTTCAGCACTCTACTTTGACCCCCCTCTATTCCTTGTAAGTTGTCTTGTTAATTGTTTTGTAACTTATTGCTCTGTTTTTTTTCTTTTGTATGTATCCGTTAGCACCAGATACTGGTGCTGAATAAATATATTAAGCACTCATTCTTTTCTGTGAATCATTCACTTCGTCGATACAACAAAATCAATTAAATTTCGTGAAAAGACGCATCTTTGTATTACGCCCTTTTCTATTTTTGCTTACTTCATTCATTTTCTATCCGTCTGCTGGTGGTTTGAACCCAGTAAATGGTGCGGATAATTCTAATATTTTTCCTGAATAAATGGAGTTTTCCTAACAGTTCAAATAGCTCCTTGTGTACCTTGTCAAATGCTTTTGCAAACATACGTGGTCTGCCTCTGTGCCCTTCTGTATTTGTGTTGTTCGTTTTGATATAATTCTGAATATGAAGATCGCGTTCCTTGCTCCAGTGTCTTTAATGTAGTCACATCTCTTCCCTATTTCCTGACTGATTCTGCTGGACATTATATATTCAGAATCTGGGTGATAAACTTAGTTTCATGGCTCATTAAGCTGCTAGTACGTTGGTGATCGCATTTGTTCGCGCTTTGATTTTTAGTTGATGGCTATGAAGATGGCTGTACTAAGGACTTCCGGTATGTCACCATTGTTCTATATTTCCTTTATTATTTCCATCATCTTGTCGATTCCGATCTCGTCAAGGGCTGTTAGAATATCGGTTACAATCTCATCTGCTGATTTATCCTAGATCCTCTTCGTCAATACCGACCTTAACTCAGATTTTAGTATTCCCGGTCCCTCCTTTCATTTATGTATTGTTCATCGGGAAAAGTTCTTCCATCTTGGATTTTTTTCTTTCTCTATTATGAGTGTTCACTGTAATTTTTATGCCTCCTGTCGAGGTGCACGTTTTTTTTCGGTTAATTATTCTATGAATACCTGCCCTATCTACGATGCTCTGCTTTCTTCCTCTTTGCACACTTTCTCTGCCATGTTTGTTTACCTGCCTGCATATGTTCCCCATGTTTGTATTTAATATTCTGTATACTGCACACATTCACTGATGGTACATGCCGTCTGCTTTAATATCATGTTGAGAATTTCATCCACTTTTTATGCCTCTTAACCAGGAAAGAACTCATTTACTGATGTTTGTCGAAGTTCTCATAAACTCTGTACTTTTTGTTTCATCTACATTATTTACTGTTGGCTAAGTCAGCATACATCTGTTTGCAAGTTGAATCGTCCTTGAGTTAGTATTGGTGTTTCGGTGTTATTTTGGGTTACTTCCTTAGTCTAATTTTGCATAATACGGAATCGCTGTCACTCCCACAGTTGTTACCTTGATAGATTTCACTATCTACATCGATCAGACTGTTGTCCTCATCTTTATTGCCATATTTCCGACCTTTGTAGGTTCTGATATACGTTGGCGCAGTTGATAAAAGCGTTGGTTAAGTAATCCAAAAAGTGACTTGAACGAAAGAGTTGTGAGTTCAATATACGGCCACAGTAGAGGAAACAGCTTCGAGAGTTGAGTTACTAATGGAAATTAACTGAAACTAAGATATACAAAAAATAAAATAAAGGCATTATACGGGGAATTAGGACAATCTACTCCCGTGGACTAAATAAACAAGTCGGTTTGAAATTCCAAAGTATATCACCGGAAGAAGGCCGGAGCTTACAACGGGACCGAAACGTCGTGAATATGACAATAAAGATAAGAACAATAGTGCGAACGATGAAGTACGTTTTACTGTGTAGAACTGTATTCCTGAATCTCTTATTAATTGTTATGGAGTCGATCTTCGGACCTCCTCCTGGGCTTTTTCATGTACATCTTCATATTTAACTATTTGAGTATTGTCGTAATAATGTGACATACAAATCCGAAGTTAAACAGAAATAGTGTCTTCCAGAAACTAAGAAAAGTATTAAGAGTCCCGAGGTATTTGGTTAGAAACACAGAAAAGGACTCCTGAACAGCGATGTAATATCTAATTTTCTACACGACAGCGAACAATCGTCATATGGATGGAAGACGATTATTTGATGGAGACAGCAAACGCTCAAATTTTTCCCCATATAAATTAATAATAATTCCGTCTTCCATTTACGTGCTTTCGGATATCGATGTACATCTGTATTTGTACAGATAGATACGTCATTCGTAAAATGGAAGTGTCGAAAAGTGAATTTTGAAGTGACATATATAAATGAAACAGTTAAATGTAGCCGTCTCTTCTACTCCAATAGCTTCATGTTTCGCATTTCCCGTCTGTGGAACTCCCTTCCTCTTAATTGCTTCACTGATAGCTATAATCTCCAAATATCCAAATGCAATGTCAATCGACATCTCCAGATGCCTTGATCTATACCCCGTCCTTTTCATCATTTCCTCCATCACACCTCTTTACTCTTGCTCCCTCTCTATGTAACCCCTTGTTTGCTAGTGAACCCCTGCCTAGCTTGGCACGAAATGCTTAATATATATATATATATATATATATATATATATATATATATATATATATATGTATGTATGTATGTATATCGGAAGATAAGAACAAATGGAATATAATTCCATTGTCCGTAACATTTAATTTAAAAGAGTACAGCTTAACAGAGTAGAGATACATATTATTTATTATAGGTGATTAAAACAAAAACTCACCAGTAATTTAACATCGCCCGAGGAGGCACATTTGTAGCGTCAAAACATGTTTGATATTGTGTAGCGATTTTTACAACATGTTTTTGTTTTAATCTCCTATAATAAATAGTTTTAATGTATGCTATATTTATGAATTAAAGTGCTTGATATCAAGAGTGGCGCGTATGCTAATATAAAAGTTGACATTGAGGTCGGCACTCAGTTGACAGTCTGTTTCATGCCTGATGATTGCATTTAAGCATGAAACAGACTGTCGCCGCTGTTAAAATGAGCTTTAAGTTATGTTATATTTATGGGTAAAAGTACTCAATATATGTATGTGTGTGTGTTTGTGTGTTTGTGTGTTTGTGTTTGTGTGTGTGTGTGTGTGTGTTTGCGCGCGCGCTCACTTATTAGTTCATACCTTTTCTTCCGAGTATTAAAATAATGATTGGTAATACAGTCACCTATCATCCAACAGTTATTTTATTTCCGATCTACATATTTTTGTGGAGTTTCAGAATAACATACCCTACCTTACATGTATTGGGGTGCTTACAATGACTCGTCATTACAAATTATTATTATTATTATTATTATTAGTAGTAGTAGTAGTAGTAGTAGTAGTATTCCCTTTTCCTATCATAAATATTTTCTTATTGGTTATTTTCCTTCAAAGCAATTTATGAAAATGCACATCAGAAAATCGTTCATTTCTGGGTTTAAAATGTTTTCCTATTGCCTGACATAACGATTTTATCATCTGCTAAAATGCTGATTCCATTTTCGACTGGTAAGATTCGTAAAAGTAATAAAAATATGTGGGAAAAAGGGAAAGGAAGGGAGAAATGTGGCGAGGCTTTGTATAAGTTACTGGTAAATCGCTTAATATCTTGAAATAACATCTAACATGACTTTGCCTGTGATAATTCGACTGTTTTCAGCAACCGGGGACGTTTTTTTTTTTTTTTTCCTTCCTTGTTTTGGTCTGTCTCTCAATTTTGTCCAGTGGCTTTATCCAGAAAGAAAGAAAGAAAGAAAGAACGAGTGACTGAATGAAAGACATGGGAATAAAAGAATGAAAGGAAGAAAGAAGAATGAGAACGATATATATATATATATATATATATATATATATATATATATGTATATATATATATATATATATATATATATATATATATATATATATATATATATATATATCAAAAAAAAAAAAGGAAAATTGAAATAAGAAATAGAAGGAGGAGACAGAAAACAGAGAAGGGAAAAGAAGAAAAATAGAATGAATGATAATGACTGAAAAAGAGAAAGCCGAAATAGAGAAGAAAGAAAAAAAAAGAAGAGAACGTTAAAAGAGAAAAGGAAAAAGAAGGAAAAACAGAGAGAGTAATAAAAAGAGAAGCACTAAATAGAAAAGAAAGAAAGTGAAGAAAAGAGAAAAAATAAAAAGAGAACAAAGAGCTGAATGAATGAAAACGGCGATATATATATATATATATATATATATATATATATATATATATATATATATATATATATATATATATATATAAAGAAAAACAGAATGAAAGAGAAGAGGTAAAAAGAAGATGAAACAGACAAGGAGAGAAACGCGGAATAAAAGAAGCCGACTGCAGTCGGGATCAGAATCATCGTGACGTTCACGATCCTTTATTTGATTGTATAGTACGCACTTCACCAAGGCGACGACATACGGTTTCTTTTCAATTTGAAGTTGGATTTTTTTTCCCTAGACTCATTGACAACCACGACTGAAGAGTCCAATCTGCTCTACTATTTAATCTATAACTGGAGAGTGAAAGAGATGGAGTCATGCCTTTTCCAAGTGTAAACGAACTCGATTGAAATTCGAACTCGGCTCTCCAAATTCTCAATATCAGAGCAGCCATCCATCCCACCACCTGCACAACTAGAAAGAAAGAAATGAAGAGACAGAAAAAGAGAAAAAGGAAAAAGAGCGAAGAGAAGAAAAAGAAAGAGAAAAGCGATAAGGAAAGAAAATAGAAAAAACTAATATAGAAAACTAATATAGAAGGAATGAGAGAGAAAGAAGAAGAAGAAGAAGAAGAAGAAGAAGAAGAAGAGAGGCAAACAAAAAAAAAAAGAGAGTAGAGACAAGAACTAGAGGGAAGGAAAGGGATACTGAAAAAGGAAAGCAACATTGCTCTTTACGATGGCTTTCAAGGCAACACCCGGACTTCCAAATTTGCAGACGTGTTATGCATATCGTCAGCTGATGCCTGTCAATAAACAAAGTGAAAGTTAACTAAACTATTTGTAATTTGAACATCCGAGACAGGTGGTGCCAATGTCGCAATGTTGAAACTCATTCCGAGAAACGCACACTGACAAGAAAAAAAAAAAAACTATTTGATGAAACTTAATTAAATGCCTCCTTCGGCGGCCTCCGCTCGATGTCACGCCACTTCTTATTTTTCGAATTTATATTATAATTACTTGCAAATGTTAATTATCGAGAAGACTCTTATTATTATTATTATTATTATTATTATTATTATTATTAGCAGTAGTAGTAGTAGTAGCAGTAGTAGTAGTAGTAGTAGTATCGTGTGAGAGAGCAGCATGCTAACAGAGTGACGCTTGGGTACAAATATATGCCCAATATACCCGTCATGACACCCGATCTGATAAAGGTATAAGGGTACATGAAACACACCCAAATTATTATTATTATTATTATTCATTTGGATCTTATTACGGCCAAGACGGAGCTCTTAGATTTGGATAGCGCACGGCCTCCATATTTCGTGGACCCGTACTGCGCTGTGGAAAGTTATCACCAATGATACCACATTTGACTAAAGAGGGCGCTATTTCGCGTGTTAAATCTGTGTCTACTACTATATTGAGAGTGAAGCACGCCAACATATTACAAATGCATGAAAATCAACATCGCTCTAATGATACCCAGTCTGATAAGATGCATCACAGACAGATGCATCACAGGTTTTGCTAAATACAGCACGCAATCCTCGAGGTAGAGACCAGTTAAAACTAACTTCATCGCTTTACTCAGTTCATTGTAACGGTCTCCGATTCATAGTGAGTATCTAGCTGTAACTCTCATGACTCTTTGTCTCCCTCATAATTCAAATTAAGCAACAAATATCTTGATACGCGTCCATGATGTTCCTTCAATACTCCAGCCCATAAACTGAGAGGTACAGTGCGTCATCCCCTAGGGAACATACACACGTGATTAAAGTCAGGCAACAGAAAAGCAAATCTGTGGTAGTGAAAGCGATATTTACCGAGGCCTATCTTAATTCACCAAGAAAAACATGTATATGCTAACACATCCAATCACTTAAGATAGGAAGCCATGAGGGCTATCAGGGCATTTATTATTAGTCGCATTAGTATTATTAGTAGTAGTAGCAGTAGTAGTAGTAGCAGTATCACTAGTAAAGTACCGTCACTTATCACTACTACTGAGGGAAAATAATGCAACCAAGTCAAGGATTCTTTCTTGTGATATTCTTCGTATTTTATTAAGACACATAAAAGAAACAATCCTGTAATTATCTTTTAATACACAAGGATTTATATTCCTTGGACAGAGATTTAGGATCGGTTTATAACTTAATCAAAATTACATGGAAACTAATGATCCGATTGTGTTAGAAAATGTTTTATCACCAAGTTAAAGCCTTGGAACGATATTGCGCTAGCAAACACTGCGCTACTATGTGCCATATATTGACATAACAAACATACACGCAAACATACTCAAGGCAAATCATCATACAAATTTGAGTGAAAGAGCGAAAATTTACACTTACTCATTACGTTAGTGAATAATAAAAATTCCCTTTCGTTTGTACCTAAAATACGCTAAGTGCATCTCCTGCGGACGAGTAAGACTACCCCCCACCCACCCACATACACGCCAGAAAAGCCGTCTGCGAAGTAAATGATAACATGTTCAAATATAAACAACACTTATTTATCTCCGGACAAAGTAAATGCTTATAGACTCAACAGGGGTTGATACATGGGTTGGCTGACAAGCTTTATAGGCTGACCAATACACTCTCATTGAATGTAACTAAACGTGTTTATTTTTTATTTTATTTTTATTTTTTATTTTTTTGCAATATAACTTGCCTTGCGGTCGACATACAATGGCCTAAGAAAACTTCTTAGCCAGGAGAAATAAATTACATCCAATTTCAAAATTTAATTACGTAATCCCTATTCAACATAAAAGTATTTGGAACTAGTATGGAGTAGGTCCTCCATTTGCTACTTTCAGTGTTTGTATCCGATTTTTCATGTATTTGATAAAGTTATCAACAATCGTCTGAGCCATATTTTGCCACTCCTTTAGCAATGTTTCTTTAAGGGTTGCCATTGACATGATTTTTGTTGCACGCTCTCGAAGTTTTCCGTCAAGGTGTTCCCAAACGCGCTCTATTGGATTCATGTCAGGACTTTAGTCTACCCATGGCAGTGACTTGATTCCTTGCAATTCCCTCCAGGCCTTTGCGACTTTATTCGTATGATATAGCGTCCCATCTTCTTGAAAAACGTAGACATTCTTGTCATGCTGATTGGTTTCGAATAGTGGGAGTTGTCCTTTCGCTAATATTTGACAGTATTTTGGACCATTCAATCGCTTGTCAACAAGAGTGAGCTCAGATTTCCCACCAAACCTGACGGCGCCCCCACACCATTACTCCAATCATTCCATGTTTCAGGGTTGCCTGCAGATATTGTGTTCCAAGTCTCATTCTGATTTCTCCAAACATAAACCTGTCTCGAATCTGAATATTGGCAGAATTTACTTTCATCTGACCAAATTAAAGACTGCCAAAATTCATAATCTTTGCTCTCGACATCTCTCGCCCAGTCCATATGTTTGTTCCTTTTAACCTCTAAAATCAAGGGCTTCTTTCTTGCAACTTTTCTTTGATAGCCTAGCTCTTTCAGAGTCTTTCTCACCGTATATAGCAACATTTCCATGTAGTTGGCGACGTCTTTGACGCTTTGACGACGGTTTCTGATGACTTCCCTCTTGAGCGCTCTTTTCGTTTGCTCAGACACAATGCTTGGTCTTCCTGAAAGTTGTTCCACAAGACAATGGCTTTCTTCATTAAATCTCTTGACAATATTATTAACCGTTTGATGATTAACCTGGAAAACCCGAGCAATTTCTCTGCTTGACTTGTCACACTGATGCCATCTTATTATTTGCCCTAGTTGAAATTCACCATTTTCCTTACTTCTGCGAACTTTCATTGCAAAATATAAGTCAACTATCGTCCATAGATGAGCGTGGCTTAATAATAACACTGTATTGTCTGAAAAAAAAGAAGATACTTTATTACACAAGGCAAAATCGTTGTAATCAAAGGTGGCTAAAAAACGTATCATAGTCCACTGTCCAACTTCCATAGATGTTTCAGTGCTTGGATCCCATTGGTGAAGAATCTTTCATCCTGTTGGTTACAAAAATGCAATCAGTAGCAGATATGGCGTTATCATCACTGCGATACTCGATCCCAGTCAAATGGGTTTTTTTTTTTCAAATTGAGGAGCAGATGAGAGTCAGTGGGGTCCAAGTCAGAATAGGAAGGATGATCAAATCACAGTCACGTATAGCAACCATTAGAATCAAGGAGCATTGTGCTAATAAAACAGAAACCTTTTCGTTGGTCTTCCAAGGCATTTTCTCTTGATAAGCCTTTCGTAACTATCTCAACTAACTAGTATATTACACTCCACTGATGTCCCTTTTAAAGATAATCAATAAACACAATGCCTTCTGCATTGCAAATATCTGAGGTCATCAACTTCCCTGCAGAAGAAACGACCGTGGCCTTCTTTGGAGGAGGCGAGGAGGAGTGCATTTTTTTCCTGGTTAGGAAACTTTCAATGAAACCAACTTGATCTGCATCAAAAGATGTCATATTTTCCCGTGATGTGATCAAACTGATGCGCTTTTGATCAGGTGTCAGAAACCTTTCTTATCTCAAGTTCATTGGGCATAATATTCTCATCTCTCTCATGAGCTATGCTAATAGGCTATTTGATTTATAGTCAATCGTATGTTATCGATCACCATGTGATGAAGACAATCAATGTTTTTCTCAGTAGTCGTAGTCGCAGGACGTCCAGACCTTTGGTAACCACGAAGTCTCTCCTTTCCTCTGCTGAATTCAGCAGCCTAATTTGGCACTGTTGATAAAACTGGAAACGTCGTCCCTAATGAAGCAACCATGTCAGCATGAATGTCCTTGGGTGATAAACCCTTTTTTCTGTAGGTACTTGATAACAGATCGATACCAAATTTTGTCCATTTTTAAGAGATGTCGCTACTAGTTACTTTTGAACAGTCAGACGTCAGCTTACCTGGAATGGAATAATGCAGTTGTTAATAAGAAGAATTGAAATTAATGCATGCAAGATTTCACAGCCCTATCATCACTCGCTCATAGTCAGCCTATGAACGTTTCATCCTACCTGGGTACCGAACCCCAAGTCTCTTTTTAGGTTTCATGTGGTAAACAAAAGCAAAAAAAGAAAAATAGTGAAATGTTTAAAAATTGAAAAACGATTGAAAATTAAATTTTACACTATTTACATTATTCGCACTATTGTCCTCATCTTTGTTGCCATATTTATCACAACAATTCGGCCGTTGTATACTCCGGCCTTCTTCAGGTGGTTGGAATGTCGAACTGAACCCTTTATTTCGCTCGCTGTGGTAGACCGTTCTGGTTCCACGTGCCGTGTCTAATGGATGTCAGTTATCGGTTATCTCCTGTTAATTCACCTCTCCAAGTTCCCCACTGCCTTAACCAGATATTGAACTCACAACTCTTTGGGTCCTGTCACTGTCACCTGTACATAATACCTCATCTCAGAAATATAGACAGATACTTAAATTCTAATTCATTCCGAGCGGAATTTTCATCATTTCAATCAAATTCAAAGTCACAAATGCACAATGAGAATCGAACACACTTCAATTAAGTATACTCAACGAGATAAACTTGTTAATCATGACTCAATACCTCGAATACAAACCCTCGAAGACCCCAAATCCGACCACACGGATCTAATTGAACAAATGTAGTATGTATGTGTGTATCCACTGCATGACCGCTAGTTGAGCAGGAGTATTTCACACCAAATTCTATCGAAGTATGCATCACTGTCTAAGCTCAGACATGGAGGGGATACTGACGTGATTGTGACTATATCATAAGATGGCCAATGATATAGGAATTTTTTATCCGAGAGTCCGTTGGAACAGCGACAAATACTTTCCAAAACTAAATAAAACATTAAGAAATAGAAAAAAAATATCGTTGAAAACAAAGATAACAGTGCGCAACTATTATGTCCTTCGATATAGCAATGAATGCCGGACCAGATAATGAGGAGACTTGAGGCAACAGAGATATTGAAGACACCAAAGACGGAACATGTGCGAAACGAGGAAGTTTTAAGAAAAGGCGAAGGAAAAGAAAACGTGTGCTCCTGATCAAAAAGAGTGAGTTGAAATTTCTGGAACGCACAATGAGAAGAATGTGACGCTTGTATTGAAGGCAAGAGGGACAGACGGAAACATCGAGTAACCTAGCCAACGATTTTGTGTAAATAGCAAAATATGGACTGGGAGGAATATAAAAGAATATACAATAACTTGGTAACTGCTGCAGTTACCAAATTCTTCTTTTATGTGTCCTGACCCTACAGGACGTAGGCCATCAATCAATCAAGGCCATCCACATCATCCTGTCCCTTGTAGCTCCTCCCAAACCATGATATCCCATCTATTTATTCAAGCTCATCAAGTCTGTTACACGCTGCTTTTCTCTGTCTCTCTTTCTCTCAGTCTGTCCTTGTGAGTATCAAGTTTTCCAAGCAGTCCTTTCTCATTATCTGCCACAGAAATTTCAAATGTCTCTTCCTGATGTTAATTATAAGTTTCCTTTTTGTTACCGTTTTCCCCAAAACTTCGTCGTTGTTCACATGTCCAACCGACGGTATCCTTGACATCTTTCTGTAGAACCACATTCTTTTTGCTTCAAGTCTCTTCTTCATCTATAAGGAGATTGTTCAGAATCCTCTACCATATAGGAGGACATATATCACGTAACAGTTAAATTCTTTTTCTTTGTTTCTAAAGAAATTTTTCAGTCTCTTAATACTCTGCTTAGCTTTTGGAATGCATCTTTGGCTATCCCAATACGTCTTCGGATTTCAGTGTTGCACTTTCTGTCATCTCTTAGAACACTACCCAGATATTTAAATGTTTGTACTTATTTCATTTTAGTGCCCCCGATTTGTAATTTGCATTTTTTTTTTTTTTGTCTTGACCTTTTGCTTATAATCATGCATTCCGTCTTCTTGTAGTTTACACTTTGTCCTTTCTTCTCGCTTTTTTTCGTTACTTTTTGTAGGAGGTTTTGTAGTTTTCTTTAGAAGCGGTATTTAAATTATCTGAGTAACAGACGACGGAGAATGTGATAAGAAGACTCAAATGCTTCTTGGGAGATGCCTTCCAGAGACTAAACAAACTAAAAATAAAAATTCGCAGAAAAATGTGCGTCCATGATGAAAGAAAGCCCAGAACATAACAAAAATAATATTTTATCATGAAAATATTTGTCATCAAGAGGAAAAATCAAAAGTTGTTTTTTATGCAATAATTATTTTTATATTTTTTATAGAACCATATCTTGTTTTTGCGCTAAAGCAGCACTTTATATTCGTACGAGAAATGTATCTTTTTTCTTTTTTTTTTTTTGATCTTTCAAAAATTTAAAGGCAATCCATTTATTATCTTCTGTCCTATTCTACTATTTTTTCTTTTTCTCATTAAAATTATTTATCTCATATTCTTTCACATTCACTAACCTCTTGCGTCTTAGTGGCTCTATTGTCTTACTTGGGGTGAAATGAAAAAAAAAACTTATATCAGAAAAGAATGAAATATATTACAAATTTCCAAGGCGGTATCTGCTAGAATTTGGCATTCTCAGATTCTAAACAAAAGCTAATAAATTGTGTGGTATTGCTGGAGTGTTTTCAATTAGTGGTATTGATGTTTAAATCCTGATTCCTACGAGAAATGTATCGTTTTTTTTTGTTGTTTTTTTCGCTCAAAAACACATCAACATATTAATCGATACTTGCAAATTTGGAAAATACATCTTTGTGTCAATTATTTTGATTGGTTAAATTAATTTCTTTCTTTCTTTTACAATTTTTTATAACGGAAGTTATGCGTGGAGCCTCCATGATTTTTTTTAATGTTTCAATCACATATAAGTAGGCTCGGCTCTTGCAAACTTCTGGTGTTTTTGTCCTAGTTCAGACTTTTTTTTTACTCCTCTTTTTTTCTAGAAATAGAAGTTTAGAGAAAGAGACAAAGAAAATGATAATAGTTTTAAAGGAAAGCGCCAATGCCTTATTTTAATTTGAATTATTTTTGTTTATATATTTTATAATTATATTTTTTTTTATTCTTATATTTTATTTTTATCGGAACTCACTACACAGTGTTTTGAAACTCTACAGCACGAACGATGTGACAATGCCCTACAGTTCTACTGAATGGTTAACCATGGCGATGTCTTGAAAAAACGGGATTTATTTTTTTAAATCAACTTATGGTTATTCAATACAACCGACTGTCATTTCGCGGCAGACGTCTTAAATATTTAAGTGATATATAAGAAAAAGGATATACCATTGTCGGTGCCTCGCTTTGAAGTCGTCGGCCAGAGGACTAAACAACCGTTTCTTGTTAGGCGGGCCAGCTGACACATGAGGTAAAAAAGCGGAGAATCAATTATAGACAGGAATTATCATAACAGTAAGTAGGATTGGAATATTATACCAGATGGAGAGAACACCTGAGCGATAGAACAGATGCGCCAATGAAAGGTAATCTATTATCTCGCTTCTTTATTTTGTAACAGATAGCTTATTTTCCACAAACTGATTATATTCACTCCTGCACAAGGGATCTCTTCCCACGACTGATAAGATCTAAAATACACACACACGCATATATATATATATATATATATATATATATATATATATATATATATATATATATATATATATATATTCATGAATTATTCACACAAAAACAAATGCAAAGGTTAATGATTTAATTGGCGAGAAATCCATCATCGCAAACAATTCAAATAATATACAAAAACCTCCGGTCGACGAAATAAATGGTTCGGTTCGAAATTCCAATCACTTGAAGAATACCGGGGTGTACAACAGCCAAACGTTGTGAATATGGCAATGAAGATGAGAACTGTCGCCGCTGGGTTTTGACTTCAATGACTACTTTTATATTTGTATACGCCTTATCTCTGATATTGAACACTTTAACCCATAAATATAGCATACCTTAAAACTATATTTTATCTTATTATATATATATATTTATTTAAGTTATGAAAAACTTGGTAATCCGTATGGGTAGTCCCAAGGAGGATGAAATTTTGAGAGCTTAATGTAAATCCCAAACTAATATTTTAAAGAAAAACAGACCACTTCCATTGGAAGTGCTATCTGATGATCCAGCGTCCTTTAAAAGGGCTCTGGTGAAATAAATTATTATAATGGAACCTTAAAGTGGTCTGTTTTTCTTTGATATATATATATATATATATATATATAGAGAGAGAGAGAGAGACAGACAGACAGACAGACAGACAGATAGATAGATAGATAGATAGATATGCGCGCGTGTGTGTGTATTATATACTTAGAATGAAAAAGTAGTAAGAAAGTAAGAAGATAGTGTTGCACAAATTTTATAAAAAATTAATGCTTTTTAGTTCCTCTGCATTAAGACTGTGGCTAAGTGTCAGTGTGGATGGCGCAACTTCCGGATTCATCTGCTGGTTACGACGTATTAAGGCCCAACAATTCAGTCGAAACCTGAACCATTAACACAGCCACAGATGATTTGATTATGGGCTTGTGAAGAAACATCCACACATTTTGGAAGAACTGATAGCAGAGAAATGGTACACGAATTATTCAAACAGCCCTCCTCAAATATGAAGTCAGAATTCTCCTTCTGCTAGACAAACTGTCTGTCACCCAACTCAAGAGATTCCATTCTGCTCTGCCACAGGAAAAATAATTTCAAGCTTTTTTTTTTTCCAGTGGCGTTAGCTCTAAGCGAACGACACAAAATAGAAAGGAATTGTAACTTGGCAGCTTCCATTAAATAGCTCTTCTCTTTGTATATATGATCTCTTTCTTTCTTCCTTTCTTTCATGATAAATAGATAGAAAGATGTTTGGGAGAATATTGAATTTTCTCTAGTGAGATCAACAGGTCGAGAGCCACATGAGGATGTTGATAAAGTAAAGGAGACTGAACTATAATTACACCAAAAGCGTAGGTAAGTAGAAAACACTACTCAAGAGAATTTTACAATTAAATTAAAAAAAAAAGAAAGGCTTTTAGCATTTTTGCATTTCTTTAAAAACAAAAAAGATTTCTCATGATTCCGAAACAGAAATTAGCCTCTGTCATACTAAGGTCAGTTTCATGAATCTCATGAAATACTGAAAGGTCCCTTTTGTCACGTTATTTTCTTTTCCATTTTGACATTTCGCCCGTTAACTTTTATCTCGTTTCAGGCCTAAATCTTTATCCCAACGATTTTTTTTTCCAAAGTGACGTTGGTAGATTTCCCCTAACGCTGCAAAAAGGGTGTTCACAGCTTATCGGGAATTTTTTTGTTATTTTTCCTTTCTCTACATTGTTATCGCCATTAAATGTATGTTTTGTTTTTTGTTTTTTGTTTTTTTAAAAGACATTTGTGTCCAATGCTATCGCAAAACGATATATTTGATTTTTTTTTCTTTTCTTTGCTGCAGTTTAAGGTTTGAATATCAGATGTCAATGGTGTTCGTACTAATTCTCGACTAACGTATCGTTTAGGATAAAATAAATAAAGAAAAGCTTATCTTTTTAAAATGCAGTATGTGCGGAAGTTTACCTCAATGTAAAGGTGTGTATTTATATAAGCGAGTCGTTAAACAAACACACGCGCGCGCATACACACACGCATGCACACGCACGTACACACAGACACATATATATAAGTTCATATATATATATATATACATGACTGATGAAGCATATATATATATATATATATATATATATATATATATATATATATATATATATATATATATATAAAATAGTTTATATATATATATATATATATATATATATATATATATATATATATATATATATACACTCTATATATAAATATAAGTTTATATATATATATATATATATATATATATATATATATATATATATATGAAGTTTGTGCGAGAAGTAAATACGTCCAGTTTTTCTTTTCTATTTACGAGATCCACAGGGCCACAATAATAAATATTCTTTAATGCCGTGTCCGTTCAGGACGTAGACGATGGCGGCTCTCTACAGCTTCCTTTTTCCTTCAGTCAATCAGTTATGTGCTATGCGTGATACATGATTAGGCGATCATGTATCTTTCAATACCTGACTGATGAGGCATTTTTCCCCGCAGTAGGTTGCCTTTTCTTTCTGCGGTAGACAAGTTGGCATCCAAGGCTATAGAACCCGGTCTGTCCTGCTATTTACCCATAACTGGGACGGGGAGAGAAAAAAGGATTCGTACCTTTCCCAAGGCTATTAGTACGTAAGTAAATATAATGGTTTCGACTGGAATTCCTCAACCCGAGCCGCTGTCCATTACTCCACCGTGCATCCGTTTCCTTATTATTTCGAAATCGTCATGCGTTTTCGAAAATTGCATTGCATATCCGCCTCTGGAGCCTATCAAGAACCCCGAGGCAAACAGAAGGGGCACCAGACCATATATGGCAACAATACTCCATGCAAGGGCGAATTGTTGATTTGTAGATCTGGAAGATCGATTCCGGGGAGAAAAATTTCTTAGCGCGGCACAGGGAACCAACTTTCCTTGCAGTGAATATAGAATAGAATTATAGAATTCAATGTTTTCTTTTCTTAGACTAGTTACCACTTAAAGTTAGAGAGTCCAGTCTACTCTTCCATTTATTCTACAACCGGGCGGGGATGAAAAACCGATTCCTGATTTTCCAAAGAGTATTTATACGAAAGTGAACAAAATTGACTAACAACACCCTTAAAAAATGGTTGGCGTCTCATACTACAATTCTAAAAATGAAAACTTAAATTCTGAATGATGTTTGTCGGTAGTTTAAACTCGGCCTCTGTGCGATAACCAATAACGTACATAAAAAGATTCACATTATCAACTAAACTGATAATAAAAGTAATAAAACCATTTCTACCTTATTGGCATAACTTCATAATAAATTGCCTATTGGAAGAACAATTCCATATCAATGAAATCAACTTTTATCCATGCAAGCTCAGCTGAGAAAATGTAAACATCGATATAAGTTTACGAAAAAAAATGTTGAAAGTGAAATGTTAGTACACTGTCATACTGTGGGTAACGGTATTTTGTGATTGTCGATGAAGTATAAGTAAATAATCATTACTACACCAGGCTGTTTATAAATGTTTAAATATAACAAAAGAAGAAGAAACAGAAGAAGAAGAATCCATATTCGCAGAGATCATGTGATGAAACGTAAAGAAAAGAATGGTTTCGCTTTTAGGGAACGTGTGTAGGAAAAACATTATATAGAATTGGTTTTCTTATTTCGTGTATTTTGAATTTCTAAGGATACAGTATGTAACAACAATTCCAATTATATCATCTTTATATAATCAATAAGCAGTTATCTTATAATACAAGGATACAATAAATTCCTGAAAATTTGCTAATTTTTTTTTCACCTCATCTTACATAAAGGTTGCTTTATAGGAGGAAATATACGGTAATAGAAATGGTGAAACTAACCCCAAAATAGATGCAACGTCGATCTAAGTGAAAAATTGATAATTTTTTCAGGCATTGGGGATAGTAATGTACTGAATAAATGGCAAGAATAAGTGGTAATATGCAGATATTGGAATAAATTCTTAAGGAGAAATATAGAATAAATGAATTTTATCAGCGGTTAAACTCCCAATTTTTTTTAACTATGCATTCTCATTGGTGGAGTTATAAAGCGGAACAAACCATGTAAAAAAAAAAAAAAAATTTTGACGAAGACCATATTGCGACCATATTGCCTCTCTTTCCTCAATGATACCACCCTCATTCTAAATTGAAATACTTTTTGTCAATGGTTCTTTCTTCCATAGTCTCACGTTTCCGCCAACGCATAAAACTGACAGTTGTGGGGAGAGAGGAGTGCAGAAACACACACACACACACACACACACACACACACACACACATATATATATATATATATATATATATATATATATATATATATATATATATAGAACGATGGATAAATTGTCGTCTAAACTACGCAAAAATGAAAATAATACTGACTTCTCATTTTAACAGATATATTTACCAAAATTACACAAAAATATCTTGAAATACTAGAGAGTAAATTTATTCAATAAAATCGTCATTGGGTTCAATCACGGTCTCCAAACGACTTCGGAATCTCCTGCAACTCTTCTGGACGCTCTCCTTGCTTAAGTTGGTGAATGCTGCCATCATCTTTAGTATTACAAGGAGTTTTGTTGGTCTCTCGCTCAACAGCGTCACACATATAATAATGAAAGGGGTTGCAATCTGGGGAGTTAGGTGGACAGATGTAGGGGGTGATGTGATCGCAGAAATTGTCTGAAAGCCATGACTGGGTTCTCCTGCTTGTGTGACATGGTGCAGAGTCCTGTTGCTAGACATAGGGTCTTCCAGGCCAGTACTACCTTCTCAAGGTATTTGAGGTAGGCCTCGGTGTTGAATCTGAGCCCCTCGCCAACAAATTCGGCAAAATATCAGAAAGATCAGAGTGAGTTTTCCGATGTGTCGTACCCTCGTAATCAGTATTAGACTCATCCAACACTTTCCGAATCCAGTGCCCTGACATCCGAACACTCAGAAATGCTCGTATTGAAGCTTCCGATGTGAATTCCAAGCAATACTGCATGCTGTTTACAAATTTCTGTCGCACTGATTTGCATCATGGTACTCTTTTTTTCACACAGACGGTGCACAACGTACCTTACTATACTGCGTAGTCGACAAAACCAAAAACAATCAACGCGCATGCGCGAAATTAAAAATATAAAATGGCGACAATTTACCAATCGCACCATATATATATATATATATATATATATATATATATATATATATATATTGTGTATCAAAAATACCTCTAAAACATTGGGAGCGGGTTCCTCACATCAAAACAAGGAAAAAAGTCCATATAAACATATGTCCACAAATCCTTCATTTTTGATTTATTAAGAAAGATTATGGTAGGTGGTCCAGTATTGCGATGTCAACTAGATTATATTTGTCATTCTTGTACATTTGTGGGTAGTATTCAAATTTTAACGTCTGTAGTAGTGAGTTAACTGGGAAGTGTTCCGTTTAACAATGGCAAGATATTTATATTGCGAACAGATAGATATGATTTTTACATACAGCCGCACGAATGGTAATGGACTCGCGGTTACAAGGCTGTATCAGATTGCGTTTCCAGACAGAAAGCAGCCGAGTCATCTAACCTTCGCTGCTGCTTATTGTCGCGTTGCTGAGACAGGCCTCTTGTCACTGCGAACTATGGATCGAGGAAGACCGAGATTGGCTTGTACGCCTGGACATGAGGAATACATTCTTCAGGCTGTCAAAGACGATCTAGGCATCAGCACGCTTCAAGTGGCCCTAGAATGTCGTACATATCATAGTGCCTCATGGAGGTTACTTCAAGAGCAGCTCCTGTATTCGTACCATTTAAAAGGTTTGCAAGGCCATTCGCCCTCTCACTCACCACGGAAGTACTTTTGCCTATGGTTTATTGCACAAACAGTTGATCTACTGTTTACGAATGAAGCAACATTTGGAAGAGATGGAATAACATATTTATGCAACCAACATTTGCAGACGTATCATGATCGCCATGGTGCAAGACAGTCTAGACACCATCATCAGTTTACAATGTGTGGACTGAAATTTGTAGGTGACTGTCTGGTCGGTCCATATGTTCTCACAGCAGGTCTTACAGGAGCTATCTACAGGGATTTTATTTCGAATACACTTCGATTTGCGCTTTCTAATACGAAAACATATGTGGTTCATGTATGATGGGGCCCTAGCACCTTTTAGTCAGATTGTTCGCGATTCACTAGCTGACATCTACCATGAAATTGGATTGGTAGGCGAAGACCGGTTCCTTGGCTTTCAAGTTCACCCGACCTCAATCATTTGAATTTTTATTTGTGGGGCCACCCGAAACATTTGGTTTATGAAGCAGACATTAATAATGCAGACACACTTCATCAACGAGACATGGGGGCCTGCGAAACCATTCGACACCATGTGAGTATTTGAAGGCCCGACAGACAATGATATTTGAACATTTGTTATGAGTTTGAGCTACAACGATGGCCTTATGTTTATATAGATATTTTACCTTGATTTTGTATGAGAAACCGGCTCCCAAAGATGGAAAATTATTTTTGATACACCCTGTGTGTGTATACACACACACACACATATATATATATATATATATGTGTATGTGTGTGTGCATTATATTTATTTTCTAAGCGCAGCTTAGATGTGGCACAATGGCGAAACTATGGGGCACCCAGTGAGAATCGAACTCACTATTCAGTCGTAATTGTTCTAGCGAGACAAGCTTGTTAACCACTACACCACCTCGAGGTGCCCAATATTGATTTTCTAAGCGTAGCTTAGGTGCAGCACAATGCCGAATGTATTGGACACCCAGTGAGGATCCAACTCACTGTTCTGTCGTAAATGTTTTAGCGAGACTAGCTTGCTAACCATTACACCACGCCAAGGTGCCCAAGGTGTATGTGCATTATGTGTGTGTGTGTGTGTCTGTGTGTGCGAAAACTTTCAGATATAACTAAAAATATATCTATAAATTGACAATATAAATAAAGACAAAAGAAAAACCTTTTCTTTGCCGGCGCGTTTTGATATTTACCATGATAATGTCCACTAAAGGACGAAATGCGTAGGCAAAGAAAATTTTTCCTTTACATATAAGTGAACAGTAAGTATACAGGGGAAGGGCGAGTGGATGAAATAACTACAAACGTCATCACAGTGGACAATTCGTATTTGAAATAGATTCCCCATATTAAACAGTGTGTATTATGTCTATCGGCTGTACATTCGAATAATCCTAGTAAAGAAAATGTGTTCTCTGGCAACGATCGATCCAGCAACTATCTTTTTAGGGGAAAGCCTCATTTCATCCGGTGTGTTTTACCGCTTGGCCACGAAGAATGTCACAGGAGCAAAGGGTCTATTTTCTTTTATATGTTTGTAGTCTTTTTTTGTGATAATAAAAGCAAAAATGAGAACAAAAGTCTGAATGTAAATATTGTAAATAACGATAACTCTTTATCCCCGAAATCCAGAAACAGTTTCGTAACTAATTGCATGATTTGTTTGCTAACAACGGCGACATTGGAAAGCAAATTTATCGTCTGTCTCCTTACTTCAGATTAGCGCAATAAATCCCCATATGTGAAGGATAAACTGTAAGGATCGAATGAAACAGAATCAAAAAATGGCTTTCTAGATTAGTTTACTAACCACTACACCCGAGGTAAAGTTATTTTTATTTGTTAAATCTATTTTATATGCCCATGGGATATTGGATTTATTTGGTTAAGATATTAGAATATTCCAGAACGTATAATAGAGCAAACAACCTGCATACAAAGAGAAAATGAATTGAGAAAGCATACAAAAATTAAAAGCGAAAACAAGACCTAAGAAAGTCGCTTGACTATGTTGTGCGAGATACTTTATCTCTCTAGAATCTATCTTACATATCTATAAGTCTATACACCATTCGTCGGTGCTTGGAATATTGCTATCGCATACGATTCAGTGCTCCTGTTATATGTAGAGATCCTTGATAAAATCCAAAGAAGAATCAGCAACATCATTGTTCCTGATCTAGCGGTTCGCCTTCAGTCGCTAGATATAACCGTAAATTCTATGTTTCAGATTTTCTCGCTTTTGAAACTGTTGTAAAGTAGTTTTCACAGTGGAGGCTTGTGTTTCACTAAGTCGGTCCTAAAAAGGTTCGACGTACAAAACGTTAGGAACTTGATATAATAATTAATGACGCAGCAATCTAGTTGTGGTGGTTGATACTTTAATGTCCGACATCGACTGAATCACCAACTCACTGAGCGACTTCGTGACTGCTACTACTACTACTACTACTTATATGTGGGAGAGTCTATTAACAATAGAATAGGTATGTTCCAGTATAACAGAAACCCACTTCCGGATCCATGCTTTCCAGCTAACTTTTATCTGCAAAATTTTAAATGCAATGTCAATCGCTATCTACTGTTCACCTGATTACTCTTTCTTCTTTCCGCTCATTATTAATGTTTCTGTTCCTAATTCTAACACACCCTGTAATCCCTTGTGTTTTAGTGACTTTACTGCTTTGCATGGGGTGATATCGATTTAAAAAAAAGAAAAAATAAGATACCTCTCCTCAAAGGATTTATTTAACCTCCGAGGTAATCCTAGGAGAATTAGTAATCCTAAAAGGATTTATTATCGGTGGACACATTGACAACAACCTATGATGTGCAGATGTGCGAAACGAACACAGATGATGCATAAAACAAACTGTAAGAATTCTCAGACATGACAGTAAAGATGTTAGCTACGAATTGGAAATGTCAAAATTAAGCCTTTCCAGAATTTGAAATATCTGGTAAGTGTTTTAACAGATGACAGAAAATGTGGCACTGATATCCGCTGACGCATTAAAACAACAAATGATTTTTTCAAAATGCTAAACAATGCAATAAAAAGCAATGGTTATTCATTAGCATACAACGAAAAGGGTGCTGAACTGTTATGGATTATTAAACTCCATATATGATAAGGAATTGTGGACAATTTCTTCACAGAAGAAACTTGAGTTGACAGAGATGTATTAATACTGAAGAATGATGTGAATACCATGGACAGAACCGATGAACAATGAGAGCAGGTTTTAAGAAACATGGACAGAAAAAGGGCACAGAATCAGAAAGAGTTGAAATTTCTAGGGCACATAATGTGGAAAGAAGGTTTGGAAAATGTATCACTCAGCGGACATCTTAGAGGCAAAAGAGACAGCGAGAAGCAGCTGCCTAACTGTTATGGTCCAGGTTAGGACCAAGAAAGAACAAGACGAACACAAGAGTAGAAATAACGAAGGTATATTACACGAAATAATAATACAAGATGTGGAAGGTGTTAGTATGACTGTCAGTCTGGTTTGGAGTGAACTACTATCGGCTCGACTCGATTCGACCCTCTCTCTTGAGAGGCGTAGTATACATAGTGTTAGGAAGAGTTCATTCTGTAGTTACAGGTAAGGACCCATGACACTAACGAAATTGTGTAAACGAATAAATACAAGAATGGTCAGTTTCTCTAATTCTTTTGCCTGTATTAGTGTGAAGACTTAAGACAACAGACATGGGCGGAGCATGTGACCAACGAGAAATATATAAGGAAAATAAAAACAAAAAATAACACCTATACTTAGAAACAGAAAGAGACAGCTAAAATTCTTTTAACTCTTGAATAGTTTTGGAGAATTTAACACACTCAAAAGCAAGTTTGACAGAAACAAACGAAAGTGCTTTGCAGATCATGGACTGGGAGGTATAATAAAAAGACATATATTGGTAAGTGCTACAAAGATAGGAAGTTATGAAGAACCATGATCGCCCACGTCCTGAAGGGACCCAACACATAGAAGATATGCGCATGAGATTGCTTGTAGCGTAGCGGCTGTCGGCGTGAAAAGTGAGATTGGCGTGTCGTGTTTCAATTCCAGCCGACGCTTTTTCATTTGCTTTAGCACAAATATCTTTGGGAAGTGGGTATGATTCTAGCTCTTCTCCCCATGAGTAATAGCATGATAAACTTATCAGGTTAGCGACAAGACTGAAAGGACAACTCTGATTCCAAAATCGGTTGGGCGTGGGTCTTGTAACTCCACCCCGTAAAGACTTAAGTTCTATACGGAAACTGCGACCGAAACACCTTGCTTGGTGAAGCAGTGGCCTTATACTCAACTGGGAGTCTTCGGGATTCACACACAATGCATGAACACGCACGTAAATATAGAAGCGACACTAATGATTGAATTCAATAGAATCTGCGTGCTCCACAAGCTGAACTTGGTAACTACTGTGTTATAACATTGTAGCCTTATTTTTATTTACTAAACATAGAATGGCACGTTATCTTCCCCTATGTGGAGGGTATTCGGTAAGGAGTGAATTCAATAGATTCATAATGACCTGCAAGTTGAGTTTGCTAGCCACTGCCCCATAGTGAGACGATCACGATAAAATGATTTCTTTTTCAATTTCCGGATCGATTTGTTCATGCAATTTTTCATTCAAACTTCTCTAGTGGATTTTACTTATCCAATAGAGAATTTTTTTTCAAAAAAATAAAAAATAGAAACGAAATAAAGTGTATGTACGCGTCCATTGCAAAAAAAAAATCTGGAAGAACATTCTGGAAATCAGATATAAGTAAAACGCAAAGGAGAAAGAAAGGAACGAACGTGTGAGGTGACGCTATTAATTCAACAAGGAAGAAAAGTAAAGAACAGGAAAAAAAAAATTAGGAAAGGAAAAAAAATAGAAGGAAATATTAAAAAGTCTCATAAAATCCCTAAAAATATATAAAAGAAAAATTCAAAAATGGAAAATTGATAACATGGGAAAGTCCCAAAATATAATTAAATGTAGCGAAAATGTCGGAAGGGAGACAAACGGAAAAAAAATAAGGAGAAAACGCCATGGAAAAGAAAAGAAGAAAGGAAGAAAGAAAGGGAGAAGAAAATTAAGGAACAAGAAACAGTAAAGGGAAGAAAACTCTAAAGAAAGAACTGAAGGAATGAAGGAAATAATTAAGAAGAATGTACGAAAAAGAGCAGGAAGAAAATGAAAAGGAAGGGAAAAGAAAGAATTAATAGAAGGAAAGAAGGGAAGAGGAAATGGCAGCAAGTAGAAAGAAAGAAAGAAAGAAAGAAAGAAAGAAAGAAAGATAAATGAAAGAAAACCGCTGGGATTGAACATAAAAAAGAAAGAAATGGTAAGAGAAAGAAAAACAAAGAAAAACAGAAAGAAAAATGTCCTTGCTGTGACTGCAAAGAAGAAAGTGAGAAGCGATAAAAGAAAGGAGAAAATGCAAAATATGTACTGAGAAATTTGCAGTGAAGAAAGAGAGAAAGAAAGAAAGAGAGAAAGAAAGAAAGAAAGAAAGAAAGAAAGAAAGAGAAAAAGAAGGAAAAAGAGAAAAATAATATACACAGAGAACGAAAAGAAAAAATCACTGAAAAAGAAAGAAACAAAAGAAAAATATGCACTGAAAATGAAAAGAATGAGAAAGAAAGGTGAAAAACAAAGAATGAACAGAAAAAAAAACAAGATCTGAAAATGTAAATAAAATAGTAGTGAGGAAATGATAGCAGGAAAAAGTGAACGCAAATCGTTGAATTGACAGCATTACTAGAACACACATCATAATGGAAAAATTCAAATAACTGAACAGGTAATCGAAAAAGCCATGATCGTTGAAAAAAAAAAGAAGGCGCGAAGAAGAAATTGAAGAGTTTTGATTAGAAGGAATGAAAAAATATCTTGAAAGAGAAACTGGAATAAAAAATGGTAAGAAGTGGATAGCCAAAAGATGTAGAAAAAATGGTGAAAAAAGATAAGATCGAAAACAAGGAATTAATTCTGTCAATTCCAGGAAAAGGGATCAGGCAGAAAAAAAATAGGCGAACACTCTCAAGGCTGGCGTAGATTGGCGTCCTATTCAGAAACCTCTCATGCAAAAGGTATTTAATAGAACACCCCCACTACTGCCTCAAGTATTGCGCTTGTCACAGCACAATTCGTTGGAGTTTGCTCCTATTCCGCTTCGTACCCTTTCCCACGCTTCTGACCCGTTGGCAGTTGTGTATTGGTCGAGCAAAACACATTATGTGCCATCCGATCAGTTGTTGGCACGTGAAAGAATGAATATTACTTTCCAGTCATTGCTTTGGTGGCAACAGGCCGAGAGAAAAGTTCGAAACGATTTTGCCGCGTATATATGGCGGCCAAAAGAAGACAGGAAGTCAAGAAAAAGAATGAAAGAAAGATTAACAAAAAAAAAAAAAAAAGAAAGAGTAATGGACAATATAGGAAAATAACCAAAAAAAAAGGAAGAAAACAAATTAAAAAGAGGCGGGAAAGGGCCGTGCGGCAAATAATAATAATAATAATAATAATAATAATATGTTCATGATCTTGGGGTTTTATTTTTTGTTTTTACAAAAAATAATCAGTGGATACTGACATGAAGCCATTTCTGAGATTAGGTCTCTGGTTTGGACCCGGAAGGAAATGTGCATACAACATGAACCCAAGGAAATAATAATAATAATAATAATAAAGAAGCCATCAGAATACATTGGGAACTATGCAGATAAAATAGCTTCGAGTCCGCAGAGAAGTTTTACAGTAGCTGAGAATGAGTAAGTGAAACTCACGTGTAATACGACCATCTTGACTGACAAGCGCTTGCAGTACAATCGCCCTGATATCACACTTCTCATTGGCGTTGTTGTTCCCGGTGATCATACTACTACTGATTATAAAAGTCCGACATTAAGTAGATCGTAATAAAGCCTAGTATGTCATCATTTCAAATGCCTGTGTTGCTTGACACTACAAATATTCTACGAAAAGTGCCCTCTGTTTGAATTCGCACGACATGATTGAAAACACCCATATTGTAAGATTTCCGATTGAATGCGACAACCACAATAATAAGGATATATGGGCATATTTTCTCTTGGTGAATTAAGATGGGCCACTGTGAATATCTGGGTTATATTTTTCTTTAATTTCAAAAGATGAGGCAGTTAAGTCTACTTGAGAGTGATACCTAAATAACTGGGAGCTGTTTTTATCAAAAGCCTTTCACCATATCTCGCATCCTTGTGTGTGATTCCTGTAACTGATAAATCTTTATCTATCTTTGTCATAATGGATAGAGAGGATTTCGTATATTTGTACCTCAGTCGCAGTTTCTGGTCGTATTTCTCTCTCAGTCAATAATAAATCATTATTATTATTGTTTTATTTCCTTTGGTTTCTGGTGTATAACTCATTTCTTTCCGGGTCCCCACCAGAAACCTAAGGCCAGAAATGGCATCATGACATTTTCCATTGAGCAGTTTTGAAAAAAAAATCGCGCATATTTTACATAGATAACGCCCTTCGTAAGTTGTGGGCTATATTTGTGAGTACATTCTTTTTGCATTTCTTTAAGGTATGGGCTACCAGGGATACTTTTAATTAGTCTATTGTAATCTTTTTCAATCAATCCAAAGGTTTCAAATACAACTGGAATTGTTAATGCCCTCATGAGCCACATTTTTTGAGATTTCGATTTCAAGGTTCCTGTATTTTGATAGATTTTTTGAAGATCTTCAAAGATCCATTGCAGTCTCCAGGGACTGCCATGTCAATAAGGAGGTACATTTTGCGGGTCTCTAATCACGATGTCAGGGCGATTAGATTTGATTGCTCTGTCTGTCTGTATTATAAAGGCCCATAAAATTGTGACAGGTCCTATCTCCGTAACCGGCTGGGTGTTGTTCATACCAATTTCTTGCACTTCCCTTTCCGTCAAGGTCAACTTAGTTTGGCACAAGGACGTAAGTATTGAGCACCAAGTGAAGATCAAACTTACTACTTAGGAGTAATGATGAAGCAGATGACCTGGTTAGTCGTAACTTCATACCGAGGCCCTCACAACTGGCCCAACTTAGAAAAAGAAATAAAAATAAGCGTAGTATAGGGATAATTCCACATCAACTCGACCATTGACCCCACGGGGATCCTATGGTGATCCTCGCTTACTCGTTGAAACACTGCTTCCTGTATGATCACCGAAATTAAGCAACGTCGAGCCTTTCGAGAGTGCTTGGGAATGCCAAATGCTGTAAGCTTGGATGTGCAGGTGGTGTAATGGATAATAACTCAGAATTGTTAATCGGAGTCACGAGTTCGAATTCGCGTTGGGTTCGTTATCTTCACTTACGAGCAAATACTCTTGGAAAAGGCATGAATCCACCTCTTCTAACCCCACACACTCAGCTAAGGGCTAATTAGTAAGACTTGTATCGCTAAAACTATTGTTACAATCTAAAAATATTTTCTGGCTTTAAATAACATGCAATGTGTTGATAGTCCATAAAAACAAATCAATCAATATCTTCCTTTTAAACTATCAAAATAACTTTTTCTTAACCTCATCAAAGCAAAGTTTTCATCAATCTTCATCCTGTAACCGAAACATCTGTGTCTGTTTATATTTCTGAGATGAAGTATTGTAATTATTTACACTATTTACATTGTTCGGACTGTTGACCTCTTCTTTATTGTCATATTCACGACGTTTCGGCCATTGCACGCTCCGGTCTTCTTCAGGCGAGATATGTTGGAATTTCAAACCGAATCCTTTATTTAATCCACGAGGGTAGATTGTTCTAGTTCCGCGTACCTTACATTCTCTGGATATTTCAGTTATTAAAAAGAATTAAATGAAACTAAGATACACAGAAAAGGCATGTCACGATCCATCGGTACAAGTGCTTTGGGGGGGGGGCGTGTCTGTTTTCCTGCATTGATTTGTTGATTCTTCTATACAAGAACTAATACTTAATTCAGTAATTAAATGTATTATTTTAAAAATAAATTGTTGTCTTACGTATTATGCATATTTTACCCCTTGCCACCAGGAAAATTTTCTAAATTACGACAAAACTATTTCATTTGCATAAAAGAATACTCCATACTGTCATTTTTGTAAACTTTACTCTTAGACTAAATGCATTTACGTTACATTTTCGTATTTCTGTTTGTCTTATTTTTCCTTTTTCACGCGCCAATTCAGACAGGAGTGAAATTGCAGTGTTTCTATATTTTTCCTAAGTCTTCACAGGCTACCCTGCTTGAAGAAAATGTTATTTTCATTCTGTTTTGTGTAAAGCGTAAGCATTACTTTAAAAAAAAAAGAAACATATCTCTCGGACAGATATTAGATTTTAATGAGTATTGTAAATTAGTTAAAATGCCGGCTTGATGATGCGATGAAATGCATTAAAAGCTTATTCATATACGGAGATTAATTTAACTTTAGGCCATTATCCTTCAAATAGAACTGAAATTCAAAGTTCAATTTCCGAAATTCGAAGAAGGTATTTAAATTATTTAAAATTCCTTTTTTGTGGTCTGCGGCTGTAGCTAATATATATATATATATATATATATATATATATATATATATATATATATATATATATATATATGTGTGTGTGTGTGTGTGTGTGTGTGTGTGTGTGTGTGTGAAGCTCGTCTATGAATCGAGCACTCTGGGTCAATGGCGTGTTTTTCAAAAATTCCCTTCCTCTCTGCCAGGAGCTGATAGCTTAAAGTAAAAAAATCTCCGACTGATCAGTTGGGTTTTGATCCTGGCTGGAGGCAATCGGATGTCTAGCTACACTGACGAGCTGTGATACAATGAAACAATCTGTCTGACAATACATACATACATACATATATATATATATATATATATATATATATATATATATATATATATATATTATAATTATTTTAAAAAATATGTATTCGTCGCAACACAGAAATTACCATGTTCCGATACCAAAGTCTAAATCTTAAATTAAACTTAAAATTTAAATTTCAGTTCCATTTTCAAGCGATGCAGAATACCTTCGATAAAAATGTATTTACTGTATTTATACGCCAAATAGTATTATATATTTTCAATTGATGGGGGAATGAGAATTCAAAAAAAAATTAAGTGGGTGTTGGCTTTTTTGACGAAAGTATATACAAGTAAATTTTTATGTGGCAAAATGAAAATCGGTTAAGGTTAGGTGTGTAGTTGAAATTTCTGTCTATTGATACTGACTTCCTTTTATGCGAACGTGTCATCACAGTCTGTTTCTTTGGGGTACGCTAAAATACAATTGGCATTTATATTTATTTTTTATTTATTTTCTTATTTTGTAAACTACATGGAGATTTTTTTAAAGGGTTTTTTCAAATATGATTAAGTTATATTATATTTATATTTGTATTTATAAAGATCTAAAATAATATATTTATTATATTTACTAATAACATATGTATGGTATTGGAAAATTAAAATATTAGAATTTAATTACGCATTCATAAACTATTTTATTTACTATCAAATAATAGATATATAATTATGCAAATTATTTTTATAATTTTTTTTAAGAAAAATATGAGACAGTGTCTACAAAATCTCCTATTTCATTTCTTTGATTTAATAATTTTTTATCTTTCAGAAACTAATTAATATATAGCTTTCATGTAGGCACAAACGACATAGGTCATTTAAAGATCTACATGTTCCTGTTTTTTTATTAGTTTCCATATTACTGTGGGTGTTTTATTTGTTTCTTTTAAATACCAAAAATATTTGGATAGGGATGTTTGGTTGCGATACTTGAAATCAGGATTTGGCTCCATCTTAATTTAAATTCATTTTTAGTAGATCCAATATAAAATTTCACAATATTAAGATTCTCAATAGAAGAGATATTGCATTATATTATATATATATATGTTATTAAAAATTTTATTATTACAAAAAGAAAAAAAAACACTTCATAATTAGATTTTGTTCGCTTTAGCCTTGATGACTGCAGCACAAATTTTTGGCATTCATTCCTAAAAGTTTCTCAAAGTATAAGCTTGATAATTGATTCCATTCTTTTTTCAATGACTCTTTTCATTTTTTTCATTCCTCTGTCAAGTTCATCCCATGCTAATTCTCTCTCTATATAGGATTAATGTGACTAAAATTTGTCACTTAGCTGATTGATGTTACCTTCATCATCTTGACTCCATAGTTTCGGACTCTTCCGTGGATACGACGCTATAAGAAGAGCGCTTGGTGTAAAATATCTCTTTGGGATTTTTCTATAAATAGTTTCATGGTAATTATTCAGATGAACTCTTCGCTATGCTTCCTAGACTCTTTGAATTTAAGCGCGGTACTAGACTGGCGTCGTAATATGAATTTTCAGTTGAGATGGCTAAATGTAACCGTAAGTTCTATGCTAACAGTGTCTTCTCTCTCACTTCAGGCTTGTGAAACACCCTTCCGGCTCCATGTTTTCCAGTTAAATTTGATCTTCAAAAATGTAAATGTCAGTCGCTATCTACTGTCTTTCTGACTACTTTTCTTTTGTTCTCGCTCATTAGTAATGTTTTCTGTTTTCTGATTCTTCCACGTCCAATAACCCTTGTGACTTAGGGGCTTTAATGCCTTTCATATGGTGAATTCGATTAGATGAGATTGTTTTCAGGGATGCGGAAGAAGGAGCTAGAAGTGCATATTACAAGGCTATATATATATATATATATATATATATATATCAGTTGACCCTGGTTTTGAAGAGGTTAAGTTTGCAGTGGCTTAGTAAGCTTCCTCCCAGGAGTTTGTTCCACAATATAACAGTTCAGGGGGGAAGAAGTTCTCTCAGTGGAACTTAATCCAAAGGAATACGAAGGAAACGGAGATGATTTGCCACCGTGAATAGGGTATGGGGTTTCCTAGCTATGAAGGTCTGAGCTGGTGGGTCTAAGGAAAGTAACTCGTTTGAACATTGGCCATTTTACTAGAGATGGATTGAGATGCTAGCAATGTTTCTTCTATAGAATAAGGGTTACAGGTCGAAGAATAATTCATCTCACAAACGGCCGCGTAGTCTTTTTTTAAAATTCTGTCGAGACTGGACGGGGAGGACTGGGAAGACCAAACTCAGATATGGCAACAATTCTCTAATTTGGTCTGAGCTGACTCTTGTAAAGTTAGGGCATTAATATATATACTGAAGATAATCAGATTGCTCAACCCAGAATAAATATGCTTATTTTGATCAGGTTAGAATATATATGTTTTTGAAGGTAATAGATATCCTTCTACTATTTTTTATGATGTAGTAACATACATACCAGTGCATCATCTGTGTCTGAGCTTTAGACGGTGAAAGATGCTGCTGGAAAACAGTGTGCTGAAATAGTCTAGTGCGGTTATATTACAGAGACGCACACGTGCAGCGTTTCTTCAGTTAGAGTGTGGTCGGATTGTGTACAATTCGGAAAATTGCTGCGAATGCTGAAAGTAGCGCTTTCGGTGGTGGTTCAGTGTTGACAACACTGGTCGTTTCTACACGCATAGGCGACCGCATTGTTCAGGAACTAAACTAGATCGACGCGGAAGTGGCAAACTGAACTCCGTCAACAGAACAGATTGAAAATCCAAGCGTGTCATCACCGATCTTTGTGGATTGTTTACTTACATTCTATGTACATGATGGGACGAGGACTGACTCATTAATTTAGCCGACCTAAAACTCTTAAACTATGCGACAACAGCTGCAAGAGAGGTGGAATAATGTATGGTACAATGATTTGCTTATCGATATAGTGACAGGAAATAGCATTGCAACACAAATCCTTTCAGTTCATTCAAGAGTAAATATACACGCAAATTATCGTATAGATATATACACGTATCGTATCGTATAGATCAATACTTACAGATTTAGGGTTAACATCTACAGCCTAACTTAGTACACGCTATATCCTCTTGTGCATTAACATATCTCTGTAATCGTATCTGTAAACCAACTTGCGATACACTATTTAATTATATATGCCATTTTATATTTTTCATTTTGTACAAGCGCATTGTTTGTTTGTTTTTTATGCTTTTCTCTAATGCACAATTTAGTAGGGTCAGTCGAGCACCGTCTGTGAGAAAAAAAAAAGCACCATGATGAAATTCACTCCACCAGACATTTGAAAAAGGCATGCTCTACTGCTTGGCATTCGCGCCGGAAGCTCCAATGCGAACATTTCAGAGTGTTTGAGTGTCAATCTGAGGACAGTGCAGAGGATTCGGAAAGAGTTGGTGAGTCTAATGGTGATTACGAAGGCAGTTTCTGTGATCACTAGTGATAGCGAAGTTATGTCGCCATTCATCTTCCCACAGAGCCTCAGACTCAACACGAAGGGCGACATCAAGTGCCTTTAGGAGGTTGTGCTGCCCTGGGTTGGCTGCTAGAAGACCCTATGCCTGGCAACAGAAATCTGTACCATGCCACGCAAGCAGGAGAACTGTTAGACAGTTTTTGCGACCACATCACCATTTACTTCACCCCACCCCCATCCTTGAATATTATGTGCCGGGCCGAGTTAAACGAGAGACCAGCAAAACCCCTTTTAACACCAAAGATGTGCAAAAGGCAATGATTATGTCAGCATTCACCACTTTAACGAACAAGATCATCCAGAAGAGTTGTAGGAGATTCCGAAGTCGCCTGAAGACCATGGTTGAAGACAATGGCGAGTTTATTGGATAAGTTTACTCTTTAGTATTTGAAGATATTCTTGTGTAAATATACCAAAATATATTTTGGTAAATATATCTTGTTAAAATGAGATGTGTCATTTTCATTTTAACGTAATTAAGAATACAATTTATTCATCGCATCCTTTATATATATATATATATATATATATATATATACACACACACACACACATATATATATATATATATATATATATATATATATATTACGAATGAACTAATACGGCAGAAATTTATAGAAACAAGGATCATTTCATTCATAACGGATTCGGAGGTTTTTGTATATTATTTGAATTGTTTGCGACGATGGATTTCTCGCCAATTAAATCATTAACCTTTGCATTTGTTTTTGTGTGAATAATTCATGAATTTGTAAATTGATTGCACGTTTATCGTAATTTAAATAACTGATCCAAGTGCGACTTTTGGATAATAAGTGCGACATTACTGTAATTATTGAACAATATAGTTCATGCCACTTTGACAGAAAATTTACCAGTAAAAAATTTGTTCATCACCATATTTGTATATGAACGCACAACCTTTAAAAATTTTAAATCAAACTCAGCGTTGCTACTGCGCGCTCCAAAAACAATAACTCATTTTCAATAGCATTTTCGGATACAACAATACATATATTTTCGTTGTCCTCTTATTACTAAGAGAAAAAACAAGAACAACATCTATTCTATACCTGAAGTATCATTTCATTCATAACGGATTCGGAGGTTTTGTATATTATTTGAACTGTTTGCGACGATGGATTTCTCGCCAATTAAATCATTAACCTTTGCATTTGTTTTTGTGTGAATAATTCATGAAATATATATATATATATATATATATATATATATATATATATATATATATATATATGCATTTACTAAACATAGCTTATATGTCGCACAAGTCCGAAATTAGGTAGCATCCATGAGAATCCAGCTCATTTCTCTGTGATAATTTATCTAAAAACAAGCTTTCCGAAGAACTAAGTTATTGGAGACTCATAATCTCGAAAGACGACGGGAAAGTTCAATTAAATAGGACACAAATAGGAATCTTTAATAAATATTGTATTATTTTTTTCTCACCAGAGTTCAAAATTTGGTCAGGAGTGAAAATAAAGTTGTTTGTCAACCTAAAATAATACCTGGAAAAGAAAAGGAATTGTGAGAGAGCGATGAGGGGGTAAAAGAAAATGTGGAATTTTCTACCATGACTTTTGAATATAGACGTGGAAACTAGTGAAATTACCTATTATTAATCAGTTCCTCTTTTTGGTACATTCTTAAGGACAAAAAACTCCGATAAATATTTATCGTTTTATTATCCAGTCTCTAAGATAAAACTTTACAAAACAACTTATCTTTAGTTAAAATCGTTTTCTTCCAGTAGCAGTTGGATGATCAGCGCTTATTTTTCTATTGATATATTTCTTTTTTTTTTCTTTTTTTTTTTAAGCGTTTCACCCCAAGCAAGGCAATAAGCCACTAGGACGCAAGGGGTTACAGAAGATCAGATAGGAGTGATAGAAGAAAGGATGAGGAGAAGGGTAGTGGATAGATCAAGGTAACTGGAGATGTCGATTGACATTACATTTGAATAGCTGGAGATTATAGCTCTCAGGGAAACTGGAATAGGGAAGGGAGTTCCACAGGCGAGAGGTGCGAGACATGAGGCTATTGGAGTAGAAGAGACGGCTACATTTAGTAGTTTCGACAGTGAAAGGGTGAAAGCGGGATGCCAGCCTCGTAGGGCGCTTGAACTCATGACGTCTGGGAACCAGCGAATGCAGTTCCTCGGAGCAATTGCCATGGAAGTATTTGTAAAACAGACTGTGAGAAAGTGACTGTAGACGAGATGCCAGAGCAGGGCCAATTATATTGCATATCCGCCTCTGGAGCCTATCAAGAACCGCGAGGCAAACAGAAGGGGCTCCAGACCATATATTGCAGCAATACTCCATGCAAAGGCGAATTGTTGATTTGTAGATCTGGAGGATCGATTCCGGGGAGAAAAATTTCCTGGCGCGGCACAGGGAGTCAAAACTGTCCTTACGGTGGACGAAGCAATTGACTCAATGTATTTGTTCCATCTCAGGCCAGCAGTCAACGTGAGACCGAGCAACCGCAGAGGGTTGCTCTCGAGAAGTTGAGCGTCAGACATTCTAATGGAGGGCAGGGAAGGATCTCTGTGGTGATTAATAGAGAGCAGTTTTGTTTTTGAAGCATTAAAGTTGACCAGCCAATTCCTGTCCCAGTTCACAACCGATTGGAGGTCCTTTTTCTAATGATATAATCCAACATTAGCTCTATGTGGAATTGGGGTGAAGGGTGTCTGCACATCTACAGGCAGTCTTTGCAACACCCATTCTCCTAGTGAGTCCCTTAGCCTTTCCAATCGAACGAGCATGTCTCAGTGTCTGGCTACCACATTCATAAATATGATAATTCTGACTCAAGATTTTTCGCTACCTTGATACCTGGGTAAACGTCATGTTTTCACATTTTAATGATATACATGTAATTCCTTCTTAGTCTAGGGTTGTTTGACTCTTCATCAAGGCTGCTCGAAAGACTAAGCTCTTAGCAATTAACTTTGTCTCGATTTCCACGTTAGAAAATAAAGGCCATCCCCTACCTGGACCCCCCACACCTCAATCTTTTTTATATTTCTATCTCTGCACGGGAAATTTCCGGAATTATCAAAACTTCGAGTCTGCAAATACTATTGGCCCGGTTAAAATTCTAAAGCTTTTCTTAATTTTGGCAAAATTGTTAAAGCTACCTGAATGAGAAAATGTTTCCAAAGTTTATTGAAGGTGGCAGCTGTATATCCTGTTCAAAAGAATGCGAGTGAGCGCTAATTCCTTGTAGGAATATCACCCGACTACCCACCTTAGTGACATCCGCAAACTCTTTGAGTCAATCAGCAAAAGAAAGTCATCGATCACAACAACAGAAATAATATCCCGAGCGACAAACAGTATGGATTTCTTTCCTCAAGGTCCACTGCTGATATAAATGTTCTTACGCATAGAATATGTGAAACGCTAGACAAGAAACTCATCATGAGATCGATCGTTTTAAATATCTTAAAAGCTTTTGCCAATGTTTGGCATAGGGGGTTGCTGCACAAGCTCTCCAGCTATGGTATCTCACAAACTCTCCAATACGGACATTTCAGAGTTGTTGAGTCTAATGGTGATTACTAGTGATGGCGACGTTATGCCTTCATTTATCTTCCCACAGAGCCTCAGACTCAACACAAAGGCCTACGTCAGGTACCTTTAGGAGGCAATGCTGCTCTGGGTTGGCTGCTGAAAGACCCTATGTCTGGCAACAGAAATCTGCATCATGCTGCACAAGCATGAAGGAATTATTAAGTCCTTCCTGTTAGGTAGGTCTACGAAGATAATTTCATTGGAGGTATCTCCCAAAGCTCTCTCTCTCTCTCTCTCTCTCTCTCTCTCTCTCTCTCTCTCTCTCTCTCTCTCTATCTATCTATCTATCTCTCTCTTTATTTTTACCTTCTCTCTACCTTTATATTAACGATCTGCCTAGGGACATCTTTAAATTATTAGTAGATATATACACAGATGATACCGCTGTTTATGGGGGCACATTCAAAAACCATGATGATTAGAACCTGGCAACTGGTCTCTCCTCTGATTTAGCTCTAACAGCTCAGTCGAGTAAGAACTAGTTTGTAACATTCAGTATCTCAAAAACGAAGCTAAAAACGTTTCATTATCACCGAGCAGATTCTTAGTTTTCGTGATGAACAACTATACTCACAAAAATGTCCCTTGCCCTAAACTTCCAAGACCTCGCGATCAGTCGCTAAAGATGCTGGAAAAAGTGACTGTTCCTTGTACCGCTCCGGAAAGTACCTGACTCCTTCTACCATGGTTTATCTTTACAAGAGTAAGATCCGACCAAAAAACGGAGTATTGCTGCCATGTCTGCCCAATACTCACTTCCCAGCATCCACAGGGTTCAAAAGCGTCTACGCGGCCTTATCTGTGATAAATTACTTTTAATTCTACAACCACTTTGCCATAGACAAAAATAAATGCTGCTAGTCACTCGCTACACTATCGCTATTTTGATGGCAGATGTTCAGATAAGGTACATTCCTTAGTTCCACCAGTTAGGACATTCATAGCTGGAACCCATCTTGCCGTATACAAAGGAGCGACTCACCCTAAATTCACTTGCAGTTTCACTGAGAGGTTGTTTTTTTTTTATCCCCAGAACTATTACATTGTCAAACAGACTCCCGAGTGAATACTTCCCGGATCACTACGAGCTAAATCTCTTCACGTCAAGAATCAACCATTATATATCCTGCATATCGTAATAATATGCGATTCCTACTTCTCCGCGCCTAAAACGAACTTATTTAGTTACCATTTATCATTTTTAAATGACTATTCAGACTTGTACTGGACGAAAATTATATGAAAAATGTTTTATTTCTAAAATGAACATGAGAAAACACAATGTTGTTTTTGGTTCATTAAAAACAACATTGAATTTAAAAATGTCAAAAAAAAAACAAAAAAACAAACTCCGCATTATATTCACTTCAATTCAATTTCAGATGTGGATAAATAAATATAAAAATGTTGAATTTATAAAGGTTTTCCAACTTGTTCTTGACTTAATCAACGTATATATGCATAATATACGTGCCTATATCCTTGGGAAAGGTACTAATCATCTTCTTCTCCCTCCAGCTATGGGTAAATAGCAGGACGGACTGGTTTCTAAGACCTTGGATGGCAACTGATCTAGGAGAAGGACAACTCTGAATTCAAGACTTGCGGAGTGTCGTTTGAGGACGTAGTGCACCAGGGCTCTGCATTCGGCCCTTCAAAGCCTTCACTAATATAATCAAATCTACTATATATATATATATATATATATATATATATATGTGTGTGTGTGTGTGTGTGTGTGTGTGTGTGTATTTGGACAGCAAACCCTCTTTTATACAAGTTTCGCTAAACAGAACTGACAAGGTACTGCGTTTAAGCTTTTTATCTAATTTTCTCTATGTGTTTTCTTTTCTAAACATAAAGTGTGTAAAAACTACCCAAAAGTTATGCATATCCAAACGCTTTCGGCTATTCTGTTAGCAATTATTAAGAAGGATTTTCATTTTTTTTATTTTTAACTGAATGTGTTGAATTTTTTATGCATGTATCTAAAGTTATAGGAATGTTTTATTTATCAAACACGGTCAGCACGTTATGACCGTGTTCATAGCTAATGCTATTGAATGTTGGCTTTGTCTTTTTTATTATTAGTGCTTCCATTATATTTAATCTTTTTTACAAGTGGATATGGTTATTATATTTGTATTTTCCGCTAGTAATTTGTGGATGAAGTTTGGTAGATTTCGTGAGTGTTTAAATGAGTCCTAATCGAGCTATGGTCATAGATGTAACGTGAGTCCTCTAGACAGGCATGTAGTCCAATATAATTATTCATGAGTTTGATTTGATCAGAAACACGAAAATACATACATATATATATATATATATATATATATATATATATATATATATATATTACAGCAAAAACAAAAATTACCTCAAAAAAACAAAATAGAATCCACCCGGATTATATACCAATGGATCGATTACATGTACTCTATCTATCTATCTATCTATCTATCTCTGTCTCTCTCTCTCTCTCTGTCTCTCTCTCTGTCTCTCTCTTTATATCTATATATATATATATATATATATATATAATTATTTATTTAAAATATGATTCCAAATCGCTACATAAGAGGTCTCATGTTTCAAAACAAGAGCCGAAAACTTCAATATAATCCTTTAAATTAAATTGAGTTGAAAGTAAAATGGGCTCCGTTCCATCTTCAAGCGAAATTTTTGTTGGAATAACGTGTATCTGAAATTTACTTGTTTTAAAATTGAAATCAAAATCCCCATGGTAACAGCTATGGTGAATTGTCTAAATTGGGTAGGCGAGTGTAGGGTGTTTATAATAAGTAGCGGTATAGAGATACTTTCAAGGTGTCAAGTCGGGGAAAGGTGGGGGTGTCAAAAATGAAACGGAAGATGTATTGGCCATCGTCTAGTTTGCTTGTCTATGGAGATTTATTTATTTATTTTATTTTATTTTATTTCTTGAACACACCCCCATGCCAAAACAGTATTAATAAAAACTCTGCACTTAAATCAGACGATAAAAGGGAAAAATTATGTAACTGTAGAAACCCAGAAGACTGCCCATTAGAAAATAAATGTTGTATTAATTCTGTGGTATACCAATGTACTATTTCATCCACAGAGAGCCCCAGCACTAATATGATATACATTGGGTCCACGAAGAATAATTTTAAAGATAGATGGAGGCAGCATAAGTGCTCCTTTAATAATATAAACAAACGAAATCAGACTTCACAATCAAAATATTTTTGGCACCTGAAGGAAACAAATAGGACACCAAAAGTTAAATGGAAAATCATTGACAAGGCTAGAACATGTAAAGCTTGGGATGACCCATGCCCTTTGTGCCTCCATCAAAAATTGCACATTATTAAACATCTAAATAATAATAATCTATTAAATAATAGACACGAGTTAACGGTTTTTTGTAGACATCATCATATTTTTGGTTTGAATTATTAGATAAAAAAATTTATATAACTTGTTTTATTTATTAAAGACATTTTTATTTATGTTTAACGTTGTTATTTTATAGATACAAGTATTTAAGCAAATGCTCTGTTTATGATAAACAGTATTTTAAATGTTATTTTATTGGCCTGAATGTCCGAGAAATTTTTAATAGAAAATATTCGTTCATAGACAGGATTCGAACCTGCATCCATTTGGAACCGTCATATACGCTGACGTGCCTTGACCACTCGGCCACCATGAACCGTATGGTAGACAAGGTCGAATTTACTGTTATAAACTACAATCTTCCATGAATCTCGTACATTCATAACTGCTCTGTGCAGTATCGAATGTAAACAATGAACGAATATTTTAAGAAATGGACGAGGTCCGACAATTTATTTATTAAAGACATTTTTATTTATGTTTAACGTTGTTTATTTTATAATGTTATTTTATTTTAAACGTTAAATAAAAAAATGTCTTTTAATAAATAAAATTGTCCATTTCTTAACATATAACTTGTTTTACAAATAGCCCAATCATCAGATTCATAGTAGGAATAATTAACTACAAACATGCATACAACATAACAATTTATCCATAGCCTGAATTAGTAGTTTAAAACCTTACATATAAGATAACCCTTTTGAAAAAAACAAACCGAAAGTTTGTTTTTTTATAAGCACAATTCCCTTTCATAATAAAATATTTTAAAATAAATAAATAAATATCCATAGACAAGCAAACTTTATACATCTTCCGTTTTCATTTTGACCTTTCCCTGACTTTTTGAAAATCTCTATAACTTATTATAAAAATACTACCCAATTTAGACAATTTGGATAGCTTTACCATATTTTTGATTTCAATTTTAAAACAAGTAAATTTCAGATATACGTTATTCCAACAAAAATTTCACTTGAAGATGGAACGGAGCCTATTTTACTTTCAATCAATTTAATTTAAAAGGATTATATTGAAAATATCTTGTTTTGAAACATGAGACCTCTTATAGCGATTTGGAATCATATTTTAAATAAATAATTATATTTATGCTCTACTTTTGTATCGAGCACTATTTTTTTAAAAATAATAACTAAAATACTAAGGGACTTTGGATTTTTATAACCAGTTCCTTCCTATTTTCTTATATTTTCACACACACACACACACATATATATATATATATATATATATTGATTCATGAGGTGACGGCATTTTTATTATTCCAGTTATTGGTAGGAGAGGTTTATCTTTGCCGTTTCATAACCAATCAATGCTCATTCACATAATATATATATATATATATATATATATATATATATATATATATATATATATATATATATTCCAATTATTTACTAAGAAGAAATCACCGCAGCATAAATCATCAATATCATACATATGTACACATTTCTTTCTTAAACACGTGGATTTATTTATTTTATTTTTCTATGTGTCTACTTCTCTGTCCCTTGATAGGTTGAGATATCAAGAGACTAAATACACACACACACACACACACACGCACACACACATAGATAGATAGATAGATAGATAGATAGATAGATAGATAGGTAGATAGATAGATATCACTCTTTGTGTGTGCATGTGAGTGTGTCTGTGTGTGTGTATATGCGCGTAAAGTGAGGAGTGGCTTCCTGAGTCGTTTGTACATCTAAGATTGTTATCGCTTGATGAATGCTTTCTCGCCGAAGGTCCTGACAAGACGAGTTTCATGGCTGGCTGGCTACTGAAGAAGAAAAAAAAACGTCCATCAAGCAACCCCCAAAGATAACCGCCAGGAGCACGAACGGGAAATTGGAGGGAAACAAAAACTTACGAATAACATCAAGATGTACGAGGAGGTGCTGAAAAATACTCAACAATATCAAGACGTCCTTAAAAAGAAACGCTTAGTTTTTATTATTTCGTTAAATTTGGGGCACCTACTTGTTTATATAGTAGCATCTATAACACCAGCTTACACATGCTTTGGTGCAAACCAATTTATACTATTACTTAGGTAATTCTAGGAGGCTGTGACCAAAGATTAAATACCTTTTTATGGTTTGCTCGAATACCTTATTTTCAGATAATAATAATACCTGATAACACCTTATATTTGTATGAACACGAGACCAAATGATGAGAACATTCGCTTTCTGACCATAAGACCCTGGTTCGAATCTCACTATGGTCGATTTGTCTTGATGGGTACTTGCGTCACCTTTGGAAAGTGGCTGAAAATCATAGCACGGATGAGTGAAATTGTGGTAGACACATCTGATTGGCAGGTTACGTTGGAATTTTTGGGTAGCTATACTAGTGAGCCAGCCAAAATGAGCTGACTCATTTTATAGTTCACCCATAGAAGGCTCAACCAATCAGAAAGCTCAGAATATTCAATGCGACGTGTATAAAAGCGGCCATGTTTTTTGCTGTTTTTTTTTCCGAATATTCACTGCCAACCTCTGATATCGAAGACTGAAGAATTACGGAACTGCTGCGGGTGAGTGTTAATCTTTAACGTTGTTTCATTGAACAGATTACGTACTGCGCTGTATTCTATATTCATAGATTTGGCGAACATAGTCAACAGGTACAAAATCACAAGTCACCGTAACCGAGTGTATTGGCCTTGTTCAGACAGTCGATCACGCTAGATAACGCTCTCTCTCTCTCTCTCTCTCTCTCTCTCTCTCTCTCTCTCTCTCTCTCTCCCAGAAACTGTAACTAAGGTCAGTTTGGTATAGTTGCAGTATAAACCAACAGGGATTGGCTAGCCTCGCTAGTAGATGGATACGAGTGGCCAGCTATGTATAATGCATGTTGATATTGAGAGTGTAATTGTATTGTTCAAAGTTATGAATGGAAATAATATAAAAGTCCTTGGATATAATCATTCTACATAGTCTTCATCCAACATTTGTGACAAAAACTTGAGTTTGTCAATGATAGAATTTAATTCTGTAGAAAACTAGTTGAATAACATGTAAATGTCAAAAAGTGAAATGAATCTACTATTCTGCTTAAAATTCTCGGAAATACATGAAATCATTTAATCATTTTAAATCATTTAGTTATTTTTAAGCTAAGGTTTTTTTGTCAAATGTGATCGGCCATTCTTAGGACCTGTGATTAATGATTGGACCTTTTAGTGGGATCTTTTATTAGTGCCCCTTTGGCGGATATGATTTGTGAAATTGCCTTATTAGCATCATGTGAAGTGTTAATTTTAATCACTTATTGCTCCAAATATGTATTTTTTCAATACATTTACAGTGAACTAACCTAATCGTGACTATTTTTACCTCGTATATGGTATTCTGGAGCAGGAAGATTAAATCTAATTGTCGAAAATTGATGTTATTTTGGGATTTAACAGCACAAAACTGTTCCAAAATAGCTAAAATATACAATGCACCATTTCCCCTAAAAGATTTTCAATGGTGGACCGATTTCACAAAGCAGCGAGCATTTCACACCAGGTAACTGAACAATTTCACATCTGTCTCAACAGACGGTGGGCGCTGCTTATGAGAAGCAGGGTTTCATATACCTTCTCGTGTTGTCAAACCCTTCATCAACAAAAAAAATCAAAATGTCTTTACAAATGAGCAGGTTGTCTGGATCCTTCTTTTATATACTAAATTCAACCAATGCAAGGCTCGAAAGACACTCAAGGTAAACTGTTGCCGCTAAAACGAATACAATGAATTATCTATGATATGAGTGAAAGAGGAGGGGTAGGAAGTGAAGATTGAGAAGATCAGGAGGATATATAACGATTGACTCTTGATTTGAAGAGGTTAAGATTTTCTGGGAAACAACCGCGCAGGAGCCTGTTTCACAAAGTAGAGGAAAATATGTATGAGTGAAACTTCCTCCTTACATTTTACAATACGGAGGAAATGAGAGTGATTTTACTCCGTGGAAATAGAACGGCGTGACATCGCTGTAAATTGGTGGAGCTAAAATGGAGCCGAGCTGAACATTTGCCATGGACAATTGGGCAATTTTCTGGTATGAAAAGACTAATTTATTTGGGTATGACAGGCATGTCAGTTGACGTCAAAGCGCGCGACTGCTTTCAACATTTAAAAAAAATCGGTTAAATTCGGAGTTGTTAGTGCATTGGTTTTGGATATTATCTTTAGCGTTGATGTTCGTTCATTTATTAGGTTATATGGCAAAATAAAACTTCAGTGTATAATAATATTATTGCACCGCATGCTATCTCTTCTCTGATATCATCTGATTTGTCCGTGGACCCGTCTTTATCAATGTTGTAGCATACCTACGGATGATAATAGGTATCTCCTCATTCACATAAACACAGTAGTAAATACTGTATGTTGGTCTGCAGTTTGAGATTCGTCTCCAGTTGAGCGGGTCAAACTCTCTGCCTCTGGGCAGCGAGGATCCCCAGACGAGGCTATGCCGAAGGGCAGAGTCTCGTCTCGGGAAACAGCTACCCAACCCCGTTTTATACGGGGTCTACGATGAATTTTTGGCCGAGCCTACGGGCTCGGATACCCCACATTAAATACGGCCTTGTGCCACATCTGACCGCGTGGGGCGGTTGGTAGATATCCTGCAGTAGGAGATTCATTGTGGAATTCAATTAATTCACTTTTAGCAGTTGACTACTTCTTCTACGCGCCGCTGGCGAATCTTATATGTGTTGTTCTTGCCGTAAGTATTATCGTTCATTACCAACCTTCGTGTGATTATTCTATTCCCTAGGTTACGTCGTATGACACATTGCAAACACAATAAAACAATTCTTCAAAGCTGAAAATGTTAAGGTTACGCCAGGGATTTCCTGAAGACCAGATCTCAATCTAATTTAAATTCTTTGGAAGAACATTGACAATAATACTAGGGAAGGAAATCGATGATTTGTGGTAAAAACTGCTGGAGGAATGGTAGACATTCCTAGCTAAACAATGCGAAACATTAATAAAGTTCTGTGTTCCCAGATATGCAGAAGTTATTAAAGATCATTGCCTGTAGACGTCTCATGGATATTCTGTATCGATATTAAGTTAATAATGTTGTTAATTTAATTTCCATCTATATTTGAAATTTTGTTCTCTATTTTTGATCACTTACAGTTTTCTTTCTTTATATTTCTTTGTGTTTGGTTCTTCAACCAAAAAATGTACCATTTAAAAGTTTTTAAACCAATTTCCTTAAATTTGGATCAAACTTGAATCTGAATAATCTGTTATACTTTTAAACTTTCATTCCATAATACGGAATGTTGCTACTACTAATACTACTACAAAAACACACAGACACATATACAGAGTCCGCCAAAAAGATGTATACACTCTTCAAGAAAGGAAAAAAGTTGTATAGATATTGTAATACTAAATTTATTCAGACATCAGAAGATCAATACCTAACGAAAAGTTACTTTTGGACTATAGAATCACAAGATATTCTCAAAATGGTGGCCTTTTACTTCCAGAGATTTACTTGTATAAGGAACTACTGTTTGGGCAAAGTTGGCCAAAGTGTCCAGTGAGATTACTGCTGATGCATTTTCAATTTCTTGTCCAAGGACCGCCAATGTCGTCTGAGATACATACCATCCTTTATGGTCCCTTGCAGGAAAAAGTCTAAAAAATACGAAAGACACGTTTTCCTTTCCTGAAGTGCGTGTATATTTTTAGGATGGATTTTATATATATATATATATATATATATATATATATATATATAATGTTCACTAAATACAAGGACCGAGAGCCACTCAAGTGAAGTTGTATTCAAAGGGCAAGAAGTGAAGTTCTTGGCGCTATGCAAGAAAGACTAACTTTAGACTTGAGGAGGTCAAGATATTAATTAGGGAATAAAATTCAGGCAGGGGCGTTAGAGTTGAAGTAGACTTTAGACGGAACCCAATCCTAAACAGGGAAAAAGATATATAACCAAAGTTAATTACCAAAGATAGCCAAAAGTACTTAAACAATGAACAATTTATACCTAAATATGAACCAGAAATTAAGCAAGTAATCCGACATATAGATCACTCAGTTAGTTAAGTTTCGATACATGACTGACGAGGCAGATTCTTTCTCGCAGTAGGTTGCCATTTCTTTCTGCAGTAAACCAGTTGCTATCCAAGGCTATAGAACCCGGTCTGTTCTGCTATTTACCCATATATGGGGGGAGAGAAAGGGGATTCATACCATATAGATAGAATAAATAAATAAATCCTTTGTTGGACTTTGTGTGTGTCCGTATATATAAATATATTTATATATATCCGTATATATATATATATATATATATATGTTTGTGTGTGTGTATTTATGGGGGTAATTTCATATACATGATGACCAATATTTGAACAATATTTTTGTGAAATATGCCGAAATATGAATACAAAAAAATTCAAATTTTGTCAGATTGTTTAAGCTAGCAAAAAATGATTAGAAAAGCTTACTAATATACAATTCTGTGTGTCGATATTTGTAAATACTGACGTCCATACACAATATTATCAGAAATTAAGAGTGACATTTATCGTAAATTTAAAATTTATTAGTAATTTTTAACATTTTTTCAACAAGCCCCATTATAAGTAAGACTATAAAGCCAGTATCAAAAATTCAATAAAATATTAGATTTTCGTACATTTTTCAGATTACTTCGTAGTTAAATATCATATAAAAAAGGTATTCACGTTATATCCGTCATGTAACTGTTGCAACTATGTCTCCCGTAGAAAAAAAAAACTACCAAATATAAATCTATCGAGTGAGTCGTCAACACTTCATAAAAACACCCACTACCGTGTTAAAAAATGCTTTTCTCCAGTATTTTAAACTAAAAGTAAGTTATATTTATTTCAAATCAGGTTAATTAAACTTTAAATCAGTTAATATCCTTTAAATAAATTTTCAGACAATTATATTTTATTTTGCAATATTTTTTATTAAAGAGATTTATAAATATGGAGAATTTCAGTCACATCTTATTAAAAAGAATTGAGAGATTATATGGGTTGAGATATATTATTTTTATTATTATGTTACTGGTTTTATATTGTTCATAGTAAATGATAAATCTTAAATGTCTATTTTTATCAACAGGTTTGGCGCTTCTCGGATTATAACGTTTCTTGTGATTTCATCATTTTTGTAGTTATGGTGCATTTGATTTCGGTAAGATATGTTTATAACTTTATAGACTTATTGTATTATAGCAGAAACATAATAATAAAAAAATAATATCACCCTACCTACCAACTCCCAACATAAAACTAATGTTGAGAATGAATTTATCATGAGAATGAATATATCATGTAGAGTTATTTGCTATTTATTTGATCAAGATGTCATCAGACAACACATCAACATGCCACACAAGAGTTACAATAATATTAGAAAGCTTCTTTCTAATATTACTAGGATACTTAATAAATCTGATTGAAAAAAGACTAAAGATTATGAATGAAGCTATTTACGCCCAACTTAAGCTATCTTCCATAAATAAAATATTGTTTGTATCGCCATATTCTTGAATATTTATAAAAAGTACTACACATTATTTCGCATTGCCATTACATGTTGCCGTTACATGTTGCCGTAACAGGACTTGCTGCATTCAGAAACATTAGATTTGGTTTAAAAAAAAATAATAATTACAGAGAATAAGGACACTTTGCAAACCGGATGCTACTAAAATACAGTAAATTTTAATTTCTTTTCTCACCCATGATTTGAGTCGAAAGCTTGGACTACACAATATAAATAAGTATTTTGTGCATCTAAAATTCAACATTTAGAAAACGTTATTCGCACATGTCTATATTTTTTAATAAGACTTTACAAGAATAATTGTTACCTAAATATGAATATATATATATATATATATATATATATATATATATATATATATATATATATATATATGATACAGCAAAAATAACTCCCACATTTCAAAGGTTGACAAAAATTATCTATATACAGGATGTATGAAAAAAAAGCTTTTACAACCCACAGCAAAACAAGTCCATCTAAACATGTCCGCAAATCCATCGTTTTTGAGTTATTAAGTTTAAAGTTTACGGTAGATGGCGCAGTGTTGCCATGTAGACTAAGTTACATTTGTCATTCGTGTACATTTGTGGCTAGTCTGTCTTCAATATTTAATGTCTGTAGTAATGCTTTAACTGAGAAGTATTCCGTTTAACAATGGCAAGATATTCATATCGTGTGCAGGCAGATATGATTTTTACATACAGTCGCACGAATGGTAATGGACACGAGGCTGCATGGCTGTATTAGATTGCTTTTTAGACCGAAGGCAGCCGAGTTACCCAATCTTTGCTGCTGTTTATCGTCGCGTTGCTGAGACAGGATCTGTGGCACTGCAAACTAAGGATTGAGGAAGAACGAGATCCGCTCGTATACCTGACTCCGAAGAATAATATTTTACAGACTGTCAGAAACGATCCAGGTGACAGGACACGTCAAGTGGCTGTTGCATGTGTTAAGTCTTATAGTGACACATGGTGGCTACTTCAAGAGCAGCTCCTGTATGTGTATCATTTGCATTATGTGTGCAGGGTCTTTCGCCCTCGGATTACTTATCACGGGAAAACCGATTGAACAAACTGTCGATCTGTTTTTTGTCTCTTCAGTTTTGTTTACGGATGGGGTAAACTTCGGGAGAGATGAAAAAAAAACGGTTACGCAACCAACATCTGTGGGCGGATCGAAATCCTCATGGTACAATACAGGCTAGACACCAGCATCAGTTTACGATCAATGTGTGGACTGGAATTGTAAGTGGCTGTCTGGCATGTTCTCCCAGCAGGTCTTATGGGAGTTGTCTACAGGGGTTTTATTTTGAACACACCAACAAACCTACTAAAGGATGCACCCCTGCTAATACAAAAATGCATATCGTTCATGCATGATGAGGCTTCAGCACATTTTAGCGACATTGTTCGCATTGCACTGGCTGTCATCAACGATGAAATTGAAATAGGTAGGGAATGGCCGGTCCCATGGCTTTGAAATTTTATTTGTGGGGCCACCCAAAGATGCTTCGTCAATGTATCAATGGGACCTGCGAAACCATTCGACACCGTATGGGAGTATTTGAAAGTGTCCTCCAGTCTATGATCAGACGGATCCATGCGAACGTAGAAGCAAGCACAGAACATTTTGAATAATTTTTTATGAGTTCATATGTTGAGGTACAACGATGGCCTTTAGGATATATGTTTATGTTGTGGTAGGATCCACCTAATTTGCATAGTGGAGTACCGACCATATAAATATGGTTGGTACCGGGAGGAATCAAGAGATTCAATCCAGAGACTCTGCCCGACTGCGACTAAGTCAACACATTCTCCAGGAACGGTCTTCCCAAGAATATACAAAAGACTATATGTAAATATTATATACACTTTCTTGTTTCAATACATTTTGTTCTAAGTACATTTTGTGTTGCATTATTATTCCATGCATTACTTAAGTTTCAACAGTTTATATAGATATTTTACCGACCCCCAAAGTGTATATATATATATATATATATATATATATATATATATATATAGATATTGATAATATTAGTGGAAAATATACATACATATGAAAAATATATCTAAAAAATTCCCATACATGTATATTTTCAGAAAAATTTTTTTTTCAAGAGGAAGGATCCAGGTAGAACTCAATGTCTAGGACAGAGTAAGGATATAATAAAAAGGCTTAAGGTTTTTTCTGTTTTCATTTTGAATTTGTAGGTCTGATGATTTGGATCGTATTTACGATTCCAATGGAATAAATTATGACCATGGAATATTAGTGTTTAAGCCTTTTTTTTTATATATATATATATATATATATATATATATATATATATATATTAAAAAAAAAAAATTACCTCAACATAGAGATAGTCTATTTCAAGCCGTTCTGGGGAGGCTATCATCAGTCTCTAAGTGTCTGTCTCGGAGCATTGTTTTAAATTTATTTTCAATGTCAGTCTTCCTCTAGTAGACGCCTTGTTAATAAGAATGGGTTTGTGTAAGCGTATGGTGGGGGCGTTAGATATTTTATCCCGGGTGAAGCGGTCTGGGTTTGAAGTTTATTTATGACCAGAACCTTTGTTGTTTGTAGTTTAATATCAGTTACTATTATATCAGTCCCTACTATGGGGCGTTTCTTATACAAGACCCGAATATTTTATCCATTTTAAAGAGGGTTGTTTTCGTGTTAGTTTATTTTCATTTTTGATTGTGTGAGATGTATTATTTTTTTTTTAATTCTAGTTGGAGCGTTACTTCCAAGACATCGTGTTTTGGGCATCGCTGAAATTCAAGTGGGCGACTTTCTGTTTTTAAAAGAACTCTGTTACCATTGTTAAACAAGTTGAGATTGATGGTGGGGGAGGTGTTTGATGTAAAGGGCCTATATTATAAAGAGATGTTTTCGGGATATTGACTTACAAAGTACTGTAGTGCTTTCGACCAGTATCATTCTTAATAGTTCTTGTAGATATAGTGGGTTGATAGATATTTTTTATAGCGATCTGCTCGGATAAGTGACACGTGAGGAGTGTAAAAGATGAGGTAAAGCATGATTTAAAGTATTTCAAAATATTTTAATATAGAAATTAATGAAAGATCTATCAGGTCATCCCATAAGTTCTGTCCGAATTTTAACTTTTTGTTAAAATGAACGAAATTTAAAGAGTATTTTATAATGCCTAATGGAGCTGAACATTATTTTTATTTTTAGATGCATTTAAACTGATCATATTTTATTTCAGAGAACAATAAAATTAAATTTTGTTTGATTAAAATCCTGCTAACATAGAAGTACCCAAGAATCATTTGAGGCACATAATGCTTCTTGAAGCAGCTCTTGAAGAAAATCCTTCTTTATCAGTTGAGGAATTGGCAGTGGTTCTCAGTTCAAACCATACAACTGTTCATCGTCATCTTCAACAACTTAGAAAAATTCCTAAACTTGGAAAATGGGTGCCTCATGAATTGTCTGAAAACAATATCATATCCCGAGTTGACATCTGCTCTTCTCTCCATTCTCGCCAACTTGTTTCACCTTTTTTGGATAGACTTGTGACTGGCGACGAAAAATGGATCTTTTATCGAAATGTTAAGCGTCGTAGACAGTGTCTTTGTAAAGGGGAAGGACCCCAGCCACAGCCGAGAAGGGAACTTCATGGGCAAAATGTTCTTCTTTCAATCTGGTGTGATCGCCAAGGAATAATCCACTTTGAATTCTTACCACCTAATGCAACAATTAATGCTCAAATATATTGTCAGCAATTAGAGCGTTTGAACCAAGTTTGAGGAAAAAAATACCTGCTCTAGTGAATCGAAAAGAGGTGATGTTTCATCAGGACAATGTGCGACCCCACACAGCAAGAATCACGTCACAAAAGATCGAGGAACTTGGCTGGGAGAAAATTCCTCATCCACCTTATTCTCCCGATCTTGCTCCTTCAGACTACCATTTGTTTCATAGCTTACAGAATCATTTGGAAGAAACAGCTTTTGTAACACAGGAAGCGGTTAAAACTGACATTTGTGAGTTCTTCGAATCAAAGCCAAAAGAATTTTACAGTAATGGAATTACTAAGCTTGTTAATAGATGGAAGGAAGTCATAGATAATCAGGGAAAATACATTGTTGATTGAATCTGTAATTAAATGTAACATTTGGTCACTTGTTTTCTTTATTCGAAATTAGGACAGAACTTATGTGATGACCTGATATATAATAGTAATAATAAAACGTAATGCGAATAAAATAATGCTGAGGTATAGATAAAAATCGCTCTTACTTGATTTCTATCGAAAGTTATTAGATACTATTGGAATGAAAATTCAATGATTTCATGTATAAAGGTGAGGGGGTGACATGATTTTATTCTAGACAATATTTCAAACATTTTAATATCAAAATTAATGAACAATTAGAATGGAAGAGTTTCTCTAAGGATAGGAAGTAATATCAAGCTTTAATGGTAGAAAATTTGTTCTTTTCTGACTTTTTCAATGTCTCAATACGTTTTAAGTATAAATATGAACGCTATAACAATTCATTGTGTATATCTCGTGTTCCTAAACCAACCGTACATAGCTCTGTGTGTAATAGGTGTGCGTACGTTTCTCGCCTTGGAAAGACGACAGTGAAATGTTTGAATGACTGCCATCTTTTCATGCCTACCTGACCGGAAGTGAGCCGAAGGAAGCGGCATAAAAGAAATGGCTTCACGGAAATCACGCAAGAATTATCTTGGACAATTTACACACACACACACAAAAAAAAAAAAGAAAAGTGAAAGTGAGTTGCGTGCCAGAGAAACCAAAGAATACGTCAAAAAGTTTTTGGTTTCTTTGAGTTTATTCTTTGTTGTTTTTACTTTGAAAGCAAAAGAACGAAGGGAAGAGAATAAAAAGATTTACTCTGATGGCGGTTACAGAAAGAAAGAAAGAAAGAAAGAAAGAAAGAAAGAAGGACGGGAATAATAGTGGAAGGAGAAAAATTAAATGATAAAGAAAAAATAATCAATAGGAAAGAGATGCATGTAGAAGAAAACTGATTTCTTAATATGAAATTAACAAAATTAATAAGAAATTCCTCAAAGAAAGAAAGAAATAGTGCCATTGAAACAATAAAATAATAAATATAGTAGAGTAAAATAAGAAAAGGAAATAATTAGTTCAAATACAAAAATGGAATGAGTTTGATGTTAAGTAAGAAATAAAACAAAAGAACGAATTAACTATGTGAAAAAGATAAAATATTAAGTGCGGAAGAAGAAAACAACAACTGATTGATAAAAACAGAAAAAAAAAGTGTATAGTAATAAAAACCGGTTAGAATGATAGGAACAAAACACAGTAAAAGATAAGAATTAAAGTTTCCAAATATACAAAGAACAAAGGCGGATTATATGGAAAATAACAAAGGAACTGTTGTAAGGCAATTACACCTGTACATGTTTACAATGGCAGATCCTTAACACTTTCAGTGCCAATGATTTCTTTTTTACTGATTGTTGTAGGCCAAGATTAGAAGAATGAGGATTATCAAGAGATTAAATATCATCACTGAAATGCAAGTATAAGAGAGAATACTGAGTAGCCGACATATTGAAAGCTTTTTCACAAAAGGGACATTATATAATTTGGCGCTTATAAGTTAGCGAAAACGTTAACGTCCATTAACGCGAAACGCATTAAGTGTATATTATGCTCTTCTCCACCATCACCAGATCTGTTACTGTCTATTCTCTGAAAAACACCTGGAAATACAACAAGTATGTTTTATGGGAAAGCAAATTTGCCGAATTTGATTCAGCAGATGGAAGACATTTGTGCCCGAAATACATAAACATTCATGAGAACATTTGGGATTTATTATAAGACTAGCCAGAATTATAATGTAGTTGTAATAGTGGCATTATTATCATTATTATTATTATTATTAATTATGCATGTTATGTTTCCTTCTCTGTAAACTAGAGTCTGATCCAAACTATGGTCCTTATGCCCTATAGGAGAATTGTCATTTAACTGATAGCACTTTTCTTATATATGGGATGTTCCTCGTAGGACAATATTCTGAGTAACTTGTATGTTGATGTTACCTAGCATACTATTAGTAAAAATGAGCATTCCTTTTCTCGCGAGTCCCAGTCCTCCGATTACTATTGGTACAGTCTCAGTCTTCATTCCTCACATCATGTTAATCTCGATCTCCTTGTATTTGGACAATTTCTCGATAATTTTTACGGAAGTGTTTCTCTCAGAAGGTACTGTTATGTCAATAATCATAAACTTCCTGAATTTCTTGTCTTTTACGATAATATCAGGTCTGATGGCTTCTATTTCGCTGTCAGTTTGAATTGTCATGTCCCAGAGGATACTTATTTTGGGTAAATGTGTCTGGTTGGTGCTCATACCATTTCTCAGTGGTTTCGATTTTGTGCTTCTTGCATATTTTCCAGTACATATATGTCGCTATGTTATGTCTGAGTGTATATTCATTTTTTGTCAGTTTTGGACATCCTGAGATAATATGGTCGACAGTTTCATCATATTTTCCGCAGATCCTGCATTTCAGGTTAGTTCCATCCTTGATTATGTGACAGTGATAGGATCTGGTTGCGAGGCTTTGGTACTGAGTTGCAATAATTAGGCCTTCTGTCTCAGTTTTCAGCCCGGTGCTCCTTAACCACTGATGTGTTTTCTGCTGGTCCATCTCTGATTCTTTCGTTCTTTTTTTTTTTTTTTTTTTTTTTTTTTTGTAATTCCATTTGGCCAAGTTGTTTTGTTTTCTTTATTATTATAAATAGATCAATTTTTTTTTTTTAGTCAGTCACTTAAAGTTCTCGCTGAATTCAATTAATAATTATATAATTTACTTTTCATTTAAATATTTTAATAATAATTACTATTAAAAGAAAAAATATTAAAATAAAAAAAGACATAATTCAATTGTTTCACTTCTCTGGTACGCAGTTCAATTTTTGTGTAAATTGCACAAGATAATACTTGCGTGATTTCCGTGAAGCCATTTTTTATGTCGCTACCTGTCATCTCACTTCCGGTCAGGTAAGTATTAAAAAGATGACACTAGTTGCGTAGATTTATCTCTCCGCAATGACTACAATTAAATTTTTATCCCTGTTTGCATGGCACTTCATAAGTTTGCATCTTCTGTCACAAAATGGTGTCTCTAGATGTCAGTTAATCGCTGTTTCCACTCTTTCCGCTGCTTCAATCTAGCCTAGAAATCTCATTCTGATTATAAAACTCCCCGGTCTTTTGAACAGGAGTAGAGGGTTATCCCTTGTTTCTTGTTTGGGATTGAGTTTCCGGTTATATCTAAAGTCTGCTTCAACTCTGTACTTCTAACTCTGCCTAAACACTGAAATGTCATTTAATATTTATTTATTTATTTGTTTTTCCTTAATAGGAGTAGATAGGTTCGCCTATCGCCCGGTTCACATTGCTCCTCGGTCTTTTGAACAGGTATAGAGATGAAAGATTTAGCTATAGGACTTTCGCTCGTTACAAATGCATGCCCGGAAAGCCTTTACTCGAACTGTCATTGATTCGGAGATAAGCAAAAAGCCTCCTTCACTATAATTTCTTTTTCTGTATAGATGGTCACTCGTATTCTAGGTAAGCTAGCCAATCCCTATTTCAGACGCTTGCTCAGGCACATTTGTGTTTATTCAACACCCACGTCTGGTTTATATTGCAACTATGCTGAGGATACCTTTGTTACTGTTTCTGGGAAAGGGCATGTTATCTAGCGTGTCATCTAGCATGATCAACAATTTGAACAAGGCCAGCACGCGCTCAAGCCTTCGGCCACGAGTACTTGTGACTCCGTGCTAGTACAGACGCCCACGAAATGTTCCGGCTATCCAATTTCATTCACAAGTTGTGTCAACCCGTATGGTTTTCAGACACTTTCGAAGGGTGCCGCACGCTGGGATCGATCGTACCCCTAGTCCGATAACATCCTGACAAATCGACCATGGTGAGATTCGAACCTGGGTCTCATGGTCAGAATGCGAATGTTCTAACCACTCAGCCAGGTGCTCACGTGCTTTTTCTGTATAACAGTGGAAAATGGCTGGTATATTTATTTCCATGTTACGAAAAATAATGTACCCTTCGACATTTTATTTTAAAACGCTAAGAGAAATTATTTTTTTTTATTTTATAACAAAAAAGAAAAATGATTATTTTTTATCCCGAAAAAGAAAAATAATTTTCATTGAATGTTGAATGAAATGAATCATTGATGGAAATGGATTTTATAAACTAGGTACACCATTTTTTCAATTTCAATTTCATGGTCCTTATGTTTAATTATCATATTCTTGAACAGATTTTATCTGACGCCACTGTGTTGCATTTGGATATTGATCTGTTTATCTGATGGCACTGCTAGATCTCTAAGAAAGCATTTATTTGTTTTCTTTAAAGTCCCAAAGAATAGTGACCT
>CAHIKZ030001413.1:937500-962500 GCA_903632075.3 Acanthosepion pharaonis
AGATTTCATTGATAAAAACATATTCAACCTAAAATGTAGGTCTTTTGTCGAATATCTTTACATGAAGACATTTACGGGCGTCGAGAGCGCGCCCTGCTTGTCAAATTTTGCGTGCTACGATAAAACAAAAAAAAATGTTTACTTGTCTCTCCTTTTGAATCATACATTGTAAAAAGATGCCGTTTTGTTTTCATTTCTTAATAAAAAAAAAACAAAAACAAACGGAAATTTATCTTCGTTCAGATCGAAGTAGCCATTTACACACACATACTTACACATGCACACATAAGCGCACTTTCGTAAACAAACATACATGTATATAGTCTTGATATTGTGTAATCAAACACCATATGCAAGACAAAGCCAGTGTAATAAGACAAAAAGTACACAAGCTAAGTTGATACACAAGAGCAAATTTGAATAAACGAACGTAGCGTTCTGACTTCAAGAACACATGATAAGACCGAGAAGTTGCCCATCTTCTTGACTAAGAAGATATCCCGGCATGTATCTGTGTGGTTTTACCTATAAATTGGGGAGGGGAAAGTATTTCGCAATCATTCCTCTATGGGATTAGATAGGTTTAGGATAGTTAGTGTAAATTCGCCTCTCCCCACTTCTCTTTCTGCCTTGTGCCACTATTGTTATAATTAACAGTAAATAAATATTACACTATGGGAAGTGAACTAATATTACGTGTGATGGAAAAGGAAATATCTAAACAATGTACCGGCGACTTTCATCGGCCCCAACTGATACCTCATCACACTCCTGTCATTGAACAGCTGCGAACAACTGAGGAAAAAGACTGGAAAATGAAAAGAAATACCGGTAATGGTAAGATGCAAACCAGGGAATCATGGCAGCATTAATACCTCAGAGAAATATATCCGTCATAATGACTAAAGAAATTTGACTAGTGAAAGGATGGTTGTGTTTATACGTGTTGAGTGCATTCAGTAGGTGTGCTTGGTCCCGGATGGTTTTGGTTGAGATTACAGAAATCTACCCTCAATTATATGACCGCAAAAGGCAAGACAATATACTAGATAATTTGGCATAAATTACTACTGATAGATAAGCGTATGAGAAAAAAGTAACAGCAAGGGTTTTTAGCCAACCTGTTAGTTTAACTTTTGTACCCGTAAAAAAACAATGTGTCAAACGGATAGTGTTTTTTTTATACCCCTATTAATGTATACTCTGTCGGCAATTTTGATTGTTTTAAAAATATATTTTTGGAATTTTAATAAAAAAAAAAACAAAGCATATTAAACATTGATTTATGCATTCACTCTTTTCTCGCTTATTTTTTTTTTTTTTGCGAGTACGAATGTTAAACTTTACCAAAAATTATATGCGTGTGGTGATAGCAAGTAAATCAATTAAAGATAAGCATAACCTCTGTTGCCCAGACCCACATTAGCCTGAATCTGAGGAGAATAAAAAAAAAACAACAAATCGGTGAAAGATAAAAGAAATTTAAGAAGAAATGTTTCTGCCAATACGTTAATTAATGAGGACAGGAGATTAGAAACATAAAAAAGGATTCCGAGCTTTGCAACATCAAAAAGATGGAAGTATTGGTTTATGAAATAGCAAGGTTTATCAATGTGTACAAAAACATACGCCTTGGTGAAAATGTCAGGGTTTTTTTATGAAGAAAAATATTTCCTGAAATGAGAAAGTATTGTAATCGAAATGCTAGTAGCATTAGACGATTTCGGCATTGACAAAATTACAGAAAAATAAAAGAAACATACAACAATATTGACATACCGGAAGAATTTACTAGTTTTATTTTTGATAGCACTGCCAAAGAAACCAGGTAAAAGTAAATATGAGCTCCATGAGACAATCAGCTTACACAACGAAATATATCTCATGAATTCTAATGAAAAGAACGCACAACAGAATTAGGCCAAAATAGAACACAAACAGTGCAGTTTCGTTTAAAACATTGGAACAAAGTGATGTAACCTAGAGAAGGTTACTGAATAGAATAATCAAAGGAAGTTTGGTAATGAACAATAATACTTAGGATAAGAACAACACATATAAGATTCGCCAGCGGCGCGTAGAAGTAGTAGTCAACTGTTAGAAGTGAGTCAAGTTAATTCCACAATGAATCTCCAACTGCAGGATATCTACCAATCGCTCCATGCGGTCAGATGTGGAACAAGGCCGAGTTTGTTGTGGGGTATACGAGCCCGTAGGCTCGGCTAAAATTTCCCGGTAGACCCCGTATAAAACGGGGTCGGGTAACTGTTTTCCGAGACGAGATTCTGCCCTTCTACAAACATCGTCTGCGGATCCTCTCTGCCCCAAGACAGAAAGTTGACCAGCACGGCTGGAGACGAATTGCCAACTGCAGATCAACATACAGTATTTACTACTGTATTTATGTGAATGGGGACATACCAATTATCGTCCGTAGATATGCTACAACTCAAAGACTGCAATATTTATGATACCCAAACGAGTAATACTAATCTGAGTTGCGTTCAGAAAGCATCATCCCACTTTATTTTTTCCCGACGAAACTAATGCCGCGTGCACAAAAACCTTTGGATAAAAGGTGACACCACCCTTTCTGCGCATAGGTGAAAAGTTTCACGTCACTAAACAGCGTCATTTCCATGCGGTTACACCTAGAGTACAGACGTATAGAGCGCGCACGTTGATTTTCTTTTTCACGCAAGATCAACTTCGCATATATATCTATATATATATAACATCGGAGATTAAATCGGCTAGGGCTTTTCTAGCGATGAGTGGAGCTCTTTATCCAATAGGATTAAGAACAAGGACTTCTTGGGTCAACGGCCATCTCTCATAATGGGCTAGAGTGGGCTCCATAGTTATGTATGTAGACAGTGTAGTGATAACAGGGCATCAGTGTGTAGAGGTATTCCTAGACAGAAGTCACTGACCAGGTGGAGTATATCGGTTGATGTTTGGCCTGGAGAGCGATGGGCTCCTCTATGTCTATTTGCCCAAGACATGATATTAGATCCACATATGTGGAGGGGACTGGTCAGGTGCTTAGCTGAATAGTGACACTACGACCACACCTGATCATGGAACTCATCTATCATCATAAATCTTTTGCTTGATATTTGGGCTAGAAGCATATCTCCCAGCAGTTCAGAAATCAATATTCAAGTTTTGATAAAAGCCAAGATCAGGAATTCTGATTTTTAAAGCAAATAAACTATTTGTATAAAAAAAACCGTCGCAACACAATCTTCTCTACTTTATTTCACACTATTTGACCTTATTTAACTTTTAACAAACCTTAAGTTAATAAAAAAATATTATGGCACAATGTTAGGGAAAATCTTCGACAATTTTTTTTTATTTGACCTTTCCTTTTTAATTTGCGGACGGGGAAACGATTATTTATCAATGGATCTTTGAAATAAATAGCAATGATTCATTAGCTACAAAGATTCTAGAGAAAGTTTGCAAAATTTAAGAAAGGAGTGTGTTTGTGTTTATGGTCAAAGAACACTCCAGAAGGCCTGGGAACTTGAAAACTGATGAAATGTAGAGAAATTTAGCAGACTCGACATATTAATATGTACAAACATTAGGGTTGAATAATTCATCGCGTGTATTTGACATATTTGAATAAAATGTAGCTTTTTGGGGGTAAAAATCTAATCGGTATTTCTTGCATAAAAAAAAAATTTCCATTATTGTAAATGTTCATGAAAACTGGCATATGCAGTTCTCACGCAGTATATTCCACTTACAGCGTATTCTGTTAGCCTGTTATGTTTAGACTGAAATTTTTTTTTCTGACGCACATCAATGATTCCAAAACTTTGAAGATATCAAAAATTTCTGGAAGCCTTTATTCAATCAATATGAGCTGATCGGCGGAAAATGCTTTTTTCTGACTGAACAATGATGCCATGAACATACCCGAATAGAAATTTTGTTGAAATAAAAATACCGAAAACTTTTGCCAAAGCCTTCTAAAACATAACAATCGAAAAATATTTTTATAATTTGAATATTTTTTTTTCTCATTGACGGGTTGGTGAGGCTAGGTTATTTCTAGATCAGTGTATTCGAGATATATGTTCTTTTTTTCGTGTCCATGTGAATGTTTACGTTCCTTGTTACACTTACAAATCCAACCCTCTCCAACATCTCTCCCCCCTCTCTCCCCCCTCTCTCCAATTCTCCCTCTCCCCTCTCCTCTCCCCCTCTCTCTGTTACTCTATGTCTGTTGCTCTTTCTCTGTATCTCTCTATCTGATATCCATTTTTTGTCAGTTTTTTTTATTCATTTTCATACAGTCTTTTTTCCGACCTCCATTTTTTGTCATCATTTCCTATTATAAATATGCTGCCTGTAATTACAGTTCCAAGAGTTTCCCATCCCAAACGCTCCCTCTTTCTCACTCTCTTGCCATATTTTCCTACATCTTTATTGTTACTTTATTGTTATTATAGTTATTATTAATGTTTATTATTTTATTATTTTATAACTACGTTTCACCGTCTTTCCCGTCTCTTTCCAGGAAAGCATTTTTCTACCAACTGTGTAACCAAAACATTTCTTTTCTTTTCATTGTTCATGTTTTTTACCCTCAACAAAATAACCTCCTTCCGTTGTATTTCAACATTTTCTGCTTTTCTTCGAAATTTTATTTATTTATTTTCTTTTAGCTCTTTTTTTCTCTTGTTCGCGCCATTTCTGCAGGACACGTGATTAGAAATTCCTATGCTGCCGTCGCCATTTGCGAATCGACGACCATGTTTCGATGGTCGCCATGGTGACCGTACTGGCGTAGTCATCGAGGCGGAATCTGCTGGCGAAAACGCAGGGAAACGATGAAACTTGGAGTAGATATAAATGGCCAGGGTGAGACTATAACAAATAATTTCCGTGTTTATTTTGGTACCTCTCGACTCTCTGCCCAACCCCAGGCCTTTGTGACAAATAAAAGCTTCGGGAATAGTTGGCCAGTGAAGATATTGTTTCTTCGATCAGAAATACTGAAATAAAAATTGTTACTCGGACGATTCTCCTCATCGTTGTTGTTTTCACATCCCCACCTCGACTGACAAGTTTCTAGCCTGCTTCATAATGTCAGAAGTTCTGAATTGAATCCCTATAATTATTCTATGTTGTTATTGGAATACCGTCCTTAAGCCTTACCACCATATCACGTTGAAATACCGGTTCTCGTACGATCACCGAAGTTAAGCAACGTCGAGCCTGGTCATTACCTAGATGGGTGCGCGTCTGCAAATACCAGGTGCTAGTATTTCCAATGTGTGGGTGTGTAAGGGTGGTGTAATGAATAACGGATCGGATTGAGGAATCGGAGAGCCGGTTTCTTATTTCAGTTGAGTTCGTTATATTCACATGCAGGCAAATATCTTTGTAAAAGGTACAAATCTACCTCTTCTGCCCCCTTCTTCATATTTAAGATATTCGAACACGTAATACTAATGCAGAAGGATATATGAGGTGCGTTCAAAAAGTATCATGCAACTTTATATTTTTTCCCGCGAAAACTAATGCCGCGTGGACAAAAAACAAAACAAAAAAAAAACGTGAGCGTGAAAGCTTTCGCGCCGGTAAGCAGCGTCAGTTCCCGGTTGTCGTCATTAATAAAACTTGTATCAGTAAAATCCTTATCTACACAAAAATACACACTAAAAATATTTTCTGGCTTTAAATATCACCTGCAAAAGGTTGATAAAACACAACAAATCAATCAGTCAACAAAACGTACTTGAATGCACAGCATGCTGCTACTAGGAGATTACATGCATACATAAAACTACGTAAATGCATGACACACTCATTCTCATGTCTAGATATATTCTATTTTCCTATTATATTAACATAATTTATTCGGTTGTATTTTAAAGAAAAACAAAAATATTTTGTGTGGTGTTGTTTCGCAATCCAGCTTTTTAATGCTACTCAAGACTTACTTTTTTATGGCATTTAAAACCTGTTTCTATCACAATTTCAGAAAGAAATTTGTAAGAAATTCACGATAGAAAATTAGAAATTTCAGTCAAAGCTGAAGTTCTCTCTTTAATTTGACAATAACATTGGATAATCTTACGATCCCACACTGGTAAAGGCGAGTAGAACTGATATACTTATGAAGAGAAAACAATAAAAACCAGTTAAACTTTTTTCTCCTTTTTTGTTTTTCGATTGACATTCTTAAGATAACTATAATTATTTTTATTTTGACTATTCTTTCCTAATTGATTTTAATATGTCCGTTTCTTATTGCATCTTTAATATTTTACGCTGTCTCAAACCGTCACAATAAATATTAATAATTAATCGATATAAACGAATTTTTAAAGTTAAACCATTTAAAATAATGCTAATATAACAAATATAAAATTTTAGTAAAGTGTAAATACCAAAACCCATTTACACTATTTACATTGTTGGCACTGTTTCGCTCATCTTTATTGTCATATTCACGACGTTTCGGCCGTTGTACGCTTCGGCCTTCTTCAGGTGATATTCGTTGGAATTTTGAACCGAACGTCAAGAACACATGGCCCAGTGGATGAAAGCGTTCGTGGAAGTAATCCAGTGACTTAGTTCAAAGAGTTGAATAGTTGAGATATTAAAAGGAAATAACTGAAACTTAGACCAATTTACCCAAGTGGACTAAATAAAGGGTTTGCTTCGAAATCCCAGCGTATATCACCTGAAGAAGGCCGGAGCGTACAACTGCCGAAACGTTGAAAATAAAGATGAGGACAATAGTTCGAACAATGTAAATAATGTAAATAGTTACAATACCTCATCTATAGGCAGTTACTGAACTCATGATTCAATATTGAAATGTGATGTGGGGTAATTTTTAAACATCAAAATTTTTGTTTTCGTTTCAGAATATGAAGTGGGGAGGTACGGATGCGTAATGAATAGCGGCTCGGATTGAGGAATCGGACAACCGAGTTCAAATTCCAATCAAATCCATTACATTCACTTACGTGCTAATATCCTTGGGAAAGGTATGAATCCTCTACTTCTCCCCCCCACACACACCTCAGCTATGGGTAAATAGCAGGACAGACCGAGTTCTATAGTCTTGGATGGTAACTGGTCTACCGCAGAAAGAAATGGCAACCTACTGTGGGAAAAATGCCTCGTCAGTCATGTATCGAAAGATACATGATCGCCTAAGCGTGTATCACATATGGCACGTAACTGACTGATATGAAGTGGTGTAAGTTTTTAAGTTAATAACAAATCTCATAATTTTGTGATACGGGGTAATTTTTCACACCGAAATTATTATTGTAATTAAAATGTATAAAGTAAGGTAAATTCGTTTAAAATAGTAGCATTTAGAATATTTTAATCTCTAGTATCCATCACATTTACATCGAAAACACATTCTAATATTTATTGAGGCGATGCAAAAGAGCTGTACTTTTTTTTAATCCAATTAGTTACATAATCGTTAAAAATCGTGAAACAGTCTAATGATTTTGTAATTTTCTATTGATTTAGACCAAAAGTTATTGTAGATAAGAACTTCGCATTGGATTTATAATGCATGAAGAGTTGAGATATGCCGAAGCTGTCAATCAATTGAATACCAAAATGGTTGAATATGGACTTGAAACAAGATATTGAGTTTGTCATTCTAAGACGATTTTACATCAATTTCAGCCATCTCGTGATAGTTTTCTGAAACGACTTGACATTGTTGATGAAACACGCTTTTTTTAACAATGTTCTGGTGACTTCTGTGGTGACTCATGCATTCTCCATAGCGAAAAAAGTCAGCAGTAAATATCATAAACCCGCTAACTGGGATAAGTAAAACATTCTAATGAGCAACTCTCTTTAGAGCAGCTAAACAGTTAATAACGATTACTAATCTAACTTTTTCCGTCCTGGATAAACTACATCTGGTAGCAAGGCCTGTGATCGGGAGGTTATAAGCAACGTTGAATCACCGTTTTTGCTGTTTCTTCCCAGGTCCATCCTGATCCGAGGTTGTAGCAAATATTAGCGTCCCAGCTATGGTCAAATAGTTAACCTCCAGACTGGAGTCAAAAGGCTATGAACGTATAAAAATGCTTTTTATAATAAAAAATACAGCATAGAATTTTGAAAAAAAAATATTACCAGCAATACATTAATAAAATATTACCGGCAGTACATTTTTGAAAAAAAAAAACAAACTACCAGCAATATATTGGAATCTCAAGAAAAACCCTCTTTATAAAAATACGTCAATGAAACCTGATCTACAAGCCTACCCTAAAAATCTTGACGGCATTGAATAATTCATTGAAGTTGGTATGTCGTAAAACAAAGTAAATCATAAACCACAAATACTCCAACTTTTTAAACAAATACTCCAACTTTTTAAATAAATACTCTAACTTTTTAAACAAATACTCCAACTTTTTAAATAAATACTCTAACTTTTTAAACGAGGAAAAACGATGGGAGAAGTGACAGAAGGAAGTTAACTTTTTACTAGACAATACACCTCCTCACGGAGCTGGCAAAAAGCTGGACTTTTTATAAGAATTTGGTATTTAAGATCATGGACACTACTCTATAGTTTCTATACCTGAAAAGGGGTTTGAAAGGAAATATTTTCGAATAATTTTCTCGGGTTATAAAATCCGCTGTTATTAATTGTATGCTACTTTTTGTATATTGATTCTTACTCTCTTGTTTTGTGGAAGCTCCGGCGCGTCCACTATCTCTATAAATAAAATATTCTTCACAGATCATTCCCTCAACAATATCGTAAGTCGTTGGATATGCAGAATCTATCAGCCAATCAGGGAACAAAATGTGTGAATATCGGCCAGAAACAATATCAAGTAGAGAATTCCAAATTGGTTTTGTAGCATGTTCAGCGATCTAGTGTGATTTTTTTCTGGGATAATTAGTCACCTTGGCTGAATCATCGTTACACTGTTATGATCTGGAAAACAACCAAAAGTTCATGCACTGAAGAAATTCAAGTCCTCCACGACCGAAAAAATGCAAGGTAAAAATCAACCAAAAATGTCATAGTCATTGTTTTTGGGGACGACGATGGTAGTTTGAAGATTGTCTTCAGTAGGATCAAATGATTAATGCAATAAACTAGTATAACACTGTGTAGAACCCCGTCAAATATTAAGTTGGTGCAAAAATAATGACGTAAGAATGTCGTTTTTTGACGTAATTTTCTACGTCAAAAAACGACATTCTTACGTCATTATTTTTGCACCAACCTAATAATTGTAGAATAATGCAAAATGATTTAAGTACTGTCAGTAGGAATTCATATTTTGTACAGAACCGGCTCACACAGATTTTTGATTCGTTTTGTGTATTTTGTAGATTCCCGATTTGGATTTCTATATTCGCATATGTTAACCAAACAGGGAAGTTATTTATAAAACGCTGAGATCTTTGAAATTCCAGATTACTATTTTTATCATTTTCTATGAAATTTTGTAGGATCACTTCAGAATATGATCAACAATACACCTCCCCCCCTGAAAATAGAAAGAAAATAGGGAAAAAATTTATTAACTAATAAACTTATTAGTTTAATAAAATATATTTTTCTGGAGACGATGTTTCGGTTATAAAAGCGACCGTATTGATTCGCAGAGTTAGCTTTTCATTTAACCTTTGACCAAGGTCATTCGCTGTTGTACAAGCTAAAAGTCTCACACTTACTTAATTACTCACATTTCGGCATATTTATTCGTCTATATTATATTTAAAAAAAGGCTTAACGGTGTGGAATTAAGAAACACAAAAAACATACGAACCGAATTATTTGTCAACACAGCTTTAAACAGTGTTATCAATGCAGCTTTCGCCTGCTATCCACTAGTTGCTGCTACTAGCAGATTATATGCATACATAAGACTACATAAACACATGACACACTCATTCTCATGTCTAGACATAGTCTATTTTCTATTATATTAACATACTTTATTCGGTTGTATTGTAAAGAAAAAGGAAAATATTTTGTGTGGAGTTGTTTCGCAAAGAATCTTTGTAATTATTTATTTTTCAATTTGAAAATTTATAGTCAATAATAAAAAGTTATTTAAATTTGTAGAGCCGTGTTTGAAGATCGATTATTTCTTCGTTTATACACGCATATTCCTGTACAACTGCGTCGATTGAAAAAGAGGTCAAACAGCGTAGCTATGAAAATGTCACTTGTTGCAGTTTAATATACTTGCTTAAGGGCAGGCAAGACGATGGATTTCTGTTTGAATTTCTGGGACGTGGGGTTATCATTATTTACACTCATATTTGTTGCTGTTATCATCACAATGTTTTGAGCATTGTACCATCCAGCCGTCATCGGGTATGTCTCGATATGCGCACCCTTTTGCATTTAATCATTTATTTAAACGAAAGGGATAAATTGTTCTCATTCTACTGACTATGTCTAGGGCTATCTCGTATTGTTCTAATTTAATACTGCTCAGTTATAGCTCTGATGTTAAACTCAATTATTTTATCACCAAATTCACGAAACAATGATTTAATGCACTAGACTTTTGTACAGTGGAACGTAAATAATACGATGGGTGTTTTTTTTTTTTTTAGCGCATAGCCCATCGCCTCTATTCAGCAGATTTTATTCCATCGGACTATCACCTGTTTTCAAAATTGAAAAGGGGTTCTTAATTTTTGAATAATTTAGAGGTGATTCAGTAATTCACCGACCAAACATCTGAATTTATTCTTCTTTGGAAACGCTAAAGAAACTTGAGATATTCCAAATGTATTGAACTGTCATCTGAATATGAAGAATAGCATGTATATTTCATGGCTCTTGGTCATTGGTTTCTCGGTCGAGCCGAGAATTTTTCAACATCCTCCCATACAAACATGCCTGACTGTAATGAGAAACGCAATAAAGCAAATTAATTAATGGTGATAAAACTGAATATGTCGGATTGAATTTCAGGCATTGATAACCACGTTCATATTATGCCCTAGCGTTGCTGTCAATTGAAGATGGCTGTTCAGCAAAACATCAGACGACAAAGAGGCGACGAGTTGAGATAACGAATGAGCCTGAGTGAAGCACACGGCAAACAACAAAAAAATACCGATGAGTCGATTAAACAAAATGGCGTTTACTTCCGGGACACCAGTATAAATCCAGTCAATTTGCGTTCTGTCCTCGGAGAGTGACACATTTGGATCGCATAATGGATTATGCTGTCCATGGGTAAAAGCACCAGGTGGGGGAGATATGCTCCCGATATTAGTCAGTAAATAAAAAAAAATAAGCTATTGTGTGAATAAAAAATGAAGTATTAGTTTATTTTTTTTTTTTGCACATAAGCATTTCCGTCTGCATGTGTGTCTGTGGAGAATATATAGTTATTTACTAAGTGTAGATTAGACGTAACAAAAGGCTTCAAGTATGGGGCATAAAGTATGTTATTTACTTAGATAAAAAGTCCTTGAAAGTGCAATTATTGGTTCTTGCCAAAATATTAACTTACGACCAGGATTTTTTCGAATATCTCCCTCCTTTACAGAAATGCTAATTTATAAAGCCAGCATACATATTCATGACAATAAAATTTTAAAACATTAAAAAAAACGGTCTACTTTAATCATAAATTAAATCAATAACAATAACATCAACTTAATTCCGTTTAATCGGCTAAAAATTACGTCAGTTAGTACTCACCATTCACAGAGTACATTTATATTGCGTTCTCTAATTCAAAATTTGAAAACTCAACATTATTTTTTCTCCACGTTAATTCTGTGTATAAACAGAGATTACTAAATAAAATTTCGACACTTGACTTGATAAAGTTTTTCAAGGAATTGGCATAAAAAGTTAACCTAATTGAAAAACGACTAACAAAGTCCCGTAGTTAAGTTTTTTCTTACTTTCCTTGTTGTCTGTCGGGTCATGTAATTTAATAATTGTGTATTTGAGCAGCAATAACTGCTTTTATACAGGTTTGATTAAAATTTTAATGAAAGTAAAGTTCGGCAGCGAACAAGCAAAGTAGAAAACTTAACTGCGATACTTTGTCAGACGTTTTTAATGACATTTGTATAAAAGAGGGATTGATATCCAAATACAGAATTATATATATATATATATATATATATATATATATATCAACAAAATTACATTTCAAACCAGACACAACATATTAATTACAATGCATTTAAACCAATGGTTCTGTTGATAATATTTCTTTCTCTCACGCAGTCATGCACGATGCCATAGAATCGCATTACGGATTTAAGATCTGCGTCTGCTATTCCACGACCGTTATCATCGCATACGAAACTTATATGTTAACAAGGCAGAATGTCATATTTGACGGTGAACATAAACACACTGATGATCGACGAGCAATATAGTAAATACATACTTAAATGTTGAACAGTTTTTGTGTTCATTTTCTCTTAAAACTAAAGCCATTATACGACGCTTGGAAAGGCTTATGATAAAACATTATAAACATTTGTTTCTGTCATATATAAAACAATATATGCTTGAAGAATATATATATATATATATATATATATATATATATATATATATATATATATATATAAAAGAGAGAGAGAGAGAGTCTTGTATAAGTATTCACCCCCTTGATCTTTTACACATTTTGTCAAGTTACAGAAACACAAATTTTATTGAAGTTTATGTAACTGACCTACCCATAATAGTGCTTCATTTTGAAGTAAAGAGAAAAAATATGATTTGCAAAACTATATACAAATAAATATCTGAAAGGTGTTGAGTGCATATGTATTCACTTGCATTACTGCAAAAATTCTATGTAGAATCCAGTGCAACCAATTTTTTTCAGAAGTCACATAAATAACAATGAGTAAAGGAATGAATGGAAAAAGAGTTACACTCCTTGATTCTGCACTCTCCAGTTAAATTCTGTTCACGTGAAAGAGTTAACCATAGCCAATGAGGATTTTCTGAGACGTATTTCAGCATCTTCCGCATTGCAGTAAGAGAGGCGGGTCGGTCTAATACTAATGCCAACGTAACAGAGGTCGCGGGGGCTACGCAAAACAGTTTTTGTCCTTGGCCCATATGCATACGTATGTGTATGTCGCTCCTAACGTTAAAAAGACCTTGTATCACATCCTTTTTTTAGTGGAGAGGCCGAGTAAATACACTTGTTCTGTGAAGACATCAGAGATTTGTTAGAGAATATTACCGAACAAACTGCATCATGAAAACCAAAGAACACCCCAGACAGTTGTGGGCAGATATAAAGACAAGGACTTCTATCTAAACTGACAGGCCGGACAAGGAGAGATTTAATCAGAGAAGCAACCAATGGGCCCCTGATAACACTAGAGGAGCTGCAAAGATCCACAGCTCAAGTGAGAGAAAAACTAGTCATGTACTCCACAAATTTGCACTTTATGGAAAACTTGCAATAAAAAAGCCATTGTTGAAAGAAAGCCATAAGAAGCCTCGTTTGAAATTTTCTACAAACATGTGAGAGACACAGCAAACATGCGAAAGAAGACGTTTCTGGTCAGATGAAATAAATATTTGAACTTTTTGTCCTTAATGCAAAATGTTACGTGTGGCAGAAACCTAACATTACACACTGAGCACACCATCCACACCATGAAACATGGTAGGGACAACATTATGATATGACGATGCCTTTCTTCAAGAGGGACAGGAAAGCTGGTCACAGATGCCAGGAAGACGGATGGAACCAAATACAAGACAATCCACAAAGAAAACATGTTATAGTCTGCAAATCTCTTGAGACAGTGGTGCAGGTTCATCGTTCAGTAGAACGACGACCTTAAACATACAGCTAGAGTTATAATGGAATGGTTTAGATCAAAGTATATCAATATGTTAGAATAGCTCAGTCGAAATCCAGATCTACATCAAATTGAGAATCATTGTCAAGACTTGAAAATTGATTTTCACAGACGGTTTCTTCATTTCAGAATGGCTCTAAGTCAAAAATCCATATAGCCTTTTTTTCTGAAATGAACGTAACGTCAATCCTTATTCAATTTTTCAGAATGGATTGAAAGTAAAATATTTATATGTTTTAAGTCTGTCCATATGTTTTCTGTGTCCACAATATGTGTATTCTGAATTCAATATGTATATTCTGAAAATACAATGAGGCTTTACATTAAATTCAATACGGAAAAGCTGGGACAATGTATACATAATTTTTATCAAGAACAAGAAAACTGTAAAGAAAAGATACAGAAGAAATATTAAAGACTTTTTTTCACAAAAATCGCACAATTTCATTTTTTTCTTTTATTACGTAAAAGGCCAGCGTCGCGGGAAAATTACTAACGGTTTATTACTAAAGCAGACACAAATACACACACACACATATTCCTTTCTTCCGTTTTTTGATTTAATAGAGCCTATACTAGGTTAAAAGACGCCCTACCGAGTGGAATTATGCTATCTCCTGCGATTGGGCCTTCATCACAATAGGTAGAGAGGAATAGATGTGATAGGCAACAATAAACTACAGAAGAACTCAAAATTGATCGCTTCATTTAAGTATTACATTAATATTTAAGCTTACCTTTTAAAATTTCAATGATAATTCTTCTGCCGCCACTTAATTTAAAAATAATTTGATGTACTTATTTTTCGTACGCACAATTATTTTGATTTCATGGGTGACTTTCGCTGAATTTCGAAATTAATTTTGATTATTTCCAAATTTATTTCCAAGTTATAAATTTTTTTAATCCGACCAAAAAATTCGTGGCAAAAATCATGTAAAAATTTACCTAAAACAATCGCAGCAATGGAATCCAAAATTTCAGGCTTGTGGATCCGGATCTGGCTCCAAATGTTTTTAATTTGCTCACGGATTCAGCCTGATTCCAAAATGGTATGATATATTGACCTACATCTTCTAGGACTAAAGTTGAAAACACGGACAATTTTATTTTGAAACGCTATAATTTGAGAACAGTAATTTTTCATTTGAACATGAGCTATTGAAAGTTAGTTGTGTCCCCTTAATTGTTTTTATCATTAAAGCCAACATGGCGAAATCAAAAGAAACAAATGCAGTAATTAATACTTGGGAATTCAAAATTTCAGGATTGCATGTCCGAATATATATATATATATATATATATATATATATATATATTTAAATATACAAATAGTATGAATAAAATGTAAACATTATAACGCACTAAAATAAATCAAGGGCTCAATGCCCAAATTAACAGAAACTAAATATAATAATAATAATAATAATAATAACAAAATAATATCAAAATCAGCTACTCAGAATTTTATGCAATAACCATCATTAGGTAAATATAATTTCTCTCCCTCTTTCACTCTTTCTCTATATGTCTGTGTGTGTGTGTGTGTGCCCTGACGTGCCAAAATTCATGACGTATGTAGTTATAATGGTAGATGACGCCACAGTACTTTAATGTCATGGAACATCCTTGATCTATATCATTCGTGCTCTGATATTTCGCATCCTGGGTATGACGATAAAATACATCCGGCAGCAAGGCCTCTGATTGAAGATTTTCGGGAGCGTTAAAACTACTTTTTAATTGTTGTTGTTCCCAGATTCACCCTGACTCGGGGTGGTAGCACCTGTTAGGGTCCCAGCTATGAGCAAATAGCTACCCCCCACCCCAAATTGGCGTCAAGTCACTATGAAAATATAAAAATAGATTTTTATAATAAAAATATACGTAATACATTTTTGAAAATATTACCCACAATCCATTTCACTCTCGACAAAAACCCTCTTTACAAAATTACGTCAATGAAACCTGATTTATAAACCAATTTCTTACAAAGAATACATATTGTATTCATATGAACTTATCCTAAAAATCTTGTCGACATTAAATAACCGACTGAGGTTGATATGTCGTAAAACAAAGTAAACCAAACCAAATTTCGTGAATCGATGTGAATACAGGCTGTGCTGCTCAATGCATACGACATGAATTATCGAAAATCGAACGGCGCATGGTATTGGCTACTAGACAGAGAGATATTTTATTTCTGATATTGTGCGGGCAACAGACATCATTAGACCACGGTGTCACGTGTGTACCGTGAATAACTCATTATCTCTTAATGCTGTCAGCACAATGGCTGGCCACCAAACTTTATTGATCGGGGCAGAGGCGTTCGACTAGAATTATAAATGGTAATAGATAAGCGAAACTGGCACAAATTGCATCCTCATTCAATGCAGGCTCATATCTATCGAGACATGCTTACATTTCATTAGGTATGTGTTGTTCATGAAGACGGTCATCATTGAGTATAGAATCCAGAGGTTAGCAGTGAATATTTCGAAGACAGTAGGGAAGCATATTTCAGGTTAACAGTTGATATCCCGGTAAAAGTTCGTCCTTCTGTTTCTCTTCGCCTGACAAGCTGGAACTGGACATTCGGGTAGAGTAAACAAAATGGCCGCCTTTATACACGACGGATTGAATATTCTACGTCTTCTGATTGGTTAACCTTCTATTGGTGGACTATAAAGTGAGTCAAGTCATTTGGGCTAGCTCACTAGTTACATAGTATACACAAAAAAACTGCAACAGTATGGGCACATAAGACCTACCTGGGTGCTCCTGTAAACGCCAATCACAGCGCCTCAGAAGGGCTCGTGAGTTTGATTGAAGAAATTCTAGGAATAATATTGATCACTGTACTGTTGGTAATTTTACTACAAATATGTATTGTTGGTAATATTTTTATATAAATAATGTATTGCTGGCATTTTTACAATAAAAATATATTCTTATACTTTCATAGTGCTTTGTTTTTGTTTGGGGGCGTCATTATTTGCCCTTAACTGGGATCTAACACGTGCTACCACCCCGAGACAGGGTGGACCTGGGAAAAACAGCAATTAAGAGGTGGTTCTATGCTCCTTACAACCTCCAATCTCCCGATCATATGCCTTGCTGCCGGATGTAGTTTATCGTCACACCCAAGACTAGAGACAACATCAGGCTGATGCACATACACAAACATGTATTTTTTTTTATACACATATATATGCACATGTACCTACACATATCCATATTTGATATTTGAGCAAATGGAGAACGCGGTAATTCTATTTTGAAGGAAATCTCGAAAGAGAAAACGATTTCCACGAAAAGAAGAAAAATATTCTAACTTTACTATTATTGAATATCAGCACAACGAACATAGAATTTTATTGACTAATTCACCATATGCAATTATTTTCCATTTCAGTTTTCTTTCATTCCTTTATTTGTTCCTTTTTTTTTCTTCCTGTCTTTTCTTCCTTTCTTTTTATCTTCTTCCTTAGGTCTTTTCTTTCTTTTCTCTCTTCCTTTCCTTTTCTTTCAATGTCCGAATGGCGAGCCTCAGAATACGCCGACTTCATCCGCGAGCAGAGATCTCACCTCCATAAAAAGGCATGGGGACTTTCAAAGTAGATACTTAGAGACACGAGTATAAACCGGACTTATGTCGACTTTTGGATTCAAGTGTAAAACAAACCTATGTCTACCTTTTAACTCTATCGTAAACTGCATCTATTTCTAACTTTTGAATCTAGTGTTAACCGGATCAATGTTTCCTGTTTGACTCTACTCTAAACGATCTACATGTTTACTCTAATGTAAACCGAGCCTATGTCTACTTTTTGACTCTAGTGAAAACCGGATATTTGTCTACTTTTTGACACTAACGTAAGCTGGGATTCTCTACCGACAGAATGAAAATAAAATTTAAAAAAAAAAAAAACGAATAAATATCTGGATCTTACAAGAGACATGAAGAAAAAGTAATCGTCTGATGATCGCAACTGACGTGAGTCTCAGAGTAGCATTCCATAGGTTGCTGCTTTTAGATACATACCTTGTTATTATTATTACGTCTTTGTGTTAGTTTGATTTCCCATTTCCGGTTTTTCTTGAGCATCTTAAGGTAGATATCAGTTTATTTCTTTTTTCAGGCTTTGTATCGGTAGACATGAGCAGGCGGTAAGATGGTTAGAAATAGGTGTACCAAGATCGAATTTCAACCGAGCTCAACGTATTCGCTTACGTGCAAATACCCTTGAGAACGGTATGAATCTAGTTCTTCTCTTCCTATCGATAGGTTAAGTAGTACTTCTTACGGGGCTCTTTAGGTATGGTTGGTAACCACTTTAGGAGAAGGACAACTCTGAATTCAAAGCTGGTTAAGGATGGAGCAAACAACTCGCTGCCGTAAAAACATACTACTTGCCATGGAAACCGCTGTAGCACCCAGGGAGTCTACAGGAGTTGAGAGTTGTATTTAATATTTCTCAGCGAGTCTATGGGAATTGAGTGCTGTGGTCCCATATTCCTCAGCGAGTCTACGGGACTTGAGTAGTCATAAGTTAGTGTATTGGTACACTACTATTGAATTTTGTCTTGTACTTTCCCTTCATTTCGTAGTTGGTGTATTATATATATATATATATATATATATATATATATATATATATATATATATTTTTAAAACTAAAACCATTGATTTTAATATAAAAGTCTCTAGAGCCCTTTCAGCCAACATCTCATCAGGAGACAATCGTTGGAACAGCGAAATGAATAATAGCGATATTGAAGAGCAAAAAAAAGGAAACACACTAAAATAACGAACAAGTATATATACTTTGTAACGAGGAAGGGTTATCGTGTAAATAAATAGCGAGGACAGTTAAAATAAAATATCCCCAACAGATTTAGAGACCTTATAAATTCTTTCTGCCGGCAGAGAAGGTTTTCTAAATCCTATACAGACCGATTCAAAATCTTCAAATGATTATTGGAATCGGCTGTATGAATAATTCTAAACCACTCTTTTTTATACAACTTGGCACAAGCTATATTCTCAACTAAATGTTGAGCAATAGCCGATTCCATATTCATGGGGGGAAGATAGCATATTCTATCTATCTTACCAAGTCGTATTTTGGAAGGAACGTGCTGATTAATTCTAGTTTCCAAATGCAAGGTTGTACGCCTTACATAACCAGCAGCACACTGGCAATTATTCATACAGCCGATTCCAATAATCATTTGAAGATTTTGGAATCGGTCTGTATAGGATTTAGAAAACCTTCTCTCTGCCGGCAGAAAGAATTTATAAGGTCTCTAAATCTGTTGGGGATATTTTATTTTAACTGTCCTCGCTATTTATTTACACGATAACCCTTCCCTCGTTACAAGTATATATACTTGTTCGTTATTTTAGTGTGTTTCCCCTCTTTTTGCTCTTCAATATCGCTATTATTCATTTCGCTGTTCCAACGATTGTCTCCTGATGAGATGTTGGCTGAAAGGGCTCTAGAGACTTTTTAATATTAAAATCAATGGTTTCTAGTTTTTAAAACTATTTATAAATTTTGTACCTCCAAACATTTTTTTATATATATATATATATATATATATATATATATATATATATACAGATATTTTTCTACAAATATTTTCATAGCATCTACTCTGACGAGCTATTTTCCTTTGTGCCCTGACTACCTGTATTTAAGCGTGCTTCTAGGTTCGCATCTAGAAACAGTTAAATGTAACTGCCACTTCTTTTTCAACAGCATCTTCTCTCGCACTTCCCAACAGTGGAACTCCCTTCCTCTTACGTGCTTCCTTGATAACTACAATCTTCAAAAATGTAAATGAAACGTCAATCGTCATCTTTTTATGCCTTGATCCCCGTACGATTTTCATATTTTATAGCACATTTCTCACATCATTTAATTGCAATACACGGAAGGTTATCCGTGAGTGTGAACGGATTTTATTAAAAATAAGCAGACATAATGTTTGTAATTTATTTAATCATTTAATTTTTGTAATTTATCTAATGCCTAAAAGAAAATAAATAAATATACTGCTTAATAAACAGACGGATTATCTACTCAAATACAGTATCTACTTAAAATGACGTTTAAGGTGATAAAAATCTCTCAGATTAATAAGATATCTCTTCTAACACACACACACACACATACATACATATATATATATATATATATATATATATATATATATATATATATATATATATATATATATAGAAGTGGAATGTTTGGTTATTCTGAATTTGGTCGCCTCTGGGCTAAGTAACAGTCTAACTCTCTGCCTTCGGGCGGAAAGGAACCCGGACGAGGGTTCGCCGAAGGTCAGAGTCTCGTTCGGGGTGGTTAACTGACCCTGAACCCGTTTATGCGGGTTCAAAGAGGGAATATTTTTGGCCGAGCCTACGGGCTGGGAAATCCTTGTGCCATATGTAACCTTCGTGGGGGTGGCTAAATATTATTTATTCTGAATTTGGTCAATAGGTAGCATAGATGAAGTTCCAACAACAGCCGATGTACCAATCCGGCAAATTTAAAAAAATATTCACATTGAGATACCGACGAGTATTTTCATACCTTCTATATCATGTAAATATATATATATATATATCTTTATGTTTAACGTTGTTATTTATAGATACAAGTATTTAAGCAAATGCTCTGTTTATGATAAACAGTATTAAATAACATTTACCGGCCTGAATGTCCGAGAAATTTTCATAGAAAATGTTCGTTCTTTGACAGGATTCGAACCTGCATCCTATACGGAACCGTCATTTACGTTGACGTGCCTTACCTCAGGGCCACAAAGAACCTTTTCGGTAGACAAGGTCGAATTTACTGCTTATAAACTTGTCTACCGAAAAGGTTCTTTGTGGCCCAGAGGTAAGGCACGTCAGCGTAAATGACGGTTCCGTATAGGATGCAGGTTCGAATCCTGTCAAAGAACGAATATTTTCTATGAAAATTTCTCGGAAATTCAGGCCGGTAAATGTTATTTAATACTGTTTATCATAAACAGAGCATTTGCTTAAATACTTGTATCTATAAAATAACAACGTTAAACATAAAAATGTCTTTAATAAATAAATTGACGGACCTTGTCCATTTCTTAATATATATATATATATCAAAGGTTTGGTTTATGGAATAAGAAGTACATTAAAATTAATATTATTTATCCAATGAAACAGTATATTTTTCCGATAAGGAAAATTTTTTAAAATCTAATGACGGTTTTATTTTAGAAGCATCTGGATCCAGTATATTAAGTAAGATTTCGCCTTTCATATCTCTGCCCACTGTCTATCACTATTCTACAGCTGTTCCTTAATTATTCTCTACTGAGGCAAATTTGGGGACTGACCAAATTGTTGGGCAATTTTTGTGTGAACATTATTTCGGCACGCAAACTGTATGATATTCATTGAAAGAAAGAGGCTAACAATGGTCAGAAATTAATGCAAGCTTTACGGAATGAATCGATATATGTATTGTGAAAATATTTTGCGAATAAATTTGTCTGGGAATTCACTGAACATCAAGACGCAAACTGGGTGAGGTATTAAGACATGATATTATGTTTATAAAACATTTATTATTAAAGTATATTATTATTATTATTATTATTATTATTATATAGATATTAATATGTTTATTAAACAAGGTGTGATTAGTTCTATAATCTAAATGAATTGATAATGAATTTAGTGTAGAAATGATTTGAAAATTGTGAAGAAAGGAATTGTCTGTGATCTGGAATTAATGCAAGTTTATATTAGGATACGTTTGGTATAAATAAAGTTATAATGTTTTCGTAAATGAAGTAATGAAAATTTCACTTCATCTTTCTGTATAACGTTGCTTTGAAAGCTTGCAATTTTTTTTTCGAAACATTGTTGAGATTATCAATTAAATTTTCGATTAAATTCAGCTTAAAGCACTCGAAAAGAATTTAAAACTCTGTTAACATATTTTGAATAAGATATGGGAGATAAATTATAAGAAACCCTTTTTCACTTACATTTTTATTTTTAAGTCTGGCTTTTATTCTTAACGTAGTGAAATAACTTTTGCCGAGGAAGTAAAAAAAAAATAGTTTTGATATCTAACGAACAAAACATTTAAAAAATAATTTTTGCCTCAACCATTTTTTTAACACTTAATTATTTTCCGTGACTCATCACAACTTTAGAAGTCCCGCTATATTACTGTTGGGTTTCAGGACAAGCGATATTTCTTAATTGGGTTTGACGAGGCTGGATAGGAAAACCGTGATGGTTATAGGTTAGTTACTACGACCTGATTGATCAATTGAAAAAAAACGGGAAAAAAATGTTGCGTTGCTCATAGCAACATCAAGGAAATCCTGTGTCACATGAAAACCGGGCCAACCAATGAGAATGAAGGAATTCGAAATTGAAAAGTTCACTAGGAAAAGTGACAGCAATTCTTCGTGGCTGCTCAAACTTTGCTTCGTGGCTGAAATAGCTGTTATGTTTCCAAGTAAATGTGAAAGATAGTGGCTCGAGCTCATGTAAAAAACAAAAAAACAAACAAGGATTTCAAATACTGATTCTTTAATTATTCTGGAAAGCTCTCCTCAACATAATTGAAAATTATCCCTGTCTTATCAAATTCCCCAGCCATTACTGGTTAGCTGCCGACAAGTTGACAGAGCACCCAAAATCCAAGGGTCAGTCCATCATGTGCTGAATGATCTCCAACTGATACATTGCTTTCATTATAGAATTTTGGCAATCACTTAATCTCTGTGAACCCTCGGTCCCAATATGAGGTGATTATATGCTGTCCGATTCCTTTGACCTGCATTCTGTCCAACAATACGACGACCTGCCACTTTTCATAATTCGTACAGTGATAATGCAAAATCTTGGCGCTTTTGGCATTTCTAAGTCCACCCCAAAGACCAAGACTCCTATAATGATGGCTTGATTTCTCGAACGAAGAGTTAGAAAAAGAATTCTGTTGCATCTCAATCTGTTGCCAAGACTGGACAAGCAAGAGAACGCCTAGCAATTGAAAGGGTTTTCAGTTCTAAATGAATGGGTCAGAAATAGAAAGTAGATAGTAGTATGATCATGTATTTAAGTGTTCTCAACTCTAGGCATATCGGAAAGCTAGTTTCAAACGTCTGTCGCCCCATAAAGCTGTAACTGATCGAAACTTCCATCGAAACACCATCGATACTTCTGTAGGTAGAAACTTGCTGATGTCTTACACCGTAATACAAGAAACTTAAAAGAGAAAGTATAATAAATAAGCAAGCAGATGACTCCGATCCAAGTTAGAAATGCCAGTTAATATATGAATCTATCTGTCACTTTAGGGTTTATACAAGGTGCGCCAGGTATTTGAGAAGATACTTTAAGCAAACTATAAATAGAGAACACCAATTCTTGACATTCGCATTTCATTTTACCGTGTATCAAGAGCATTAACATAGCCGCTTCCTGCATGATGCATTTACAAAAATGCAAATCCTGTTCTTGGCATCAGCCACCAATCACAGAGATTCGGAGATAGCCGGCTTCTTGAAATTGGCCAGGTTCTTTCTTCTGGGACCCTCTGACTCATCTGTCATCTATGGCCAAGGGAAAATATTGTAAGCGTTATCCAGCAGATCCATGACGCCATTAATCAACAAGCCAACAAATCGATGAAGATTAATGCCACCTAATCGATATTCTCAGATATGGTGGTCAAGCTCTGAATTGAAAATCATGTCACTCCTAATTAAATCTCCTCAGCTACTACATCTGTGCGTAGTCTAAAGGAAAACCACTCAGTGGACACACAATGTCAAGGACAAGTTAAAGGCCGATATTGTGGACTATATCGCCAACTGGAATGAGAAACATTTTTATTCAGTCATGGATTCACTTCCGAGACAGTACCAAGATCCGCTTTGAAGCAGAAGTCAGTTTTATTGAATTTTTTTTCTTTCTGTCTTCATTGAACCAGTTGAACATGTGCACAATAAAAAAAATACACTGATTTTTTTACTGGATATCATTGATTTTCGTAATATATTAGAACTTGGGGTCACTAAATGATGCAACCTGTACATTTCTTGACAACAATCGATTTATATTTTGTGTCCTAATTAACCCGATTCTGCTCTCTTTATCCCTCTTCTCTGTCATAGTTTAGGGTTGGTCAAAAAGTATAGGGACTGGTACTATAAAAAGAAAACTACAACACATATCAATTCGGCATATAATCCTTTGCGGAGTAGTCCCCCTTTGAAAAGAGACACTTTATTCAGCATTATATATATTTGTGTGTGTGTGTGTGTGTGTGTGTGTGTGAGAGAGAGAGAGAGAGAGAGAGAGAGAGAGAGAGAGAGTGGGGGAATATAAGATATTGACTGTTAGTGTTAATAAGATCGATATAATATAACAGAGCTATTAGTTATATATTAATAAATACATATATTATTCCTTACCTGTACAACGACTCGGAGTTTCATGCACAATGCAATCTTTAGCACTCAGCATTATTCAGGACCTGAAGATTGCATCGTGCATGAAACTCCGAGTCATTTTAATGGCGAGGAATAATATATATATATATATATATATATATATATATATATATATATAAAAAGAAAGAAGAGAGGCGCCGCAAATGTTTTTGGTTGTAATGTGGATTTTTAAAAAATATTATGCTTTCCATAATTTTACTACACGTGTTTCTGGTCTCGCGACCGTCTTCAGGCAAAAGCGGAGATTTCCACATCATCAATTTTTTCCTTGTGTTTTTCAATGTTAAATATTCTCGATATGAGACATTCTCTGTTTTTGTGTTAGTAATCCGAATGGAAAATAAAGCATAATATTTTTTTTTAAAATACACATTACAACCAAAAACGTTTGCGGCACCTCTCTTCTCTTCTTTTTAATATACATAATTTTCTCTCGTTGGAACCACTATAACCTCTTTCTTATATATATATATATATATATATATATATATATATATATATATATATATATATAGGGTGTATCAAAACTACTTTTCGAACATTTACATAAAACAAGGACAAAATTCCATATAAACATATGAACGCAAATATTTCGTTTTTT
>CAHIKZ030001413.1:967500-990000 GCA_903632075.3 Acanthosepion pharaonis
GCTGTCCCCAGGTCCACTCTGACCCGGGGTGGTAGCACCTCCAGAGTACCATCTATGGGCAAATAGGGAACCCCCACCCATTAAAGTATAAAAATAGATTTTTATAGTAAAAACACCAACAATACTTTTTGAAAGTAGACAAATATTACCAAATCTACATATGACTCTTGACGAAAACTCGATTTGCAAAAATATGCCAATGAAACCTGATTTCCTACAATTCTATTCATAAGAACCTAGCCTAAAAATGTTGTTGGCATTAAATATTCGAAAGCCGTTAAAGACACACCAAAATGCGAAGATTTAACAAAATAGTTGCTATTTGAGAATTTTTAGTAAAATGCAACCTCGGTTCTCGAACGTCTCACATGTCGAACAAATCGGTTTTCGAGATGAAAATGCCTCGGTTAACGAACAAAATTTAAACTGAGTTAACCTGAACGGAATAATTTCTGAGTCGATTGCCGTATTGTATACATTCGTGTGATGTGTTGTCCTTTTTTTTTCCTAATTTTATTGTATTGTGACTTTTTTCTCTACATTGATTCCTATTGGAAAAGTGGTTTCGGTTTACGAATATTTCGGGTTACGAACGGCCTTCAAGTACGAATTAAATTCATGAACCGAGGTTTCACTATATATATATATATATATATATATATATATATATATATATATATATATATATATATATATGTATGTATATATATATATATATATATATATATATATATATATATATATATATATATATAGTTTATGCAAACTTAGGTAATCCGTATGGGTAGACCCGAGGAGGATGATATCCAGAGAGCTCAATGCAAAATTCAGAGCAGATATGTTTGAATAAAAGACAAACCACGTTAAGATTCCATGTAATAAGCTATTTCCATGTAATAAGCTATTTCACCATAACCCCTTTAACAGGGGTTCTGGATCATCAGACTTTGCTGAAATGAAAAATGAAAAGAAATTCACACGTTTTTTACGGACCTCATCAAGTATATTTCAATCTAAATTATGGTATTTTAATTGAGATTGAAATATACTACCCCATTAGTGATGATAAAATTATTTAAATGGGAATAACCGTTGATAATTAAGTACATAAAAACAATCACGAGTTTACTTAATGAACAAAAATCAAAAACAACCACGAGTTTACTTAATGAACAAAAATCAAAAACAACCACGAGTTTACTTAATGAACAAAAATCAAACGAATAGATGTCAACCTAACAAGCAATAAGATAAAAGTTTTAGTAGAATAAAAAAGATTACTAAATATAAAATGGATTACTCTTTCAATGTATTGTCTATGAATTTTTCCAATCGACTGTTTCATAGAAAATACCCAAAACTCCACCGAATTTCAAATTAATTTCTTCGTAGATTGTTTAGACATTTAGATATTTATCAAACCTTAACCTCCCAAATATGCACGTTAAAGTAACGCAAATTAACAGCGTCTAAGAATTTGAATGAAACCTGTCGTGTAATTGATTGGGGTTGTTGTAGCTTCTTCCTTTAATGTCGGTCTTCTCCCTCACCCCTTAGCCATCTATATCTAGAGACGAGACGCGTTAAATTTGAGCAACATCTAGCCAACACACTGGGGTTAAATATAGGAAATTGAAATGATACATATGACACACTCATATCCTCTCTCCCACCTCACTTCCTCACTTCGTTAATTTTACGTATACTTGATGAGGTCCGTCAAAAACGTGTGAATTTCTTTTCATTTTAGCTTTTGGAAGTAAAGTCTGATGATCCAGAACCTTGTTAAAGGGGTTATGGTGAAATCACTTATTACATGGAATCTTAACGTGGTCTGTTTTTTATTCAAACATATCTGCTATATATATATATATAGAGAGAGAGAGAGAGATTATAGTACTATATTTATATAACACATTTTACTGATATGCAGCCAGTTTCATGCACAGCATTTTTTAAAAATGGGCGTTTGTTTATCTTGGACGATTCTGATGTCTATAGTTCTTTTCAAGCTTTTCAAAATGAATGTCAGCGTGCTGACAGTTTGAAATAATTTCATTCCTTTTGTTAATCAAACCATTGACGTTCTCGAATGAATTGATTACAATGTTAACCTCTGTTTCTAGTTATCTATGTTTTCTATTTATCTTTTTATTATATATCATTCTACTGTGTTTTCTCTTACGTTTTTAGTCCCCATATAGGTAGATTTTTATAGCATGGTGCTATTTCTTATTTCTTTTATACTTGAATGATATCAAATGGTTTAATTCTCTTTCCCAGTTACTCCACCCTTGGGTTTTCCTTTGTTGCCAGTTTTGCCGTTTATATGTTTTTTTTCTCTCTTTGCAGTCGACTTTTGATCTAATTTTTGCAATTATATTTTTTAGTATTTTTGCATTGTTACAATTTAGTTGTTTTTCGTTTTATTTTTTATAATTTGTTCAATGTTATCCATGCAATACGTGTGTATGATTGTATTATCTATGCAATACATACATATATATATATATATATATATATATATATATATATATACAGAAAGAGAGAGAGAGAGAGAAAATGTTGGAGTAGTGGATAGCGGCTCGGAATTCTGGTTGAATCTATTATATTCACTTTTGGCAACTTGTCTAGGAGAAGGAGAACTCTGAATTCAAAATCTGCGGAGGTTCGGCCCTTCAAAAAATGTGGTTGGTTCTGCACAAATCCTTGATCAAATCATATCTGCTGGTGTCTGGGCTGTCGGTTCCTTCATACGTCGAATATGACTAGAGAGTCCACCATATATATATATATATATATATATATATATATATATATATATATATATATATATATTAGTAGTAGTAATCTTATAAGTATAAGAAATTATACTCGTTCGGAAAACATTCAGTGTTTTGATTTGCAAATAAACAAACCACTATCAAAGCAAAAAACAGTAATTAAGAGGACAATGAATAGCGATTGACATTGCATTTAAATGTTTGCTGATTAAAGTTGGCTGGAAAGCATAGAACGGAAGGAAGTTCTACAAGCAAGAAGTGCGAGAGAAGAAACTGTTAGCATAGACCTTAAGACTACATCTAACCAGCTCAACTGTCAATTGATGAGACCTCAACGCCAGTCTAGTACTGCGCTTAAATTGAAAAATTTTAGGTACCATAGCAAAGAGCTCATCCGAACAATTACCATGAAAGTATTTTCAGAAAAATACCCAGAGAGGCAAACTTACGGCGATGGGAAAGTGACTGAGGCAGAGCCGCGAGATCAGGACCAATAATATTGCTGATTCTTTGAATTTTATCAAGGAGCTCAAGATAAAAACAGGGACACCGGCAGCAATAATCATAGATGAATGGTAGACTTATAGATATGTAGAATAGAATCTGGAATTATCGTATCGCACGATACAGCTCATGTCAGCCGAGAACGGGTCACTTTCCTGGAGGTTAGTATCAGCCATGCTGATGTAAAGCAGCGAGGGGTCAGTCAGATGATTAATGGAGAGAAGTTTATTTTTAGAGGCGTTAAAATTAATAAGCCAGCTTTTGCCCAGTTAAAGACGGACTGGAGGTCGTTTTCGATATCGGCTTCTATTTTGAACTTGTTGGAATTTGAAGTTTACATCGTTCTTTAACGTTTGTTTGTTTATATTCCTTAAGAATTGTTAAGGAAAAAGTGATAATTTTACTTTGGTGAAATACTTGTCTGAAGAGGAAAAGTGCACACTTGACACTGTTGATTCTTCATTTTTATTCCGTGGGAAGTTCAGAGGAACCTTGGGAATGCATGATTGAAGTTTATGGTAATCTACATTGAATGTCAGAAATGAGAAAGGACGAACAAGTCTTGAGGGAAAAATGCAGTACAAGCAACAGGCGAACTGGCGGACTAATTAGAAAACAATCAATCAACTGATGTATGCCGTGTACAAACCATAGAAGAAAAAATGTCTGAAGCGAGGAAAATGGATTTCACTTGAATCTACGGAAAACAGAAAGCATCATTCAACGTCCAAAATACTTTTTGCACAACACACAAGTGATTTTGAATAAAAGAGTTACTGGTGATGAAAAACAGATTTATTACGAGAAGCAAAGACGAAACGAGAAGTGCATTCACTATCTCATCCTAAACACAATCTACTGTGTAAAAAGAAAAGTTTCTCCATTTAAAAAAAAATGATTCAATGAAATTTCTTTATTAATCTGGCTTCTTCAGTGACTTTCTTTCAGCGAGTTGACTGGTTTAAATAGGATATATATATATATATATATATATATATATATATATATATATATATATATATATATATATAAAAGAAAGAAAAACAGTACGATATATAATCCGGTGTTTTTATAGATATTTTTATTTTTACAAAATAGTGCTCAATGTAAATTCACAGAGCATTAATATTATAAACTGATTTATTTAAAATATGTTTTTTCGCTACACAGTTCTAACCATGTTTCAAAAATTCGTAGCTTTTAGCTTCCATTTTTGAAACATGGTTAGAACTGTGTAGCGAAAAAAACCATATTTTAAATAAATCAGTTTATTATATATATATATTAAGAAATGGACAAAGTCCGACAATTTATTTATTTAAGACATTTTTATGGTTAACGTTCTTTTTCATAGATACAAGTATTTAAGTAAATGCTCTGTTTATAATACAGTATCAAATAACATTTACCGGACTGAATGTCCGAGAAATTTTCATAGAAAATATTCGTCCTTTGACAGGATTCGAACCTGCATCCTATACGGAACCATCATTTACGCTGACGTGTCTTAACCGACTCGGCCACAAAGGAGCGTTCAGTATGCAAGGTCGAATTTACTGCTTATAATCCTGAGAGCTCATGTAAAGTAGTCTGCTTTTCTTTAAAATATATATAATAAATAGAGACCAAATACGAGTAGCAAACTTTGGCACTCACCTGCAGTTTTTTCTACTCGTAGAGTTGGTGCCAGGAATTCCTTACATAGGATACTTTGAATGGCTGCGAAAAAACAAAATAAAATATTAAAAAAACAGTTTCAACTGCCTAAATCCGCTGCCAGTGACGATCGAATTGCAGTGATTTGCAAGGAATTATTCACAAGCTAAACGTTACGCTAGAGTAGACGAGCATATAGTCATAAACATAGATGAAGATGCATGAATAGTTATATTGGTAGACGAAAACAGACATACAAGACTTAGATAGATAGATAGATAGATAGATAGATAGATAGATAGATAGGAATGATTTTGGTTATTTACGTTTATTCATCCTCTTCTTTCATTTCTTTTTCTTTCTTCTTTTAATCCTCCTCTGTCTTCATCCTTCTATTTTTTTTCTTTCTTTCTCCATATATGAACAGACTAGGATAGCTATGAAAACAATGAGATAGATAGATAGATAGATAGATAGATAGATAGATAGATAGATAGATAGATAGATAGATATAGGAATGATTTTGGTTACTTTTCTCTCTACATTTTCTTCATCCTCTTTTTCCTTTCTTTTTCTTTTTTCTTTTAATCACCCTCTTTATCTTCATTCTTCTATTTTTCATTCTTTCTCCATATATGAATAGACTAGGATAGCTATGAAAACAATGAGATAGATAGATAGATAGATAGATAGATAGATAGATAGATAGATAGATAGATAGATAGATAGATAGGAGCAGAGTGGGATAGATAGATAGATAGATAGATAGATAGATAGATAGATAGATAGATAGATAGATAGATAGATATTACGCAACAGAGAGAAGTAAAGAAAGTAAAAGTCCTTGTCAGTACAAAGCTATTCCTCTTCTAACAAGATTCAGCTGATGTCTGACCGGCCGACCAACCGCCTTTGACAAGAACCGGAACGCAGTAATGGAATCTAATGAAATTGTGTCCCAGCAATTGAATTACTGTGTCATATTCTTTCTTCCTATTTCTCCTTCTTCTTTCACTCTTACTCTTACTCTCTCACTTTCTCCCTCCCTCCATCTCTCTCTCTCTCTCTCTCTCTCTCTCTCTCTCTCTCTTCCTTTTCACCAAGCGCTTTTAACTCTCAACTTCCAGATGCAGAACATTTTAATGATGAAGATATTGCTTGTGGGGTTGGTGAATGTAAAGAGGCGAGAGGAAAAGAATGGATTCCTGGAAAAGTAGGAAAGAAGAACATTTATAAATGGGAGAGTGGGAAGGGGGAAGAGGATGAGCAAGGAAAGTACGTTGATAGAGGAATGAGAAAACAAAGTGCGAAAAGTAAAAAAAGGGAATGATGAGAGAGAAAATAAAGAAGACTAGAATTGATGAACGACGAATAAAGAATACACAATATGAAAAAGAAGAAGAATAAGAAAAGTAAAATAAAAGAGGGAAAGAAAAATGAAGGAAGATTCAAAATGAAGCTATGAAAAAAAAGTACGAAGAATAATATCCATTTTCTTTATTTTTCTCTTATTAAATAATTTTCCTAAACTTTTTAAATTTTACTTTTTTTTAAAAACCCATATTTAGGGCATTTAATTTTCTAATGTAGCTTTAATGGGGTCTTTCGGGAATTCCGTTTGCTGTCTGAACTTCAAATAAGAAACTTGTCACTGTCTTCTGTCTCCTTGAATCTTGTTCTTTTATTCTCTTCTTCTGTCTCTTTATCGTCATCTTCTGTCTCCTTGAAGCTTGTCCTTTTATTCTCTTCTTCTGTCTCTTTATCGTCATCATCTGTCTCCTTGAATCTTGTTCTTTTATTCTCTTCTTCTGTCTCTTTATCGTCATCTTCTGTCTCCTTGAAGCTTGTCCTTTTATTCTCTTCTTCTGTCTCTTTATCGTCATCTTCTGTCTCCTTGAATCTTGTCCTTTTATTCTCTTCTTCTGTCTCTTTATCGTCATCTTCTGTCTCCTTGAATCTTGTTCTTTTATTCTCTTCTTCTGTCTCTTTATCGTCATCTTCTGTCTCCTTGAATTCTCTTCTCCTGTCTCTTTATCGTCATCTTCTGTCGCCTTGAATCGTGTTCTCTTATTGCCCTCTCTCATTAAGGATTTCTTTCTGATTCTTTCACCCTAAGTACCCCCGCGCTTTATTGACCTTATCACCTTGTAAACTGATTAAAAAAAATGCCATTCAAAATCATGTTATGATGTTTTGTTTTTTTGTTTTGTTTTTTTGTTAATTTCTCAGTTTTATTTATTCTTTGACATTTCCATCCAAAGAGCAGAGTGGCCGACGAAAAGAGTTATTTGGGAATAGTTTTCAAGATAAAAATATATCTTTAATGATGCAAGTTTATCAAATCAAACAGTCAACCAAACAGAAAAGATACAGTAGTAAAATATCCCTACAATGTTAATTACATTTTTTCAAGTCATCACTGAATTCTATGAGATGAGAACCCCGAAAAATCTTTTTTTTTTAATGGCTGTTAAAACTTTTAAAGAGTTGTGGTAACTACAAAAGAAAAAAAAAATAGGCTGATGATGAGATTGAAAAGGAGAGGAAATCTGTGAAATTCACTTCACATCTCCCTCTCTCCGGATACAGGAAGTCGGATGTTGAAAAGTAAGATGTGAGAGGTTTACACGCGCATGCGTCAAGGCACAGACCGGCGAGAATCGAAGGTAAAATAGCGGGGACGATGTGGTCGATGTCGATGGCGGAGGGAAAGTAGATAGAGACGTGAGCAATGTTGAAAGATATTTTCTTCGTTGTAATTTGGATTTAAAGGCATTTTAGTGTTGACAGTAATGGAGTGAGTCTTCTCGGTGTCCACAAGAAACCGGAAATAAGAAAATGGGCCTTCCTGTCGGCCGAATTCTGTATATGCTACGTTAAATCTGATTATTAGTAGAATTATACCTCAACACCAGAGGAATCTAATAGCCTTCATTTAAGATCAAGTGATAGTAGGTCATCTCTTAATTCGGTGGGTAGCTATTATCAGTTTTACCTTTATTGCCAGAAATATTTAAACTGTCAATGCAGAAAATTCCTTAAAAAAAGCGGAGGGAATTAGAGAAGCAGTAAAATCAATGGATACCTTTAAAAGAAGAAAATTAAACATTTTCCTAATTATAGTCGTCAGAAGAGTACTTAAGACCAAAATAAAACCCTAATTATTGCTTCATAATCCTCCTTCCAGAAGCATTTAAGATGTCGCTGTACTTGTAAAGATTAAAGTGTATGAAACTTTTTAAATATTCCTTTAACAAAATTCTGGAGATGATATCACAAACTACATAAACAACTTATGTCAATATAAAATTTACTGACCATAACTACGTCTAGCAATCAAATTGCAATGGAACAACCTTTAACTCCATTTAATCTCCTTTCTCCTTGCTCCATGTCCTGTCCACCTTCCTATTTATCGCTTAATCATGTCTGTGAGTTCTTTTACCTCTGATCCATGTTCATACCTATAGATTTCTTAGCATTATTACAAACATTGATATTTCCATTGATTCTTGTCAACGTTTAACTTTGTTTGCAAACGATTTAATTCATTTTCAGGTTTAGCACCCGTGAAGACGTATTGGAGTGACCAAAGACGTATTGCAAAAGCTAAGAAGAGTATTAAGAGACAGAAAATTTCGTTGGAAACACAAAAAAAAGAGTATTGAACTGTCACGTGCTCCTATATGGCAGCAAATGGTGGACAATCTCGTCAAAGATGAAGAAGAGACTTGAAGGTACAGAAATGTAGTTCGAAAAAATGCTGAGGGTACCATTGACAGAACATGTGAGCAACGACAAGGTTTTGTAGAAAATGGAAACAAAAAGGACATTTATACTTAACATCAAGAAGAGGCAATTTAAATTTGGGGGGCATGTAATGAGAAAGGAGTGTTTGGAAAATCTGATACTCACAGGAAAGTTTGAGGAAAAGTGGAGCAGAGGAAAGCAGCGTGTAATATACTTGACTGAACTTAAGCAAATGGATGGTAGAACAGGATTTGGGAGAAATAACAAAAGACAAAACTTATTAAGCGCTACAATGAACAGGAAAATGGGGAGAGCCATGATCGCTTACGTCCTTACACGACGCATAAAAGAAGACGATGACATCATACATTCCTTATACACTCTGCTTTTTAAGCATATTCGCAAAGTGCTTTTTCTATTTTTTTTTTTTTAAATAATTTTCACGCCATCATCATAAGTCCTTTTTAATTTATTTCCGTTTTCTTTACTGCCGGGACCTGTGATATATATATTCCTGGAATCCTTCCAGTTTTTCATCTATTTCAATAATATTTTTAGGAAAATTAAAGCTAAACATTATTTTTTATTTCTGTTCATTTTTAACTCTACAACGCGAAGTTCTGTATTTAGGTCATTTAGTATTTCAGATAATCCACAATAATAAATCAGGTAATAAGAAAATATTGTCAGTAGATCATAAATGGTTTCAATACTCTCTGCGCTACCTTGCCTACGCCTCTTCTCAGTTCATTTCCCGATAGATGTTTTCAAGATCTACGATAGATAGTTGAAGTAAAATTATATCTCCTTACTTCGCTCGTGAAAGAAGCCTGTCAGTCCTTCTTCGAACCTCTTGATATCACAAACAAATAACTGTACCAAATAAAAAAAAAAATCCTAAGTCAAGATTTAACAACAGCAACAACTAAAATGGATGTCACAGGTAGCTTGACGATAAAATAATGATATCATCAAGATGTTGATGTTCCACACTACTTCAAACAAAAAGTTAGAAAGGAAGTCTCCTCTCCCACTCAACACTAGAAAGAACGATAACAGTGGTCTTGAGAAATCTATTTTCCTGATATTTTTCAATTTCCTGATAAATTTCAACCGACGGTAAATCTGGTTGCCGAATGTTTCCTTATAAGGAAACGGTTAATATTAACATAACGATTAATATTTTCCAATCTTTATTTTGTTGTTTTTGTCTGTTGATTGATTCGATCGTTCGTTTTCTTAGGTTTATCAATTCTTTCTTTGCAGGTTATTTAATACCAGAAAATATTTTTAGATTGTAAGAATTTTATTTTTTGGAGGGGGGAGATAATAATATTTTAGTGATACAATTCCTACTAATTAACCTATAGCTGTGAGGAAAAAGAGGTGGATTCATACATTTCTCAGATGTATTTGTGCGTGAATATAACAAACCCGATTGGAATTGGAACTCTGCTCTCCGATTAGCAATTGCGAGCCATGGTCCATTACACCACCCGCACATCCAAGCTTACAGCACCTGGTATTCCCAAACGGTCACCCATCTAGGTACTGTCTGGTCTCGACGTTGCTTAACTTCAGTGATCGTGTGAGAGCCGATGTTTTAACAAAAAGCTGTTTTTTGTCTAGTCAAATTACTACTTAACGTATATATTCTCATTAAGTTTTATATAGTTTCTGTTGATATTCTGCTCTCGTAGGGATTTTAAAGACTGTCGATAGTCCTACCAAATCAAGTTATTGTACATTAGCTAACAAATATAAAGTGGTTTGTTATTTTCGTCATTTTTTTTTTTTTTATTTCTTCTCTCAGTTTATTAATTTTTTGTTGATGGTATATCGTTTGAGTACCTATTTTTTTTTTTTTTAAATTAATCTATCGCATACGTGTGTCCATACATAGTCAGTTATCTGCCATGCGTGGTAAACGCTTAGACGATCATATATCTCTCTATACATGACTGACGAGACATATTTTTCTCGCAATAGGTTGCTATTTTCTCTATGTCGTAGAGCAGATAGAGCCTAGCCTGTCTTGATAGGCTTCATTCGCGAATGAAGTAAGGAGATGTTGCAGAAGCGAATTCATATCTTTCCCAAGGGTATTAGCACGTAAGTGAATGTAATGGATTCGGCTGGAATTCGAACTCGGCACTCCGATTCCTCAATCCGTTACTCCACCGTGCCTCCTCGGGTCCATACTACTGAGATTAATTTGTATATGTTCGATAGTACACCAAGTTTGTTCTTATCTTGTTTTCTTTGTAAAGTAACATTACTATTGCAAAGTATTCAAGAATGTTTATTTTTGAGAGGCACAAGGTAAATAATTGGGCAAATCCGTTGTGAACATCGTTAAATGTATCTTTCAAAAGGTCTGCTATTATGCTATCTTCGCATGGTATTTTTCTACATTCTATATTTTGAAGTACAGATCTTATTTAAATCATTCTTAACTGCTACGGTGAAGATTAGTATTTTTATTTTCAAAGCATACAAGCTTACATACTACTTAACATAGTCTCTACATTTCGTTACTTACGTGTTTTTGTTTGTTTTTATTTATGTTTCGCAGATCCAATATGTTTCAAGGTCTTGTTTTTTCTGGTAGTTTTTTTCTACTCAGAAAGAATAGAAAAAAGCTACCAGAAAATTTATATTTTTCTGTTTCATTGTTTAAAATAGCTCATCTAATTTAATCTCTTGATATTTAGGAACATTATTCTCATCTTTTTGTCCAGATCTCGTCTTGATTTTGCATATTTCACTTTGTCGACACAAATTCTTTGTTTTTCTAACTATCTCCGCTGCTTCCTTAACAACACTTGTTGGTTTGCTATTCATATTTCCCGGACTATTTTCGTTGTACACCAAAGTCACAAAATACACACACACACACACACAGACACACACACAATCACACACACACACACACACATATATATATATATATATATATATATGTGTGTGTATATGTGTGTGTGTGTGTGTGTGTGTGTGTGTATTTAGGCAGCAATACTTCTTTCATGCCCATTTCATTCAATATGGTAGACAAGGTGCTTTGATTTAGTTTTTAATACAATTTCTCATGCGATCTATTTTTCTTCTTTTCAGATGATAAATTATATAAAAATTGTCCGAAAGTTCTTTTTATCACGAGCGCTTTCGGCTATACATTTAGTCATTTACAAGGATTAAATATTTTAACTGTTAAATAAGAAATAGTTTGATGTATGTATGTTTTATAAAATGTTTTCATTTTTCAAAACACGGTCAAGATATTGTGCCCATGTTCATAGTTGATATTATTGTTGTGTTTTTTTTATTATTTATAAAGGCTTCCATTATTTTTAGCCTTTTTTATGCATGTAGATGATACTATTATATTAGTGCTGTCAAGAAGTATTTTACGAATAGTCTTCTGTAGATCACCATGTATATTTAAATGCGATCTAATTGAGCTATGGTCAGTTTAAAGGTGTAGAGTGAGTCTGCATGTCAAACACGTTGTAGTATTACCTATATAATTATTTACGAATTTTGATTGATCAGGAATACAATTCCTTAATGGTAATTTTAATTCGTAAATAATATTTGCCCTATTTAATTTTGTTCTAAGAGGTGAATTATCATTTTTAACTACAAGGGTTAGAGGTTTTAAATTTTTTGTAATAAATAATTAATCTAATTTTTTTGCTATTGTCAACTGTTTTCAACTGTTGTCAACTATTGTCAAGGCTTGGTATGGTTTTCAGACACTTTCCAAAGGTGCCACACGCTGGGATCGACCCCTCCAGTCTCCTTCCTGACAAATCGACCATGATGAGATTCGACCACGGATCTCATGGTCAGAATGCGAATGTTCTAACCACTAAGTCCATATTATATATATATATATATATATATATATATATATATATTCCTCCAGGTTAATAAAAGAATTAGTGCAAAAAATGACTAACACTTGATGGAGCCGTGATAAAGTCGGTAAAAGAGATAACTAATGTCAACATTCCAATAAAGTTCAAATTAAACTATGAACTCTTATCCCTTATTGGCAGTACACTCAGTGAACACGGACGGTTCTAGAAAATTTGCAGACGAGTTGTATTTTAATTGACGGATATGTGACATTGTAGCGACGTTAGTGTAACAACTATTTTCTTTGCCCCAAACTCACTGTCCATTCCCAACGTTATCACAGATTTATGGTAACATTTCTATAGCGGAAAAAACTCTGTACTTGTCAATCAGCATTACACTTAACAATATGCATAAAAGGTATAACATTTCTTTTCGTATTTATTTAATTGAGAATCACTAATTTAGATAATGAATGCACGTTCTAATATTTCCCCTGCATTTATTGTCCATTATCTGTTAATATAGCATTACAATGCAAAGTATTGATGTCTGCTAAAAGTCTTTTTGCAGCTTCTTTGTTATGTTATAAAAACGTTATATCAACGCCATTTTGTTAATTGCGTTCCTACCAATAGAACGGCATAGATAGTCATTAGAGCGAATGAATGTTTTGGCGTCTCTATAGGATGATTCCTACCTATGATATCACGAATTACATAAACAGCAACTGAAAATATATTCTCTGCATGTGAATCATCTTGCCGATGTCTCTACTAAGGTTCGTACATTAAATGATTTCGTGAGTAAGTGTTACCTTTAAATAATAGGACGACATTAAATTTGAAGTCTTGCAGTTATGTTGGCTTTACGTCGGCAGTTATTCATTTACTTATCCAGAGACTTCCGAGTAAATCGGCCGAAGAAAGAAAAGGAAGTAATAAAAATGATGACTTCATCAAGAGTCGATTTCAAATCAGTAATCCAAAAGAAAATCAGTTTATTGATGAAATCGATCTGGATTTTCCATTGTGGAAATATAAAATATGAATGCTGGTTTTAAACTTATCCGGACTAACGACTGTAAGTGATTGGGTAAATGATGGCCGAATTATTACTTTTAGAAAAAAAAAATAGTGCCTCACCGATTAATTCCCACTTTACCAAAGTGGCTTAAGGGAAGTGAATTAAGCTTATGAATAAATAAAAAAATAATAGTAAAATGAATGCTAATAATTTTGATATGATTAGTCTGACCTATACATGAAACATTCGGCTTTCCAAGACCGTGTGACTGTCGATTTAATTTCTTAAATATTTTTATTAAAACAGTTTTCCAAGCCCATTAACGGCTATAGCATTGTTAGGAGTTTCCTTCCAACCTTTTTATTTTTTGCAATGTGAAAAGTTATCAACTTATTATCTCTTAAAGTTACATGTGCTTCATATTTTTCTGTTATTGAAAGTGTTCATGTGATGCTTTTTTTTATTATTTTTTAAAGCTCTTTTATAAGATTATGTAGCGCAAGTCAATAGAGTTTGATGAAGTGCTGTCTTCTTTAAGGATGTATTAATGATGAGTAGTCGAAAGAGGAGGCGCTTACAACAAAGAAAAACTGTTGTGGAAATAAAAACACCTTTTCAGAAGACTTGGACTCGTCCAAATACACACAGACTGACACCGAGAATATTCAGTAGAAAGAGGAGTAAACAAGAGATCTAGTTAATCTGCTTACAACCTATTTCAGCAAGACTATGTCGCATCCAAGTTATTCTTGATTGTGTTATCTTCATTCAATGCAATGAAGACATAACAAGAAGAAAGAAAGAAAGAAAAGAAAAAAGAAAGAATATGATGTTATTAAATAGAAGTATATAAAGAGAAGAAAGAAAAGATTAGAAGAAAAAAGTGTAAGAAAAAGGGACTACGATAATAATCAACAGAAGAAAGAAAGAAAAGAAAAAAGGAAGAGAGGGTAATAAATGTAACGAGAAGAAAGAAAACGGTAGAAAAAGAAAAAGTGTAAGAAATAAGAATAAAGTCAACAGAAGAAAGAAAGAATATTTAGAACTCATCAGAGGAAGAAGAAAATAAGAAATGGCTGAAATACGAAAGAACATACTCGCACAAATTATATATATATATATATATATATATATATATATATATAATCGACTCTCCCGTCGAGATTCGACGTATGAGGGTCAAGCAGATCAGTTTCCAGAAAACCGACAGCTTGACACCGGCACATGAGATTTGATTATAGTGGTGAAGGCCTTGTGCAGGAACATCCACACTTTTGATGGGACGAATACAGAGACCTGGTGCACCGAATGCCACAAGGTTTCCAAACGACCCTCCGCAGGTTTTGAATTCAGAGTTGTCCTTCTCATATATATATATATATATATATATATATATATATATATATATATATATATATATATATATATATATACCAAGAATTAAAAAGAATTCATAAATGAAAATAGTTAAAAATACAAATTGAATAAGGAATTAAGCATAATTCCAGAGAATAAAAAAAAAAGGAATGTTGTAGAAAGAAAAAAAAGATTGATTTATTGTGTCGTAATTATTTACACTATTTACACTGTTCATGCGGTTGTCTTCATCTTCACGGCGTTTTGAGCCGTTGTACGCTCCGGCCTTCTTCAGTTGATTGGAATTTCGATCCGAACACTTTATTTCGCCCACCGGAGTGGATTTTTCTATTTCCACGTGCCATGTCTCTTCCTGATGTCGCAGTATCAGTTATCTCCCTTTTACTCAAATCTCCAGGATTTTGGTATCCTTAGTTATATATTGAACTCACAACTCTTTGGGTTAAGTCACTGGATTCAACCAACGCTTTTATCCACTGGGCTGAAGGATACGTGGCCTAATACCTCATCTCAGAAATATAGACAGATATTGATTATTTCGTTATTTACGGCTTATCAACCTTTGCAGGTTATTGAATGCCATAACATATTTTTAGATTGCAAGATCTTTTTTTATAGAGATGATAATGATTTAGTGATACGAGTTTTACAAGTTACCCGATAAGGGGAATCATTCCTTTGAAAAGAATATTTGAGCGTAAGCGAATACGACGAACCCAACTAGAATTGGAACTCGACTCTCCGATTAACAATTCCGAGTTATATTATCAGTTACACCATCCGCACATCCAAACATATCACACTTTGTATTCACAAGCGATCACCCATCTAACCAGACTCTATTTTGCTTAACTTCGATGATCGTACGGGAACCAGTGCTTCAACATGATGTGTATGTAAGCAAGAAAGAGGAATGCAAAAAAAAAAAAAAAAATACGGCGAAAAAGAAAAAAAAAGAACTAATTCAAAAGAAGGAAGGAAATTGGTAAATATGATTATCACAAAAATAATATAAAAAAACATGATAGCAATATCAAAGAAACAGAAGGAGAACGCAGACATGAAAGAGAGAAAATCGAGGAAGAAAGATGAGATATAAGTGATAGGGAAGAGAAAGGAATAAAAAAAAATGAATAGGAGAACAGAAAAAAAGAAACAAAATATGTTCAATATAGATATCGCTTTCTCTTTTTATGTCTCCCCCACTAGTTTCATATATCTCTTTCTAAAATCTATCTATCTATCTATCTATCTATCTATCTATCTATCGTTTCATTCTGTTTCTATCTATCTCACTATCTATTCATCTATAGATCTATCATATTACTTTTACATCCCTTTGCTTCATTCTGTTTCTATCTATCTATCGTTTCATTCTGTTTCTATCTATTTATCTATCTATCTATCTATCTATCTATCTATCTATCTATAGTTTCATTCTGTTTCTATCTATCTCACTATCTATTCATCTATATATCTATCATATTACTTTTACATCCCTTTGCTTCATTCTGTTTCTATCTATCTATCGTTTCATTCTGTTTCTATCTATCTATCTATCTATCTATCTATCTATCTATCTATCTATCTATAGTTTCATTCTGTTTCTATCTATCTCACTATCTATTTAACTATATATCTATCATATTACTTTTACATCCCTTTGCTTCATTCTGTTTTTATATCTATCTATCTATCTATATATATATCTATCTATCTCTCTATCTATTTATCTATCTATTTATCATATTACTTTTATACCATTTTGCTTCATTCTCTCTCTATCTATTTATTTATATATCTATCATTACTTTTATATCACTTTGCTTCATTCTGTTATAACTATCTATCTATATATCTATCTATCTATTTATCTATCTATTTATCTATCTATTTATCATATTACTTTTATATCATTTGGCTTCATTCTGTTTCTATCTATTTATCTATCTCTCTATCTATTTATCTATATATCTATCATTACTTTTATATCACTTTGCTTCATTCTGTTTCTATCTATCTATATATCTATCTATCTATTTATCTATCTATTTATCTATCTATTTATCATATTACTTTTATATCATTTGGCTTCATTCTGTTTCTATCTATTTATCTATCTCTCTATCTATTTATCTATATATCTATCATTACTTTTATATCACTTTGCTTCGTTCTGTTTCTATCTATCTATCTATCTATATATCTATCTATCTATTTATCTATCTATTTATCTATCTATTTATCATATTACTTTTATATCATTTGGCTTCATTCTGTTTCTATCTATTTATCTATCTCTCTATCTATTTATCTATATATCTATCATTACTTTTATATCACTTTGCTTCATTCTGTTTCTATCTATCTATCTATATATCTATCTATCTATTTATCTATCTATTTATCTATCTATTTATCATATTACTTTTATATCATTTGGCTTCATTCTGTTTCTATCTATTTATCTATCTCTCTATCTATTTATCTATATATCTATCATTACTTTTATATCACTTTGCTTCATTCTGTTTCTATCTATCTATATATCTATCTATCTATCTATCTATTTATCTATCTATTTATCTATCTATTTATCATATTACTTTTAAATCATTTTGCTTCATTCTGTTTCTATCTATTTATCTATCTCTCTATTTATCTATATATCTATCATTACTTTTATATCACTTTGCTTCATTCTGTTTCTATCTATCTATCTATCTATCTATCTATATATCTCTCTATCTATTTATCTATCTATTTATCTATCTATTTATCATATTACTTTTATATCATTTTGCTTCATTCTGTTTCTATCTATTTATCTATCTCACTATCTATTTATCTATATATCTATCATTACTTTTATATCACTTTGTTTTATTCTGTTTCTATCTATCCCATTCTGTTACTCCTTGTTTATCTCTCTATCTATCTCATTCTGTTTCTATCTATCTGTCTATCTATTATAGATAGATAGATATCATAAATTTCAACCTCTCTAATTCTGTTTATAACTATCTCTCTATTTATCTATCTATCATATTGCCTTTATATTTATGTTTAATTCTGTTTCTATCTATGTATCTATGTTACAGCAAGTTTATGCCACTTTATGTATTTCTGTCTTATTCTGTTTATATCTATCTATCTCAGTCGGATTACCCCCCCTATCTCTCTCTCTCTCTCTCTCTCTCTCTCTCTCTCTCTCTGTGTGTGTGTGTGTGTGTGTGTGTGTCATTCAATTCCTCTTTCCTGAAAAAAATGCAAATGAAAGAAACAATGTGTTAGCGGTGAGTGGCATTCCCCACTAAATTCACCGTCGACATTCTTGTTCCAATCACGAAAGAACCCGTTCCGAAGAGACCCCAAACCTTAACCCTATACCCACTCCACCGAAACTCTCTTGTGTTTATTTGAACAACGCCATGCCCTGATTACACACCATTCATATGGAGAGAAGTACCTGCCAACAGGAAACTCACGACACGCACAGCATTGTGGGACACTACTCTTGACAACCCCGCCCACTGCGTAACACCTATCGATTCCTCAATAATGGTGGCAACATCGTGAATTTCCAAGCACCGTTATTGACGGACGATGACAATTAAGTACAATTGAAACAAGGATGAAACTCGCTTGCACGAAATGACAACCGTACGTCAACAGATTTTCCCGTGATATTGTCTTTCACATTATCCCCATTCTTCTTCTTCTTCTTCTTCTTCTTCTTCTTCTTCTTCTTCTTCTTCTTCTTCTTCTTTGCCTTCTTCTTCTTTGCCTTCTTCTTCTTCTTCTTCTTCTTTGCCTTCTTCTTCTTCTTCTTCTTCTTCTTCTTCTTCTTCTTCTTCTTCTTCTTCTTCTTCTTTTTCTTCTTCTTCTTCTTTGCCTTCTTCTTCTTGGCCTTCTTCTTCTTCTTCTTCCTCTTCTTCTTCTTCTTCTTCTTCTTCTTCTTCTTTTAAATATCTTTGTTTATTTTTCTTTTCTTTCTCCAGCTTTCATTAATCTTTATATCCTGTAAGAATCTTCGAGGCGATTCGTTTCGTTCCGGATTTTCGCCTTCGTTTTCATGTTCATTTATTCATATATTTTCTTGTATTTTGTCTTCCGCCATCTTTCCATTTTTCTATCTATATCCCTTTCTTTCATTTCAAAGCTCTCTTCTGGCTTATTTCTTTTATTCTCGTCTTCATCCTTCTTTCTTTTTTTTCTGCTTCTTTTACTCGTTTCTGGTTTTAAATCATGTTCGTTTGGAGCTTTTTTTTCTCTTTCTTCTCTTATTAATTTTTAATGGTTTCCTTTATTCTCTACATCAGATTTCTTTTTCTACTTTTTTCTGATTTCTATTTATTTACTCTTTCCATACTCAGCGGCCTTTTCCCCTTCGTTTTCTCTTTTCTCATATGTTTCGGTCTTCTTCTTCTTCTTCTTCTTCTTCTTCTTCTTCTTCTTCTGTGCTAAGATCCTTCTTCTTCTTCTTCTTCTTTTCTTCTTCTTCTTCTTCTTCTTCTTCTTCTTCTTCTTCTTCGTGCTAAGATCCTTCTTCTTCTTCTTCTTCTTCTTCTTCTTCTTCTTCTTCTTCTTCTTCTTCCGTGCTAAGATCCTTCTTCTTCTTCTTCTTCTTCTTCTTCTTCTTCTTCTTCTTCTTCTTCTTCCGTGCTAAGATCCTTAGTGAACGCGCATTATTTTCGACGGCCATCATTTGACGTAAACAACTCGCAAAATGAACACGAAATAATTAGTTAACAATTGTTACAATTTGCGTCATTATTTCATTTTGCTTTTACATGCAAAAGAAGTTTAATTATAAAATTAGAATATATTCAGTTTATTCAAGTGCACTAAATATTTTTTTTTTATATATTATTATTATTATTATTATTATTATTATTATTATTATTATTTCTAAAATGACCGTAAAGTTTTTCACTCAAATTTTGAATTCTAGTTTGTATATTCCTGCACTTTTATCTGTAATTCTGTAAATTCTCACACAAAATGTAGCCTTTCATTATTCTGGTTTGCCTATTGCTCAGAGCATTTATTAGCAGATTCAATATAATCTTCAATTCTTCCACCTCATTTCCATTTCCCATTTAATCTATCGACATCATCTCTTGGCTTCAAAACTTTATGAATTGTCATCTTTTGTGATTCATTATCCTAAGATCCTGACTTCTCCAGTTTAGGAAGGCATTCTAATGTTAGTCTTTTTAATAACTTCCGACATTCTAATAGCAGTTTTTTTTTTTAATATCCTCATTCTAATAGCAGTCATTTTATAATTAGTAGTTATTCTTATAGTAGACTATTTCACATACGCAAACATTCTAATTGTAGTCTATTTTACATCCTCAGGCATTCTAATATTAGTTTTTAACATTCCTAAGCATCCTGATAGTAGTCTTTCTAACATCATCATTCATCCTAATAGAAGTCTTTTTTGCATACGCAGGCATTTTATTATTAGTCTTTTAACATTCTTACGCATTCTAATAGAAGTCTTTTGAACATTATCACACATTCTAATAGTAGCCTTTTTCGCATACGCAGACATTCTAATAGCAGTCTTTTAACATCCTTAAGCATTCTAATAGTAGTCATTTAAACACCTTACGTTATTCTAATAGTAGGCTTTTAAGATCCTCACACATTCTAATACTAGTTTTTTTTTTAAACATTCTCAGACATTCTAATGGAAGTTATTTTGACATTTTTATAGTAGATACCTACAGCGATATAGCCAGATATGTAAAGTCTTATACATATGGATGGAGTGGGATGGAGAACGAAATAATATATATATATATATATATATATATATATATATATATATATATATATATATATATATATGGTCTGAATAATTAGCTAAGAACAAGCATACAATATAATAACTTTCATAATCCATAGCCCAAATAAATAGTTTAAATACCCTACAAAAAAGATAACCCTTTATGAAGTCGTCAAAAACAAACGTTACGGCAGTTTTTTTTATATGCACAAATCCCTTTCATCATAAAAAATAAAATAAAAAAATAAATAAATCTCCATAGACACGCATACGAGACTAGGGTGAGTACATCTTCCGTTTCAAATTTAGACACCCCCACCTTTCTCTGACTTGACATCTATGAAAGTAACTCTATACTGATACTTATCATTAACACCCAACACACGTCTACCCAATTTAAACAATTCGCTCTAGCTGTTACCATGGAAATTTTGATTTCAATTATTAAAACACGTAAATTTCAGAAATACGTTATTCCAAAAAAAAATTTCGCTTGAAGATGGAACAGAGCTTACTTTAACTCAGTTTAATACAAATAATTATATTGAAGTTTTCGGCTCTTGTTTTGAAACATGAGACCTCTTATGTCGCGAGTTGGAATGATATTTTTAAATAAATAATTATATTTATGCTCTACTTTTTTATCGAGCACTATTTTTTTAAAATAATAACTAAAATACTAAGGAACTTTGGATTATTTACCTAACCAGTTCCTTCCTATTTTCTATATATTTTCACATATTATATATATATATATATATATATATATATATATATATATATATATATATATATATTACTGAATATACATAATATCCAATGTCGATTGTAAGACTTGGAGTTTCATGCAGTTTATACAATCTTAAGGTGCAGGGATATTATAACCGTTAAATATCTCGCGTTCTTGTCATGACGATTCAAAATTGTCTGCTAAAAATTATTTATTTAATTATTGTTGCGTAAAATATTAGAGTTAATTATTAACAATTTATATCATTCAAATTCATAAATTCAAAAGACGAAAAATTTTAAAAATAAATAAAAAAGTAAATCTTTTAAAATTGAATTTAAAAAATAAACAATACATCAAGGGATGCATTTGATTTGCTTCTACTAATCTCAAACATATTAATCTCCTATATTGTAATGAAATGCATACTAATTAGAAACAAGATTAAAATATACTAAAAAAATTAGTAAATACTAATATATCTACAACAGATCCTAACCAAAAAATTAGATTAATCATATACTACACTAAATCTAGTATATCCAATTTAATTATTCGCAATGATTCTTCTCCCCCGGTTAGCGATTTGCAAAAAAAACAACATAGTTTACAAATTCAAGTGTCTTTTGGGAGATTGTATCTCCAACGAATTAAATAATATTTATGTTGGTCACACCACAAACTCGCTTTCAAGGCGCTTGACACTACATTTGAATGATAACTCTAACATTTTTAGGCATTTAAAACAACATGCCTGGCCGCATACACAATTCCGGAAAATCCTTGTTGAAAACACAGTTATACTTAAACATGAAAACAATAAACAAAAACTAAAAATTCTTGTAGCTATATACATAAAACAATTGAAACCTAATCTGAACAAAATAAACTATGAAATCTCCACAAATATTCTTAAATACCTATAATTGGTAACAGAAGCCATTGGTTTATACCAACAGCTTCCCATACTTAATACTTCTCGAATTCACTCTCGCGTGGTCATGTGTGACGTC
>CAHIKZ030001413.1:992500-1107500 GCA_903632075.3 Acanthosepion pharaonis
CACACACACATATATATATATATATATATATATATATATATATATATTAGTTTTAAAAGTATTTACAGTGGATAATTATATTTGAGTTGATGATTCATTTAATTTTTAAACAGTATTTTATTTCATCTGCTAGGATGAATATTTTGGAAATATTATTAAAGAACAATATGCCGTCCGACATGATTCGAACCTACTCTCCCCTGTGCAGGGGAAACCATCATTTGAAGTTGGCTATCTATTTTTGAATAGACACGCCGTTTATTTTTTTAATTATTATTTCAAGAATGTTCAGGCAGTTAAATGAGATAAAATGCCGTTTAAAATAATAAACGGTGATGTACTTAAATATAAGATTAACATCTAAAGTAATAAAAATATGTCGAATTAATCAATAAAATATCCACGGATTCTTATATATATATATATATATATATATATATATATGAGATAATGATATATATTTTTATATCTCAAGAATAGTATTGGAGAAATTGTGTGACAAAATGGACAAAGCTTACTTGGGACGCGTTTCGTTTTTTAGGACTTTATCTGACTAAATTTGTTATGTTGGTACGACTACTCAAGCGCACGAACGAAGGATGTTGGAAATTTTAGAATTCTTTTTTTCATTTGAGTAGATAGATTTCTTTTTACATTCGGATAGAATTCTACGTGTATGTGTGTGTCTGTGTGTATTGCAGGGGTGTAAAATTTCAGCTATAATTAAAATCTGTAAGAAGACAAAATGAATTAAGACAAAAAGAAAACTTATCTTAGCCGACACGCTTCGTCCTTTTGTATATATATATATATATATATATATATATATATATATATATATAAGCGACGACAGTTTCTTTCATGCTTTAACGTAATTTTTAGGACATTAATCACCCGTTGAAACATAAAACACCGCTTGGTGTTCAATTGAATGTCCGCTATTATATTTACATACGATTTATCATTGATATTGAGCACTTTTACTCATAAATGAAGGATACCTTAAAATATATTATATATCATATACATGTATATGTATGTATGTGTGTGTGTGTGTGTGTGTGTGTGTGTGTATGTGTGTGTGTGTGTGTGTGTGTGTGTGTGTATCACAGGATATTCGTACACCACTCATATGACCTGATTTGAATATCACTGTAGAATGGAATTTACCTGCCAGTTTAGGATTGTAAAATAAATTCGAAAAAATATCCTACAAATTCATCAACCCAAACTTCCAATCCTAAGAATTGAATTGTTTTCACTGCATCCTATTCCACATTCCTCAAGGGAAGATAACAGATCAGAAGACTCGATGTCGGAATATAAGAAAAAAATAATACTGGAATCTTCTCATGACAAGTCTAGCCAATTTCCATTTGGATTCGAAAATATGTCTAAGTCGTTTAGATTGTTAAAAAAAGCCTTTGTTTAAAGATTGAAGGCTATAAATATATCAAGATTGGTAGCTAATGAATTCAGTCTTTCACTTGTGTCTAAATTCGGCATATTTGTGATAAACCAAGCGAAGTTTCTAAGCATGAATATAAATTTAATTTACGCAATTTCCTCTTTCGTCTTTTTACCTTAAAATGTTTATCTCTATTCAAAGTTTCAAATGAAAGCGAGATATTCGAAATTTATCAGTTTTTTTTTTCCGATAATCCCATCTTTAAATTCTTTGTCAGATAATTGATTGATTTCTCGCTGATTAATAATATCCCGATGTAAATTATGTATTTTCATGTAATAGTTCCTAAATCTAAATTCTGCATTTGAACAGAAAAATGCACAGAATCTTCAGTGTCATATTCCATCTTTTCCTATTTAGTGATTTTCTCACACAAATTTATAAGGGCCGGGTTTATAGATTGAAAATCCAGCTCATATATTTTTGTTTACCGATTGTAAACTTAGCAACAAATATCTGAGTAAAACTGCTAACAAGTTTTATGAATGAAGCTCATCAGCTGTAGATCTCTAGTAACTACCCCATGAGTAACTTCCATTTTGTTTTCACTTTCTAATAAAAAAAAAATTTTTCGTGCGTTGAAGCGAAGAGATACTCGTTTTATGAGCTTCGAGATCTGAAGTATTTTATTCAATGATTGGTTTGTACTATTTTTGAATATCAAATCAGGATTTCCATATGAGTAGATCTAAAAAGCTGCTCGCGTCTCTTCACTTGGGAAACAAGTATTGGGCGGTAATGAGCCAAACTCGCGATTCAGTAAATACATTTTCCACTTACTAAGTCGTCTTTCTGAACGAAAAGTATTTTTCTCTTCCATGAAGACGAGGCGAACCAGAAAATCAGTGTGGGTGGCTTTTTAATAAAGTTTTATTAACCATGTTTATTGCGTTTTCAATTATTGATAACCAGGTGACCATTTTGAAGCGACTTATTTTTATTTAAAGTAAATCTGACTGAGAGGTATATACTTGAAATATGTTGATATTTTAGAATGGAAACCTAATGAGGCGTCGGTTACTTGATATATGGTCTCTGAAAAAAATTACAAAATTATTGAACCCTTTGAAATGAAATATCATTTTCAATTAGAAACCCAAATCTTCAGACATTCCTGACTTCTACGTCTTTAAGAAAATGTCAGAAATATTAAAACCTTTAAAATGTGTTTACTGAAATTTCACCCCAAGCAAAAAATGCCACTAAGACGAAAGTCGTTACTGGAAATGAATGAAAATGAAAAGAAATTAAGAAAAGGAACCGAAAACCCAATTCTAAACAGGAAAACAAATGATAAACCTTTGCTCCTGTTCAAAAGATGAGGAAGGGATATTAATGGTTTGATAGGCGAACCTATCTACTCCTACTGAAAATAATTCAAATTAAAAATTAATAAATAAAATTTCGAGGTGTAGGCGGAGACGTATAGAGTTAAATTAAAAGTATATATATATATATATATGATTCAAGAGCATGTATTCAGGTATAGGCAGCTAATGTAACAGCTATTCCTTTATGAATTTTAACTACTTATTTAAATTTTAACAATAGTATAAGTTGTGTTGTCTCCTGAAAATAAAAAAAGCGATGGAAAAACTAAACAATTCAGGTAATTTTATTTTTAAACACTGAGGAAAGAAATATATATATATATATATATATATATATATATATATATTATTTTATTTTAAACACTGGAGAAAGAAATGTATATATATATATATATATATATATATATATATATATATATATATATATGTGTGTGTGTGTGGCCTGACGATTGCGTTTAGCGTGAAACAGACTGTCGCCTCTGTGTGTTGACTTGAATGTCCACTTTTATATTTAATTACCCTCTATCCCTGATATTGAGCACTTTAACACATAAATATATCATACATAAAAACTATATCTTATCATATATATATATATATATATATATATATATATATATATATATATATATATATATATATATATATATATATATATATATATATATATCGGAAGATACTACTTAATCCTTGCCGGCCCGTTTCGTCACCTGACTGTATGAACTTTTACACACTTACACATACACACGTACATGCAAACACACACACACACACATCCCCACATCTCCTAAAATTCTCTCTGTTAAGGTTCAATCTCCCTCCTCCTCATATTTACACTTTCTCTAAATTCTGTTTTCACTTCCGGAGTGGTTTTTTTCTGTTTTCATTTTGAATTTGTAGGTCTGATGAATTGGATCGTATTTACGATTCCAATGGAATAAATTATGACCATGGAATATTAGTGTTTAAGCCTTTTTTTTTATATATATATATATATATATATATATATATATATATATATATATGTGTGTGTGTGTGTGTGTGTGTGTGTGTGTGTGTGTGTGTGTGTGTGTGTGAATGTATGTATATTAATGTATATTTCGCCAGAAAACTTTCTTTTAAACATCTCCCGTTAAATATGACGTAAGGAAGATTTTATTAATTTTTTTATTTAGTTTTTCCAGCGTTCTTACATTTTTTCGTTTGGTGGGAATAAAGGCGTACAAAAAAAATCTATCAATACCTGTCATTGACCCAAGCGCTTTCGGTCACTTCCTTAGCCTTTTTCAAAGAGTTTTTTTTTTCTTTTTTTTTTTTTTTTGGTGTTGTTAGTTTCTCTTCATGTTTTGATGGATTTTATTTTTGTGTTGTTTTGAATACTAGTAGCAACGTTTATTCGGAGCCTTCGCTTGTTGAACAGGTCTGGAATTATAGTCTGCGTCTTTCTTTTCTTCATAAAAGTTTCAGCACGCCACTCCCATATAAAGTGAGCTGGATGTTTAATATACAGGCCCTCGCTTATAGCGAGATGTTTTCGGTAAATTGATTTTTATAGAATGTTAATGTTTTCGAACAGAATTATGCTTAAGGGTTCATGTAAATATATATACAGGTTGCGTTAGGCAAATTGCTGTCATTATATTTTTTTATTTCACGCATGCGCATTGTTTGTTTTTTAATTTGTCGGTTGCACATTATAGTAAAACCAGTTGCGAACCGTCTGTGAGAAAAAGAGCACCATGACACAATTCACTCTGCCAGAAATTTGCAAAGCGACATGCTGTACTTCTTGACATTCAAGCCGGAAGCTCCAATACGAGCATCTCAGAGAGTTCGGGTGTCAATCTGAGGACAGTGCAGAGGATTCGGAAAGAGTGGGATTAGTCTAATGGTGATTACAAAGACACGGCGGTTCGGAAAACTCAATCTGATCGTTCTTATAAGAAAAGAACTTTCGAATTTGTTGGTGAGGGCCTCATACTCAATACGGAGGCCTATATCGTGCCTTGAAGAGCCTCCCTGGGTCAAAAGGGTGGATGCTGGAAGACCTTATGTCTGCCAACAGGACTCAGCACCATGCCACACAAGCAAGAGAACCTAGTCATGGCTGTCAGACAATTTCTGTGACCACATCACCCTCTACATCTGGTTACCTAACTCCCCAGACTTCAACACCCCCTTGATTATTATGTGTGGGGCGCAGTTGATCGAGAAGCCAACAAAATTCCTTGTAACAGCAAAGATGAACTGAATGCAAAGATTATGACAGCATTTAACAACTAAAACAAGGAGACCCCCCCCCAGGAGAGATGCAGGAAATTCCGAAGTCGTCTTGTGGCCGTGGTTGATGCTAATGGCGATTTTATTAAATAAATTTACACTTTAGTATTTCAAGATATTTTTTGTGTAATTTTGGTAAATATATCTGCTAAAACGAGATGTCACTGTTATATTCAATTTTGCATAATTTATACGACAATTTATCCATCGCACCCCTTCCTATATGCATATACATGTATGTGTGTGTGTATGTGCGTGTGCGTGTATTGTACATAAATGTACAACTACATAAGAATTAAACAGATAAATAATGAAACATAATAACAAAGAAAAACATTATTTCCCTGTTTCACGAACATGTATGGAGTGAATTCTTCCATTTGTACTAAAGTCTCCTTTTGTGGTAAGTTGGAGCCTATTAAGAAATGGAATTATTTTTCCGATTACCCATTATTTTCCCATTTCCCTCCAAAGTCTATGGACGTTTAGGAAGGAGTTAAAACAGAGAGAAATACAGTGTGGATTTGCCTCTTCCCAAAGGCAGATATCCAAAAAACAAACTGAAAATCTCTAAAATATTTTTAAAAAGTAGTATAAAATCACATACACTGAGGTTTTTTTTCTGCGTCTCCAACTTTGGCAGAATTAAATTGCTGGTAAGATAGGTTCATTTTATCGTTCTAGGAAATACTTGGCCTCTTTTATCGTGACAAAAGTCACATGAAACAAACAATGGCGTATTGCTGTCATATTTGGACAAGAGCTGCTCAGTCATCATCTTCCAGCCTTGATAAGAGTTCAAAATTGTCCACGCGGTCTTGTACTGGGAAATCTATTCTCCAATGTGCAAACACTTTCCCACAGACGCAACGTTGCAAGCTGGTCTCTACACTGTCGCTATTTCCATTGCAAATGTTCAGATGAGCTTCACTTTTTAGTTCAACCAGAATACAACTATGACACATTATGTTAATTCCATAAAGTTGAATTACTTTCATTTCCTTGGTGCTCCAAATGTAAGATTAAGATCTTTTCAGAAAGCTTTTTCATAATAACCGCCATATTGTGGAGCAGAATCCCGCCTAGGAGCTTTTTTCAAACCCTGCAATTTTAACATCTTCAAGTTTAGAGTCAATTGTTACCTTTCACTTTCTACAATCTATTCTTTCATTCATATTACACAACTCATTCTTCATTACCATTCTAGCAGCACCCCTTCGATAGTGTAGCAACAGACGATGTAAAATGTAACACAGAAATCTACAAGTGCATCTGAACAGAGAAAGATGCCTTCAGAAACTAAGCAAAGTATTAAGACATAGGAAAATTTCGTTGGAAACAAAGAAAAGAATGCTGAAATGTTATATCTTATCTATCTTCCTGTTAAGTATGTGGTTAGCAACTTCATCCTGTAAAAACTTACTACTTACTAAGGTAACTACAGCGGCAACACCTAGTGAAGCCTCATAGTCATTATGTAGTCTACAGTTAAGTGAGCCTGTGTAATATAATGAATGGACAATTATTTTACAGATTAAGAAAAGCCTCGAAGCGATGGACATGTGGTTCTATAGACAGATGTTAAGAATACCATAGACAGAATATATAAACACAAAAGATTTTAAAATAAAAATGGCACTAGTAGGTCACTTATACTTAATATCAGAAAAAGTTAAAATTTCTGGGATACATAATGAGGAAAGAAGGCGTGGAGAATGTAACACTCACAGAACATAGGTGCGAAGCAAGTGTAGAACAGCGAGGAAATTTACTCAATGCGAATAGAGAGGGGGGAAAAAGAGGGAAGGTAAGAGCAATACGAGATAGGAAATTGTGTAGAGCCACGGCGCTAAGGGAAGAGATAACATAAAATGATCGAATCTCTAGTCTGGTTATTAGGACCATTCAATATAGATCAGCATTCAGCAGAGAAATTACTGATCATATGTCTGTTTTCCTGTACTTCTTCGCCAAGCTTATACACTCTTTGTTTTGAATGTTTCTGTTTGAATTTACATGCGGATTATTCTCCTCGTCTTTGTTGTTGTTATCCCAACGTTTCGGCTGTTGTGTCCTTCGGACTTCATCAGGTATATATCGATCCGGGTAACCTATAGGGAATACTGAAGCGAACCCTTCATTCAATCTAACTGGGTAGACTTGTCATGTCTTTGGGCATCTCGTCTTGTTTTGATGTTTAATTAAAAAATTATAGTTAGCTTGCTTTATGCCCTTTGCCAAAATGCTTAATACTCTGCATTTGTTCTCTTTCTCAACAGCTTCTTCAAATATTTTTCCAGTGTTTTCAATTCCGTTTTTTTTTGGGGGGGGTGGGGATTTTTCAACTTTTTAAATTACAGTTATGTTCATTTCACTCAAGGAATTCACATCTTTATTTTTTCTTTTTGGAAGTCATATCTTTTTATTTTCTTTTTTGGGGCCATATTTTGTTTTCCTTTTGGGGTTCAAATCTTTTTTGTAGGGGTGTCATATCTATCTTCCGACTCATAGTTATCTTGACATATCAGAAAGTACAAATATATAGCCAATATTTTCTGTATGACTTTCTGGGATGAAGGATCATTATTATTTACTCTATTTACATAACGGACTATTGTCCTCATCTTTGTTATTGTTATCATCAGGTGCATGTCGACCCGAGTAACCTACAGGAAATTGCGATCTGAGCCCTTCATTTATTCTGCGGAGATTGACACTTCTCATTTCCCTACTCCTGTCTAAGAATATCTTGTCTGGTTCTTATTTTTAGATTGCTCGGCCTTTTTCCACTGAGATCATGCACACACTGCCCGACCCAAGGATTGAACTGACAACTAATATGTCACCAAATTCACAAACCAATGCTTTAACTCACTAGGCTATTGTCGGATGACACAACGGCTGATCGTTGTGATAATAACAACAGGAATTATGACAGCGATTGACACGTAAATAACTTAAATAATATACAAAATACTGTAGTACTATATAAGTATTCATTTGCAATATGATGAACACACTTCGCGCTTCATAATAAGTTACTGCAAATATTTCTGACGAAAACAGATAAACTGTAATTCACTTTGCATATTTATCACAGAAACATATCTCTATAAAAGGCAGGATGTGTGTGGATGTGTGTAACGAATGCACTTCCAAACTCCCATCGATAGTGGAAATAATCGATTTTTTCATGCTTCTACGGCAGTTTTTATGTAGTTTGCGGACATTTTCTCCTGTCCAGAGTGAGAGCCAATAGTTGGCTGCGACGAATAGGTAGGAAGATTCTTTTAGCCAGCGTGAGAGCCAACAGCTGACTGATACGAATGTTAACTAGCATGCTAGCATGCAAAAAAATCGATAGCTGCATTCGTCACAAAATTTAAATCTGCATGACACTTTACTCCAATTGGCTCATTCGCTTGCTCAAGCACAACGTTGATTCTGATTCCGCAGAACAGGGTTGGGTGTGAAAAAGTATTTGTTGTTAACATTTTTTTTCATTCGGTTTTTCCAGTTACGAGTCCTTTTTTAAAGCTGATCGTTTTGTGTTCATTTTGTTTAGTTCTTTCTTCGTAACAGATTTAATGTTTAGTATAGAGCTTAGAAAAAATTCACAGTGTGAGATAGGCAAGAAGTAAGGCATGTAGCAACATCAGCAAGGCAAAGGGCACTCCCTTTAAAGGCAAGGAAAGGCCAAAATATTTTAAGTCAAGTGATAGCGATTTCTGTATGAGTCGTACGATTTTTGAATCAAGCACGGGCCACACCGGTCCATGCTGCAAGTATACTATATTTTCTCAGTGATATTTACATTAATTCCCGATCGCTGACAATCGCGTTCGTCTTGTTTTTAATGTATTTCTATGTTATAACATGAGTTTATGCGTCTACATTATATATATATATATATATATATATATATATATATATATATATATATATATATATAAACATATTCTCTCATTAACGCCTACCTTATTTCCCAACTCGCTTACACCATATCCTGTTGAAACATTGCTTCTCATGCAATCATCGAAGTTAAGCAACGTCGAGTCTGGTCAATACCTAGATAGCTGGCCATTTGAGAAAATCAGGTGCTTTAAGCTCAGATGTCTGTTTGGTGTAATGGATAACAACTTGTCGGGTTCATTATATCCACTTACTCTCAAATAACCTTGGGAAAGGTATGAATCCACCTCTTCTTCCCCAGCTATGGGTTAATTAGCAGAACTTTTGTTAGTAAATTATTATTAGCCCCATCAAAAAATAATCTAAAAATACTTTCTGTTTTTAAATAACTTACAAAATGTAGATAAGTTGTAAAGAAGCAAATCAATAAATGAATCAATTAATTCCCAACTACTGACAATTCCATTCTGATGATTCCCCCTTTTCATTCTCTCTTACTTTCACTCTAAATTCTTGTTTTCTAAATGTTCTAAATAAAAAGCCCAAGAGCCACTCAAAGTAGAGGGTTATTGACTGAGTTTAAATATAAGAGGAGGTAGTAAGTGCTGGTTATGAGGATAGATAGATAACGGAGGACCTTAGATTTAAAGCAGTTAACATTTTAGTGATCGGGAAAGGACCCTTTCGGGATCCTGTTCAGCAATGTAGAGTTTCCGAAGGGAAAGAAAACTGTATGAGTAGGACTCCCTTCTTACTAATGGAATACAAAGAGAATGAGGACGAATCGACATTGCGTACGTGTCATGGTGGGTCCTAGCTTGTGGAACTAAAGAATATAGCATGTCTGAACATTTAGCATAAAAATTGCGATGATATAGCAATTGGCTCACCGCGTTTCGTCTGTTAGATTTTAGGGTTGAATATAATTCATCGCCGAAAACGCTACGTAAACTTCTTTTTTTTTTTTTTTTTTTTTTTTTTTTTTTGTAAGTGGAACAACGATGCTCATTTGACAGATCTTCATTTCTTGCTTTGGGATAAACTAATCTTATTTTCATATCTTTTGTTTTATCGTTTTCATCATTTTTGCTTTTCGCCATTTTAAAACTAGAATCTGATGTTCCTTTATTTAATCTCTTCTATTTTTCTGTGGATGGGCAGGTGGTGAAATGGTTAACGGCTCGGATTGAGGAAATCAGCAAACCGAGTTCCAAGTCGGGTCGAGTTCGCTGCATTTTCTTTTCCTCAAATACCATTAACAAAGATATTCATCTTCTTTCCCCAGCCATAGGTTAAATAGATTGGCAACCAGTATAGGAGAAGGAATAAATGTGAATTCAAAATTGTGTGTAGCCATGGCATAGCATACACTATGCAGTCAAAAAAAAAAAAAAAAAGATAATAGAGTTCACAGTGACACTATGATCTCGAATGCGGTCGATCTTATCGATAGATCGGATGGGTTTTTTTTATTAGCTTCTGATTACAATCACATTTTCTTTTCTTTTTTTCTTTACTAATTTTCCTTCACTTTTATTACATTTTATCATACCCTGAACACGATCGTCACACTTATATCTCTGCTTCTATTTCTTGCTGAAACCTAACCGAAGAATAATTTCATATATCTTCTTACTAAAAATCAGCTCGTTTTGCTTGTAATTATGATCCAATGCTTCGTTTTGATTGCGAGCAAAAGTACAAAACGATAAAGTCAGCAAAAATATTACTTCGCTGACTTCATCATTTCCAATTTCTTGATGAACCTGATGGATAATTTTCCTCGTCAACCTACCCACAAAAGCAGCTCAGATTTATATTTTCGCTCGCTTATAGGCCCGAGGCAATAACTGCCTGCATTGCAGGGCTATAATTTATTAATTTGGTGGTAGAACACTTCATGTACAGGAATATTCTTTTCTGAACCCACTTTCCTTGTAATAATAATCTTTTTTTTCTTCTTCTTTTCAGACCGATTTTTAAAGCAAAATTATATCATACTCACAAAATCTGTTAATTCAAGAACATTATATTTTTTTTACAGATGAGTTAGGGAATATTTCACTGGGCATAATCTGCAAGATTAGAATTAAGGCTAAATTGACGACAGGCTGATTACCCTCGACTTATGGGTTTCTTTAGAATGTTAAGATCAAATCGGAGAAATTCCATCACCATAAATTATATCGCAGATATCAGTTGAAAGACAACAGGGGATGAACTTAACTTCAAACATTTCTCAGCTACAAATCAGAGAGAGGGAGGGAGAAAGGTGAGGGAGAGAGAGAGGTGAGGGAGAGAGAAAGCGGGAGAAAGGAGGGGAGAGAGAGAGAGAGACAAAAATAGAATTAATCTTCTTTGTAGCTCTTAGCAATGTTTTATTTTTAGTATCCTCTCTTTCCCCTGTTCTGCCATCCATTTGCGTAAGCCCGTAAGGTAGGTAACCCTCTTGCCTTCAATAAGTTAAGTGTTAAATTTTACAAGCTTTCTTTGCACGTTACGTGTCTTAGAAACGTTATTTGTTTCTCTCTGATTCTAAATATAAGTTTCTTTTTTGTTTCCAATTTCCCTAAACCGTCCTCGTTACCAGCATTCTCCGTCCTTGGCATTCTCAGTATAACTCCGTCGAAACACATCTCTGTTGCTTCAAGTCTCCTCTTCATCTGTCAGATTGTCCAGCATTCACTGGGATATCAGAGACCTGATGTTATATAACAATTCAGAACTCTGCTTTTTGTCTGACGATATTTTCCTGTTTCTTGAAATTATGTCTATTTTTTAAAGTATTTTTTACTATTTCAATACGCCTTCGGATTTCGGTGTCATTTTTTCCGTACTTTGTTGCCAGAAAGTTAAGCTTCTGTTTGATTTCGGCATCTCCAATCCGGGGCTCGCATCTTGTGATATTTCTCGATCAAACAAGTTCAGTGCATTTAAGCGAAATCGTTCTCGTTATAAATTCATCGAAATTATCAAAGCTTCTTCGTGGCCGAGCCGTTCAAGGCACGACAGATCTAATGATGGTTTCGCTATAGCCAGGGGGGATGCAGTTTTGGAGGGCGCATGTTTTTCTTAAATATGGTTTCTCAATTATTCAGGCTGGTAGATGAAAACAAATAAATACACTTTTTAATAAATAAACAGAACAGCTGCTCAATTATGATTATCGATTAAAAATAACGTTTAAATAATGTATATATATATATACTTTTTAAGACATTTTTATGTTTATACATATATGCGTGTGATAAGTAAATCGTCGCCATTTTATATTTTTAATTTCGCCCATAGGAGTTGTTTTTGATTTGCCTAGAATAGTAGGGTCATTTGGGCTCTTCCGTGAGAAAGAGACGCAATTCACTCAGACAGACATTTGGAAACGGTATGCTGTACTGCTTGGCATTCGCACCAGAAGCTTCAATACCAACATGTGTTTGGGTGTCAATACGGCAGCTCAGAAAACTCACTCTGACTGTTTTGGTAAGAATTGGCTCTCAGACTCAACACGGAAGCTTCCATCAAGTGCCTTGAGGAGGTAGGGTTTCTCTGGGTCAAAAGTGTGGCTGCTAGAAGACCTTATCTCTGCAAACAGGACTTACCATGCAGGAGAACCCAACACTCAAAAACTTTTTTCCACTGTCATAGATTTTCGTTTATATATATATATATATATATATATATATATATATATATATATATATATATATATATATATATATATATAAAGTATAGAGTTAGACAAAGTAAATGACCAGATATAAGCAATCGTATACGCGCGGGTTGACGTGCATACACAGGCAAACAAATAAACATCAAATTTTATTCGTGAGATTTAAACATAATAATGCTCGATATTGTTAGACATAGCAGATATATATATTAAAAAATATGCATATACATATACCTGTTTTGGTGTGCGAATCAAGTTTCCCTGGTTTTCCAGCTCATAGGACACAAAGTATATCTTATGTCATAAAAAAGATAAAAAAATATACGATATACTTTGTGCCCGATGAACTGGGAAACCAGCGAAACGTAAGTCGCACACCAAAACGCAGGTATATATATATAAAATCAAAACTAATATGAGATTCTTATATTGGACACACATGTACCGCATTCTCTTGTAAGGTTGACTCGTTTCTTCTTGCAACTTAGTGTAATTCCTGCACATATCGATCATCACATCACAAACAACCAAAATACCACCATCAACATAAGACAAATATTTGTGGATGATACCAAAATATTATACACCAGCCAATACAATAATAAACTCTAAATCCTAGAAGCTATTACACAAAAGAAATAGCCCACCTTAAATAAAATATATTTCCACACAGAAGACAGGATTTTAAATTATATATGACATATTTAATATACATGCAAAATACTAATCCCTTTTTACTAAAATTACTACAACTACTAAAATACTATTACTACTTCTAGTACTGTAGTAATAATAATAGTATGTATAATTATCTTTTTATATATTCTTTTCTAGAATGGTCTAGGTTTGTGTATTTTTTTACACATGATGTCACTGATACGATATACGTATATCTGGACAGGATATAGCCAACAAAACTGTACCTACAATACTGACAGCATCATGTTCTTGATAATTACGGTGAAAAGTATTTAATAACAAAACAAATCTTAAACTTTAGACAGTTTGTCAACAATTTTGATTTCAATGTTCATATTATTTGAAAAAAATCTCTGATAATGTCAAATGAATTTGACGACATATGTTTGCATATATACATATGTTTGGGTCTTTGTGAGTATGTGCACGCGCAGGTTCGTGTGTGTATCCAATATGAAGTTTATATTTTCAGACTTTTTAAATATTTCACCCCGAGCAATAAAGCCACTAAGAATCAAGGGGGTTACTGAGTGTTAGGGAAAATAATAAAAGAAAAGGAATTAAGAAAACAGAAGATAACGATTGCACTGCCTATACATTGTTGAAGATCAAAGTTGTGTGGAAAGTAAGAAGCCGAAAGAGAGTTCTACAAGTGATAAGTGCGAGAGAAGAAGCTGTTAGCACAGAACTTACGGTTACATCTAGCCATTTTAACTGTGAAATAATGAGACCTTACCGCCAATCTAGTACTGCACTTAAATTCATAAAGTCCATAGAAGAAACTTAATCAGAACAATTGCATGAAAGTAATTACAGAAAAGGCACAGGGAAGCCACACTACGGCGATGGGAAAATGACTAATGCCGAGATGACAGGCCATGACCAATAAAAATGCAAATTATTTTTTTGTAAGACAGAAATTCTCTGGTTTTGACCATAATATATCTTTAGGTTTGCCTCACTGCCTTCTGCTCATGCGTGCTTATAGTTGGTATTGTTGTGGTCATGGGATCGAAGTTTGAGCTTGATCGCGCCATTTACAGTGTAAACATGGCTACTCCGCTAGCAATGTGCGCCCAGGAGGAACAAAGTGCAGTGATGCAATTTCTCTGGTTGAAAGGTGTGTCAGTGGCTAAAATTCATCGAAAGCTTTTAACACGATACGTCGAAAGTGCACTACTCCTTATAAGCATGTATGGGTAGATCGAGACGTTTAAAAGTGGCCGGACAAGTGCACGCCATCTTCCGCTACTGACGAGAAGATTTAGCAAGCTCGAAAGATTGTAATGGCCAATCGGCGTGTTATCATTGATGGGATCGCATGTTATGTGCAGATTCGGATCACTGCTTTTTTGTTCCTCCTTGGTGCATACTGTTAGCGGAGTGGCCATGTTTACACTGTAATAGCAACAAGAAAACTGGTGCGATCAAGCTCAAACTTGAATCACGTGACCACAATAGTATCAACTATAAGGGCACATTAGCAGAAGGCAGTGTGGGAAACCTAATGATATTTTACGGCCAAAGTGCTGATAATTTTTTACTTACACTCGTATATTAACTTTTTTTTTCGGTATTAGACATTTGATACGGTATAACTATTTCCTATAAAAAGAAAAGCCATTTTTAAAACGAAGTTTGTAAAATTCAAACCAGCGAAAGCAGTCAAAAAATATATCCGAATAATCCGTAAGATCGGCGAGGTTCGTGTTTCTATACTGATTCTTATATTTCATCTCTATTTGTTTCTCCAGATACGAATGCCTCTTGGACGCAATGTCATGTAAATTCTGCTGAAGAAAATAGACACTGTTTCAGATTTAACCTCCTCGCTCTATGGGAGTCTTTATAAAAAGATTTCATCAGCCAGTATTGAAGTTTCTCGCCGTCAGGTGGCGCCACCAGAAAGAATTAATTTCGCTGGAATCGTGACTGCTGCTGCTGCTTACGTCATTGTCAACAATATAGGAAGAAATTCATCAATGCGTCGAGAGACTTACACAGAAATGTCACTTCAACAAAAGAAAATCAGATGAAATAATCTTTCTTTTCCCGCTACAGGAGAGATGGAACAATAAACTATGTCTCACTGGACAGTATTCAACCATTTTGAATATATCAAGAACCGGTTGCGTGGCCATGATAAAACTAATCTAAACGAAAATTATTGCTATCGCGTGAATAGTCACTCTTCCGTAGATGTTATTTAGAAAACATTCACAAAGTCAGAGTAAACTCATTGACGGTCAAATTTCCCTTAACTGTGCTTACCCAGGTTTGTTTCTTCTTTTACAAAAATGGCATGACAGGTTTTGAAAATTGGAGTCGTCACTAGTGTAAGAATGTCAGATCCGAAGAAGGGCACTTTGAATTGGATTAAGCCGTCATTGATTGAGATATTTTCCTTAATTATTGAGCAGGTTATAGATGAAAATTTTGAATACTGCTGATGCAACATCATTCCGCCTTTCACCTCATTTTGTGCATATAAAATCTAAAACGCATACAAAATATAAAATATATGCGGATACGTAGGTATATCAATAAGTCTGCAGCCTTGCGAGGAAAAAAAAGCATATATTTGACACAACATATATGCATTTTAGACATATTCTCTTTCAGTGTCAACGTGCTTAATTTCGTGATGAGTATTAATGTTAATATACTGCTTAAGATAAAAAATTCCACTAATAACTAGTTGCCAGGATATATATATATATATATATATATATATATATATATATATATATATATATATATATATATATATATATATATTCGGGGCTTTTTAGCTTCCATTTTGAAACATGGTTAGAATTGTGTAGCGGAAAAAACCATATTTTAAATCAATTAATTTATAATATTAATGCTCTGTAAATTTACATTGAGCACTATTTTATAAAAATAAAAATATCTATAAGAACACAGGATTATATATCTTACTGTTCTTTCTTCATATATATATATATATATATATATATATATATATATTGATCTGATATGAGGATCTGATAATTTAACTAATTGATTCAATTATGAATTTTGTGCGATAATCTTAACTGGCAATTAAAACCCGCAAGTCTTTTGCAAAGGAGACCGCATATGGAGCAATAGTGAGGATTGTGGGATGAGGTGACTGTTCGATTGGCTGTCCTTTTAGATCGTGCTCTCGCTTCTTGAAGACAATTCAGACTAGCAGATTGAAAACCGTTGAGTCCACTAAAACACGTAAGCGCCACTCTACCCGCTCCAAGGCTACATGCTCGAGGGTGTTATGAGGTATATTGACAGCTGATAAGTTGCTCTTCAGTTTGTCTTTGTATCTAAATCATAGGCGTCCTACATTTCTATAGCCTTAATCTAACTACTAACACACACAGAGACACAGACACGCACATATATTATATATATATATATATATATATATATATATGTGTGTGTGTGTGTGTGTGTGTATATATATATATATATATATATATATATATATATATATACACTTAGCCAGAAGTATTCACTATTTCTCTAATAGTTTAGTCTTCAAGGTCAGGACTGGTTTAGCCTCCAGTAGTGTCAACTGCTATTTATATGGTAGAGATTTGCATATGGTTACAACATTATCCCCCAATTTTTTTTCTTTTGACAATGAAAATTTGGAATACTTTATTTCGACAAAAGAAAAAGCATGCTGTTTCAAAAACAACGAAATTAATTAATTTATTATTTTTTTTTAGTATTCGATACAGAGTCGTTTAGGTTCATTGGTGGTACGCTTACAGAGCTTTAAAGGATTTGGGGGATATTTTTGGAGTGTTTGGATGATGGATGTTACAGTTTTCTGGTTCAGCCTCTTCACTTGAATCACTGGACACTGGTTGTGGTACAGTATCTTCTGATTTTGGTAGGTTATTTCCATCCGAATCCGATACAGGGCTATTTAAGACTATTGTAACTGAAGATAGTTTCTCATGAGCACTTTCCCAGGAATCGCCAACCACAAGGGGACAGCTCTTCCGGGCGTAGATTTTCTTGGATAAGAAAACATCCGTTCATGAGGAGAACAATTCGTTGTTGTAAGGAACGAATCGAGTGGAGAGCGTCAGATAAAACGGGTTCCCATTGATTCACAGGTAAACCTTTCGATTTTAAGGCTAAGGTGATCATCCTGAACAGAATTCCGTTCAGGCTTTCCACTTGACTATTTCCCTGTGGCTTGTACGCAGTAGATCTACTAGTAGTTATTCCTTTCTCTATCAGTGGGTATATAACTTGGCATAACAAATATGCAAAATAATTTACTTAAGTAAGTCAATAATATTGTAGCGAGCATGTCGCTATACACAAAAGCGAAAGAGAACTAACTATATTAATCAATGATAGTCAATAAATATTTGTTTCCTCCTCGATTTGAAGGAAATGGTCCGTTGAAATCTATATTTAATCTTTTGAAGGATTGATTGGCTTCGATTAATTTACCTCCTCATCTCAGAAATCGTGCGTTTTCAACAGTATAAGCATTACATTTTTCAGTCATCCTCTTTACTTTTTCTGTTGAGTATGGCAAATTTCTCGACCTTATAAAGTGTATCATTCATGATACACCAGGATGACATATTATTATGTAATTCTTTAAGATCGATATTTACGATGAAAGCGCAATGCATTGTCGTTAACATATCGGGGCATCCATTTTTGATACCCGGTCGATATACGATACCATATTTGTAAGTGGAAAGTTCAATTCACCACTGATGAATTGTCGTTTTAACTCTTCGAAGTTTTATGCTTATCGAAAATGAAGGATAGAACTTTTTGGTCAGTGAGAAGAATAAAATATTTACTTTCAGGATCGTGTTAGCTTCTTTCTCTACTGGAGAGTGGTTTCGTTCAAAGGGATTTCAAGTTTTGGACCAAAATGCAACAGGCCTACCTCCTCGGTTTAACGTCTCTGTTAAACATACGTAGCAAGCATCAGTTTCAATTTCAGGGACTAGAGTGTGTACTACAGCTCTTTCTCATTCTCTTTTCAAATATTTAAAGGAATCTTTTATATCTTAGCAGGTAAAGGGAATATAGTGTCATTTAGCGCGTGAATTTTTAGCGAATATTTTGGGATACAACGACTGTAGCCAGCGAACATTCCGACGATTTTTTTCATCTTTTCAGTGTCTGGTGAAACGGTCCTTTTACATATTTCATAGCCCTGAAGTTTTATATTCGTTACTCTGTAGACATATCTATTCTCCTTTAATGTGAGACCGTGTTTTTCAATCAGTTCTTTGAATCTTGTCAAGTTAATGTCATGTTCTCTTTCATTAATACCACAAATGATCATGTCATCTATATTTGCGAATGTTCCCGTTAGGCATTCTTTTCGATTATTTCATCCAAAATCCTATGAAACCCAGCTAAACTGCATCCTTATGAAATTATACAATTTCAAACTGGCTTCAAAAGCCGTGTAAGGGCGATTTGCTTTACGCAGAGGAGCTTGATAGGAACTTTTAGGTCTATTTTAGAATAAAGACTATACTTTGCTATTTCCGAAACCATCGTTGTCATGATAGGTAGAGGATAGTCATCTTTTAAGGTAAAACGATTTATCGTTTGTGAATAATCTATGACCAACATTTTTTTTTTTTTTTTGGTTTCTTGCCCTTAGTTACCTCTACTTGTGCTCTCCACGGAGATCTACTGAGCTCAATGATATCTGAATTTAACAGGCCCTTTATTTCCTTCTATATAAATGCTTTCGCTTTTCTAGAGTATCATCGGGATTTCACTGTCTACAGTCAGGTGAGATATTTTCAAAAAGAGGAGGTGAAATCCTCATGCTAGCTAGCCAATACAGTTTTTGAAATGGTCTGTCGCTCTCATAGAAAATATCTATTTGTGCAGAACTTGATAGTCTTACCCGAGGATTAGATCAGCGCATAGATTATCCATTAAGGGGCACTGGATAAAGGCGTTATTTAGATCCAAATATCCCAAAGAGCGTGAGTTCAATACCTGGATAAGGTGATGGAGAACTTGAAGGGGTTAAGTGATAACTGACATCCATTAGACATGGCACGTGGAACTAGAACAGTCTACCCCAGTGAGCGAAATAAAGGATTGTTCGACATTCTAACCACCTAAGAAAGGCCGGAGCGTACAACGTCCGAAACTTATGATAAATATGGCTACAAAGGGATGACGATGATAATCCGAACAATGTAAATAGTGTAAATTATTTTTTTGTAAATTTCTGTATCCACCATAAGATTCGCTTTACATTTTCTTACAGTCTTCAATAAAAAAAAAAAAAAAAGAAAGTCAGATGGAGCTATCCTGGCGATAGAGTTAGTAGGTCTAACGTTCAAACTCATAGACTGAGCTATCTTGGTGTCGATAAAACTATGGCTACTTCCCGAATCTAATAACACGGTAAGTTTTTTTTTCTTCACGAGACATTTTACAATGGTTTTCGAAACTCCCTGTAGTCCAGTAGTATGACAGGTAATGCATCAGAAAACTTCTTAGCTTTTAAACGACAAACTTTAGCAAAATGACCTTCCTTCTTGGAATTGTAGCAACTCGTTTCTCGAGCCAGACACTTATTTCTATGATGCCTAGTACCTCCGCAGAAAAAGCGCCATTTATTAGCTTTCAATCGACAGACTTTAGCGAAAGAACTTTCCTTCTGACAATTGTAGCAACTCGTTCTTCGAGCCGAGCAATTACTTCTAGGGTGACTCGTACCTCCACAGGAAAAGCATTTTTCTTTTAAAAGAGTTTTGCTAGCAGCGGAGTCATCCTCTTTTTGATTTTCCTCTTGCTGAGAAGTTAAGGCGTTAGTTCGGGGATTCCGATACCGACGCCACTTGAGAATTTAGGATTGCCCTTTCCACACATTGCGCTTGATTTCCAACTTCTGTTTTCAATATGGTCTCTGCCGAATAGGAGATGCAGATAAACAAGAAAGAAAGGCATCTCTAACAGCTTCCTCTTTGTAATCTTGCGCGGTAATATCTTAGAATTTACAGTCCTTCGCTAGAACGTGCAATGCTTGAAGATTGGTCCAAGGTTTCTTCAGCCTGTTGAGTTCTCGGCCGCATCGCACCAAATTCCCAAACTCCCTCGGCACTTACCCTTTTGGGGCCGACTCAGGTGTCGGGCAATAAACTTAGCCTTCTCCCGACGGAGAGGTACAATGGGCTTGGGCATACCAATCCCAACCAAGGTCAGGACTGGAATATTTATTGTATGAAAGATACAATTGTGGCACATGGCCATTAAAAGGAGAAGGGTCGAGACTGGTCGACACTAACTATCCTATACCTAGCTAATCCGATTCATGGCCCATTCACTCATTACAATTTCCACATTCACCAGAAAAACTCACCACTCAATCCCCCATACACCACAATACCGCATCCTCTCAAGGGGGACCTACAAAACGCGCCCCATACCATAAAAAATTAATGATAATAAATTATTATACATGGATGATAGTGGGGGAGATAAACCCCAAAATAAAATAAAAAAACCAACACAAAGTAAACTCAACATAACTGATGCTAGTAGGGCCCGTCCAGCCCTCAAAAAGGAGAGGCCGCTGTATTCTGCCCTTTCGACAAAATCAAGAGGCTTTCTCGCTAAGGGAGTGGGAAAACGGATAAAAAAAAAGTATACAGACATGGGGAAATAAAAAAAGCTGACCCAGTCAAGATAAAAGGGAGCCAAATCAAACTGGGGAGGTTGGGAATCTCAACCTGGATCATAACCAAAGATGCAGCTTGGGACAGGCCAGGAACAACACTTACATTAACTAGGTACACAAAAGCTTGTCTAACCTAACCAAGGGGAGGGCTCCACAGGAAACCACCCCGATCTGACGTAGATTGACCTAAAAGAGAAAATTAAGCCTAGCCCCGTTCAAATGAACCAAGCTCGCCTCAGTCACCCAGCTTTCGCTAAAGACTCTCGAATTCAAGCGTTTTCTATCAGTTCTGATCTTCATGTTGAGCTGATGCTCAAGAATCGGATCAGATCCTGATGAGAAAGACGGTTGCCTCGTTGTCGCGTCGTCCAAATCGCCATTCGAGCCGTAGCCAGCAGAGTCAAAAACACCATTCGTTTCACCCCAGAATACGGGGGCGACATATTGTCACACGCGTATACGCGATCGATGAGCACGAGCTTTTCGGGAGTGAGACGAGCCGTCAAGTCGCCGACATGGTCCCATAAGGGGCAGACCCGGGGACAATGGTAGAAGGCGTGCGAAACCGTTTCTTCTAGACTAAGGTCACACCGTTCACAGTCTGGCAAATCCGCCAAGCCCCATATGAAGACCTTGTCATTGAAAAGCAGCCGATTCCGAGCCAATCGTCAGGTAAGCGAAAACTCAATGTTACTGAAATAATCCGCCGCTGGCGCCCAAGACCAGAAAAAGCGAAACTCCTCCGACAAGTCGAGCCGCTCACGTAGAGGATGCTTCGCGACCCTCTCTACTAGATGACCATAGAAGATCTTCCTAGGCTGAGGAAGGTCACTGGACTGAGGAACAGCCAACAAGGCCGACCGACACTCGCGAAGGAAATCCGATTGATCCCGGGATTCATGATGGCGCTCAACCCGCGAGCTGGGGTGACTGATAGTAAGGAAAGGGAACACGTCCTTGGCAATCCCCGCCATAATCGAATCTCCTGTCAATGCGCGGCGTAGGAAAGTCAACCTCGAGGTGAGTTTGTGGCTCAACAAGTGTGGCATTCCCAGCCCCCATGACACGGACGTTGTGCACAGACGCCTCTGTCGACCTGATACTTGCATACCCTCCATAAAATGGAGGATAGCGAGCGTACGAGCGGCTTCCTATGATCTTTACAGAGTGGAATTACGGACAATCAATAAAGGACAATCGGGAAAACGTAAGTGGCACACGCCTCCGCCCTGCTCTTCACGGACAACCTCCGTCGACTTTGCTCGTACTTCAGACCAATTTTTCTCCAGCTGGAGGTCGTACCAAATCACACTCCAAGAATGCGAACAGGACCGTCCGTCCTACCGAAGGGTCCCGGAAGATCGAGCCCCTTCAAGGCACCTAACCGCAAGCCGGACGACTTGTCGCGGTTAATCTTGTCCCCTCTCACATTTTCGTACCAATCAAGCGCCTTCAGTACCACCTCAATCTTGCTGCGAGACGACACGAAAACAAATACGTCATCGGCGTACGCGGAAACGCTGGCTCGAGCCCCTCCATGAATGGCGATTCCACATAGGGCCGGACTGCACGCCCTGTCCCTTAGCCGGCGAAAGGGAGGCTCCAACGCCAAAGCATAGAGTAGGTCGACAGTGGACAACCCTGACGAACCGACCTAGACAACGCAAAAGCGCCCGACAGCTTCCCGTTCACCTGTACCACAGTACTGAGGGAGCGATACAGGAGGTTAATCCAGCAGCAGGTCGGGTTCGATCTTGGCCAAAATCTTTAACTCTGTGTTTAGCAGAGTTATGGGCCTATAAATATCTAAATCCCACGCAACAGCCTTGCCCTATTTCAACAGCGTGATCACACCCCTGGTGAACCGGTTGGGGATGGACCCTTGCCGGAACCAATTGTTGAACACCACAGTCAAAATCGGGATAAAGATGTGCGACAGCCTCAAGTACAGTTCATAGGGCAAACCATCCAGAACGGGCGACCTTCTTCAATGCCGCATAGACTTTGCACTCCGCGATCTCTCCCTCGCATGTAGCCGCTTCAGTCGGCGAAAGCCGAGGAAAGTCAGCCAAATAATTGCGAAACTCCTCAAAACAGAGACCAGGCTCCTTGGTAAACCGTCTCTGGAAATGCCGCTGAAACACCTCGCACATGTCGTCAGTGGCCCGAAGAGTATGCCTCTCCGGGTAATTGACCTCACGAATGTAACGATCGGAACCTCAACGGATCTCTTCCTTGCACAAATCTGCTCCCATGTTCACAGCTTCGGAAGACATCTTGCTTAACCTATGTCTAATTACCTGGCACATGTAGCGCTCTCTACTCAAACGCCCCAGGGTCTCCCTATGGCTATCTCTAGGGGACACCCACCAGGCATCGCCCGGGAAAAACTAGCCTTAAGCGTCTTCACCTTCTCAGCTCAATCTATACCGTTTGCTGAAATCAGTGATGCAGGACCTAATCCCATGCTTAAGTCTCTCCCACTACTTATTCCCAATAACCGCCCCCACTAGCTCCCGCTGCACTAAGCTAGTTAGCTGCTCCTGGAAGTCCCGCCTGTCCAGTAACGACCGATTGAACATCCAATAGCCAGCCATTCTAGGCCTACGATCTAACGCCATCCGGGCACAAACGAGTTTGTGATCCGAATAGCTTTTCACCGCAATTTCGGCCACAATCAACCGGCCCTCGGCATCGGTATGCACAAGGTCCACTTTCGCATCAAGAATACATCTAATCAACAAAGACACTCCTCGAGCCTGTCGTTCCCCATATGCTGAATAAACGAAAAAGTCGTCATCCAGCACACACGTATCGACGTTGTAAACAAAGTGGGTGTCTTGGATCACAGCGATATCCACGCCGAAAGACAAGAGATCCCGGAGCAGGCGGGCCGGCTTACCCCAATTTCTCAAGCCCTTCGCATTCAGACTGGCTAACTTGATTGACACCGTTTAGGCCTGCAAAAAATGAAAAAGTCAGAGCAAAAAACCTACTCACATACCGGGCGGAAATCTGCGTCAGTAAGGACTCCGACGTATTGTCCTAGGCTCCCTGTGCCCAACTCCGTGGTCATCCGACCATATCTAGGACAATACCACCAACGTCCGTAGGGTACGTTAGCTTAACCGCCCTATATAAGGAGGGATGGAGAAAAACAGGGACCCTTACCGCACATAATTGCTTAAGTTTTCTCAAATTTTCATTTTCCAGTTCCAACATCCTGATGTTCGGATAGGCTTCCTTTGTCTCGAACAGGTGGCACAAGACCTTTAAATAACCCCCTGTGTCTCTCACGCATGTGATTATTCTTGGGGCACCTGGGGAATTTCGGGAGTCCTCAACTTTCAACTTTTTCCATTTTCAATAGAGGTCTTAAAAGGGTCTTTTTTTGTTTTGACAGGCTCTTTTTAAACTTGTCTTTATCCACTTTACATATGGCATCTGGGCCCGGGTTAAACTTATTTTTCTTTTTCGCTCTTGAAGGGTGGGGAGGAGAAGAAGTGAATGTGTGAGGGGGTGGATAGTGAACTGAGTGAGGATATTCAGGGAGTGGGGGACGAAGCACGGGAAGGGGAAATAGGGAGACTCCTTGCTTTTAGCAGGACCATGATTCCTTTTGGCGAAACAGGGACGGAGAGTGACCTGGTTCTGTCCATGACACTTTCCGCCCTACTACGGCCAGAGAGCCTTTTCTGAGGTTCATCTTCCCCTTCGTCCTCTCTGATCCTTTTAAGAGACGCTGCCTTAGGTGGAGGCATTTTTTTCCACCTCCATTGGCGTTTCTATCTGTTGTTGCTGTTTTTGTTCTTGCTGCTGGTGGAGTTGTTGCTGCTGCTTTTGCTGCTGCTGTTGCTGGTGGTGTTTTGGGTGCGGCTGATTTTCCCAAGTTCAGGACTGGTTTAGCCTCCAGCTGTACCAACTGCTATTTTATGGTGATATGGATATATGAATATGAAACAATATATATATATATATATATATATATATATATATATATATATATATATATATATATATTAAAAAGATGTTCACCTTGTACAAGGCTCCGGAGCCACACGAGGTAGAGTGTTACAGGAAAGAGGAACACTTTATGCGGATATGTTGGGAAAATAGCGGTTAACCCTAGACTTGAACAGGTTTCGGTTATAGTGATTGAGGAAGCATCATCTTGGGAGTTGTTTTCACAAGGCAGCGTTTCGTGAGAAGAAGCTGCTCGAGTGGAATTTATATCTCATCAATGGAATACAAACTTGGTTCGCTATAATGTGATGGCATGGCGGGTCCTAGCCGCGAAGGTTAGAATTAGGTAAACGCTTTTGGACTCTATCCAGACTGGAAATTGAAGACTGGGCATCTCCTGCTCATATATAGCAACAGTACTCCATTTGGGGCCTTATCTGGCTCTTGTAAAGATAGATTATAGCATTTTTAGCGATGTAACCTATCTCTGAGTTCTACTTGAGATTTGGGTTGAGTTTAAGTCCCAATGGACACTCAAGGTACCTGGTCTCTCTAAATGAACATCCATTGTGATTGGTTATTGTTCAGGGTGCAATCGTCGATGATGAAATGTAATTAGTTTGATTTTCCATGTAACCAGCCAGGTTTCCCCCAACTGTTATGTTAGAACTAGGAGAGATCAGCTGCCAATTACTGGTCAGCTACTGTTTTGGAGGTGCACCCATAAAGCATAGATATTAAAAATGATCGGAGTATACTTTTAGGCAAATCATTTATATAAAATAAAAAGAGGGTTTGTCCGAGAAATGATACCGGGAAACGCTTGTGTTGATTGCTAGGAACGTCGGAGGACTGGCCGTTAACAACTATCTTCAGGAAGGACTTTAGAAAGATCTTTATGATTAAAAAGATTTTTCCAGTGATTCCATAGCTAGAGAATTTGTACAGTAATCCTTTATACGACACCATGTAGAAGGCTTTTAAAATATTTAAGGCGATAGTTCTAGAGATGTATTTTTTATCTAGAACCTCACTGATTTTTTGAGTAAAGCTTCTAGTACATCAGCAGTGATTCGGGCCGATCAAAACTCGTACTGCTTGTCGCCCAAGAGGTCGTTCCTCTTTAGGTGATATACAACCTTCTTGTTGATTATAATCTAAAAAAAACTTGCTAATGACACTGAGTAGAGGGACGTCCCTATTCTGAGAGGGAATGAGCTGGATGGATGGTTTGTGTCTATTTAGACATCAGTTTTCGATTTATGCAGACTTGGTTAAAGACGTGCCAGTTCGTTTGTGCCAGTGTTGTATTAGAAATTTCAAAATCAGTCATATTGAGCGGCTAAGAGACGAAAGACAACGGCGAAAAGCGTCATCGAATATTCCTGTGATTAAGTCCCGAGATGATCGCTGTTGAACAATATGTAGACTGGTTTGCAATTCACTAGCGAAACTGAAGTGTCACATACGACACAAACATAAAAACTGAATGAGGTTGTCGGATCCTCATAAGTCGAAATCGACAGGAGAGTCCATCATATATATATATATATATATATATATATATATATATATATATATATATATATATATATAAATACAGCGTGCGATGGGTAAATTGGCGCCATTTTATATTTTTAATTTGGCACACGGGCGTTGTTTGCTTCTCATTTTGTGGACTGCACAGTATAGCAGGGCCAGTTGTGTGCAATACGAACATGTAAAAGTGTTTGGAGGTCAATCTGAGAACAATGCAGGGGATTCGGATGGAGTTGGGTGATATATTCAGTCAATATCAATGTGTTTGGAGTGATCATTATTGATTGTGATATTATGCCTCCATTCATATTGCCATCCGGCCTTAGACTCAACACGGAGGCCTACATCAAGTACTTTGAGGTGGTAATACTGCCCTGGGTCAAGAGAGTGGCTGCTGGGAAACGCTATGTCTGCCAATAGGACTCTGCACCATACCACACAAGCAGGGGAACCTAGTCATAGGAGTCAAACTATTTCTGTGACCATATAACCCCTTACATCTGGCCACCTAACTCCCCAGACTGCAACCCCCTTGATTATTATGTATGGGGTGTAGTTGAGTGAGAAACCAAGAAAACTCCTTGTAACACCAAAGGTGAACTGAAGGCAAGGGTTATGGCAGCATTCACCAAATTATATAAGGAAACCGTCCAAAAGAGTTGCAGGAGATTTCGAAGTCGTCTGGGGGCCGGGGTTGAAATCAATGGCAATTTTGTTGAATAAATTTACTCTTTAGAATTTCAAGATATTTTTGTGTAATTTTGATAAATATATCTGTTAAAATGAGATGTCAGTGTCATTTTCCCTTTTTTTTTGCGTAATTTAGACGACAATTTATCCATCGCACACTGTGTATACACAAACACATACACACATACATATATATATATATATATATATATATATATATATATATATATATATACACAAAGAGAGAGAGTGTGAAATAGAGCAAATGTCATATTTAGGTAGTAGTCCTTAGTCGAAATATGTTTTATTAAATAAATGGGAAATATAATCGATAATTAATACTATGAATGTTTCAGGGGAATCTATCGATTTTTGTAGGGTGGAAACTTGCGTGTAATATTTCGAGCAATTTTAATAAACATGGGTTAGTTTCAAGGAAAGAATGTAGCAGTTGCAAGATAACCAATAAAGGGCTTACATCTGTTGAGGCCCGGATCTTCAAATGAACTTGGGTTCATATATTCTGGTGGAATAGATTTAGAATCACCTGACTAAAATGACGTTACGTTTCAAAGGGATTTTCACGCACACACACACACACACACACACACACACACACACACACACACACACATACACGTGTGTGTGTGTGTGTGTAGCAAACGTGTAATCACACTCACGCAGACGTACGCAAACACACACATGCTCACACACAGACTTAATGTTTTTCACAAACGTACGTTCTCTCATTCAGACCACAATCGCACATACAACAAAATACAGTAATAGCATAAGTTACTAATGGTCAACGCTGGTTTAGTGGAAACAGTAATGCGGACACGAAAAATGTCTGACCAAATTCACCCAGCCATTTCTGGAGACACAGCTGTTGGTAATATCGTTTTTCTTTTTTAGTAGCAGTATGTGCATGAATATTATATATATATATATATATATATATATATATATATATATATATATATATATATATATATATATATATATATATAATACCCCTGGTCAAAATCTTAACACCAAATACAAAGGGGTTAAAAAAATATAAAATACTGTTACTTTAATCAAAATATATTTGTGAAACATTTACATTTAATTAGAAAATGTAGTTTATCAACAAACAAGTGAAAATTTTAAGCTTTTAATTGATTAATTTAAACAAACATTGAAAAAAGGATTTTATTGGTTGGTCATAAAGATAAGACCATGTAAATAAAAATAGCAAATACAGAACAAATAAGTCACAACGACAATTTAATTCCCAGTATTTCCTCCATTGTTGCGAATTACTTCGAAAATTCGCTTTGGCATACACATTATTACCTTTAATTCTAATTATGTTAAACAGCCTCAGCCAGAATTCGAACTCAGTTCGTCCGTTTTCATTTGCAAGCCACAAAATCGACAGCTGGGTATATCTATTTATAGGTGAGAATCTCTTTCACCTCCATGCGTGCGCACACGTCGAGACAAACGTATGTAGGCTGTGTTTAGCGCTGCCCTTTCCTCAAGTCACGAACGTTATGTTTCCCGCCAAAATTACGCGCCGTCATATCTTCAGATAAATGTTATAAATATTCACCTCAATTTTCTCTCTCTCTCTCTTTTCTCTCTCTCTCTCTCTATATATATATATATATATATATATATATATATATTTTTAACTGAACAGACGCAGCTTGTCAAGCGAAGAAAGAATGAAAACAGGAATCAAAAGATGAAAACAAAAATCCATGTTGTCCGCCGTTGAGACGACGCTGAGCTAAAGAAAATAATTTAACCATTTATTAAGAAAATTTTCACTGCGCCATTTTCGTTCTCTTATGAGAGAATTCTTTTTTGTTTTCTTAATTTTTGTCATTTAGTAAGACAGGACGAGATATGATGTACAATATTAAATTATGGTAAGATAAATCTTTTTCTGAAGAACTAAAATCACCAACCTAAAGTAGAAGAAAGAATAGAAAATCCATGTGGAGAGCTACACTATAAAATGACTAAATAGCCCTTGCCAAGGCTGGCAATACGTGTAGCAGCTTTTCGCATCGTAAGTAAATCTATATTATGAAAGAACTTATTTATTGTCTGTTATGCTCTATTAGTGCGTGATATTCCTTACGCGCTTAATGCGTCTATGTTATATGTGAATGACTTGCACGTGAGTTTGGCATTTACTAAATACACAAACAGCTGTACATGCACTTACGCACACAATCTGACCGAATTTGAATACAATGGAAGAATACATCACCCTTCCACTCAATCCGAGCAATTAAATGATAATTTCGGAGACAAGAAAAGGAATACTTATCAACAGCTTATGTTCATCACAGTCTCTTTACTTACATGCGTGTATCGCCGTGAAATAAAAAAAAATAATGAGCTTTTCTTTGTCTTATCTACAGCGAAAACGTCTTACTATCATATCGATAATTATTTCACTCTGCTTCTATCTATTGATAGTAGTCTAGTTATCTTTATCATATATAAATCTATTCATCTCTATATCACTATAGTCATCTCTATGCATATCAATCTATTAATCTCTATCTATACCAATCTATTCATCCCTATACCAATCTAATCATCGCTATCTATATCAATCTATTCATCTTTATATCAATATATTCATTTTTATCTCTTCATCTTTCTCATATATCAATTTAGTTATCTTTATCTATATCTATCTCTATCAATCTATTTATCAATCTATTTATCAATCTATTTATCAATCTATTTATCTCTATCATATATCAATCTATTCATCTCTAGTTATTCATCTTTATCATATATCAGTTTATTCATTTCTGTCATATATCAATATCATTATTTATATATATTTATTAGTACGTAAAAGATGGTGCAGAGATAATCACAAAGTAAATATTTACTTTTTGCTTATGGCGATAATATAATATAGAATATAGGTTACTTTTTAAATTAATCGCCAGAAAAGATGAATTCATTTAAAAAGATCACAACAGAAATGACAGAAAAACTGGCACGACTCATTTCACGGAAAAAAAACGTTAATTTGATAAACCCTAAAAATTAGATAAATATAATTTTATTATTATTATTATTTTTATTTTCTTTGATTTCTGGTGTTTACACATTTCTTTCCGGGTCCCGCCCAGGGACCTAAGGTTAGAAATGGCGTCATGACACTTTACACTGTCAAAAAAAAAAAAAAAAAAAGATTACATAGATGAAGCCCTTCGTAAGGTGTGGGCTGTACTTGTCAGAACAATTTTCTGTATCTCCTTGAGGCATGGACTTCCAGGTATCCCTTCAATTAGTCTACTGGAATCTTTTCCAACCAGTCCTAGGGCTCCAACTACAACAGGGATTGTTGATGTTCCCATATGCCACATTTTCGCGATTTCTATTTCAAGGTCCTTGTACTTTGACAACTTTTATCATTATTATTATTATTATTATTATTATTATTATTATTATTCGGTAATAAATAAAATTATCTTTTATTTAAAATTGTATAAATATCTTGATGTCTTTTATTGAATTAAAATATACATGCGTACGGGTAAACCTACACACACACATACACACACACACAAAATTGAACGAAATTGAAATGGGCATTTGTTTCATGAGGTCTGGTTTAAAGTCATTTTATAACCCTCTTCTGTATTTATACTGAGTATATATATATATATATATATATATATATATATATATATATATATATATATATATATATATATATATATATATTCTAATAAACGTCGTATTTTAAATGTAGAATTTAATTCTTAATTTGTTCATCTTGTCGTCAGCGAAGAGACCAGGACCGAACAAGTATAGATGAAAAATTGTTTCGTCCAAGAGGAGGTTCTTCGTTTGAGAGGGGTTCTTCGCCTGGGAGAGAGTTTTACGTCTAAGAGGGGTTACTAATTCTCTATTTCTGAAATAACTAGAAAATTATTTTCAAAGAACTTAGGCATTGACTAACAATAATTTTTTCCAAAATAAACTATCGATAGCCAAATAAGATTATTCCTACAGAAATAAAATTACTTTGATTTGGTTTGTTTGTTTAACGCCATGTCAAACCTTATGGGCCATTTAATGATGAAATTTAATTTTTATGAGGTCATTGAAGCAATAAATATGATATATGTTATTCGGCTTTCACAGTTGAATACATGGTAGATAATACTCAGCTTTTGTGCATAGAGATATTTGTGTGGACATGATTACTAGGAGGCGGTGGTATGTGTGTTTTATGTTGCAGTTTTGTTGAAGTTATACTTTGGAATACAGTTTGATTTCTTTAAGAGTTGATAGGATATTGTTGTGGATTCCGAGATGAAATCCGGTCTCAAATGAATGACAAATGCAAAAATGAAATATAGCAAATAAATGTATTGACGTAATAATACAATTGGTAATACGGTTAGTAGATCCAGAAATGCGGTTAGTAGCAATAATAATATATATATATAGTCTGGGAAATTCAGTATCGAAGTAGGACTTCCTTCTGAGTCTGCGTGTTCGCAACTGTGCGGTTACCTCACACTCTTACTCTATCAATCTCCAACTTCCGGGTATTCACCGGCAGTAGTACAAGTACACACTGATCGAGTCCACTTGTATGAAAAGGGGGTGGACCCCATAACAGATATTATATGGATTAATGCCATGAAAAAGTCATTACAGGTTGGTTGGTTGATTCCGTTCAGCAACACATCAAACTTCATCGTCCATCCAATGCCGAAATCTAAATATTTTGAACACAATTTTATGGCTTCAACTAAATATATACTATAAATAGGTATTGTTGGTAATTTTACGATAAATAGATATCATTGGTATTTTTTATATAAAAAATGTATTACTGGTATTTTCATCATAAAAATATATTTTTATATTTTCATAGTGTTTTATTTTTCTTTGTGAGGTTCTACTATTTTCCAATAGCTGAGACCCTAACAGGTGCTACCACCCTGGATCCGGGTTGACTTTGGAACAACAGCAATTACGAGGTGGTTCCACGCTCCTCAAAACCTCCCGATTAGAGTCCTTGCTGCCAGATGTAGTTTATCTTCATACCAAGAACTACAGAAGTTAAATGACCCTAACACTAAAAATGCAACACTTCAAAACATGAATATATTTTACTGCAACCAGATGCACATAAATAATAAACAGGATGAATTCGCCATGTGACGCAGAGGGTAAACAATACATTTCACCTGCTGACTCGTGTAATTGTGTAAAACTTACTATATACTATAGGAAATTAGCAATATTACCAATAACAACATGCCTATGAAATCTAAACTTTAGACCACCAATGTTGTTTATCAATTTCGTTGCCAAATATAAAACTGTTATTATTATAATAAAGAAGAAGATAACCCCAACACCTAAATTGGCCAAATGACGATGTCCTTAACTCGTAGACTGTAGTGATTAGGAAGCACTTAAATATTCATATACAACCCCCAGAAGAAAAAATCATTATAGCTAATACGGTCAACCTAAGAACATCAAATTGTAAATGACGTTTAAGGATAATTGAAGCAGTTTATGTAAAGTAGTTCAAGCCAATCATCAATCATACTTTTATAGGAAAAGTATTGGCGTGGTTTTAAAGACACACCACTATAGAATTGCTACTAATCACATTTACTACAATTGTTACTACGTCGATATAACAAAACTTAGAGCAGAAACACTGACAAGTATACTAACAATGAAACCAAGGAAATGAATTGGCTGAAAGTGCCTGGAACAATAATTCCTACAGACAATCTCTACATTTTCTTTGACTTCATAAAAGAAAAAAATATAAGAGCATTATAAAAAAACTTATAAAAGTTTCCTGTTTAAATTTCCAGAATGAGAAATTATTATTATTTACATTAATAACTTGCACATTATTTATTTATATTTGTTGTTATCACAACGTTTCAGTCGCTGTGCCTTATGGCTTTCATCAGGTGTATATTGATCCGTGGAACTTACAGAGAATTGCGAACTGAAAGTTTTAATAATAATATTTCAAGACCAGAAAAACCTTCTGAATTAGCGATCAGAAATAATGACACAATGCATACACACTAAAAGTTCCTTTTAAGTTCGTACGAACCAGGATGAATGTATGTATGTTTCATATAACTCTTCTCCGATAGAATTTCAATACACTTGCTTTTTCTCCCTGTCCCCCAATTACTCTTTACGTTATTCGTTTATTTGTTTTTAAAGTCTTAGGAAATTATTAAGCTGGAATCGCCTGAAGATACCGAAAGACTGAAACCAAGGTAGCGGGATCGGCTGATTTCCTAATTTCTTTTAAACTTAAATGCTCTGCATGTTAAATTTTTATTTTTATTATTTTTTTATTTATTTATATGTGTATTGAGCACTTTTTTTAATACTACTATTTCCTGGTTTAATTCTCTGATTAATAACTCTGATTAATAACCTTTTATATATATATATATATATATATATATATATATATATATCTGTGTGTGTGTCGTTTTGCTTTACAGTAAGGTTTGACCTGTACAAGGCTATACGAGATAGAGGGGAAGAGGCAGTTTATACGGATATGTGAGGAAGATATCTGTTAACCCTTGGCTTAAACAGGTTAAGATTGTAGTGATCAGGGAAACATCCTCTTGGGACTCTGGGAGTAGTTCGTATAAATATGTGTGTGTGTGTGTGTGTGTGTGTGTGTGTGTGTGTGTGTGTGTGTGTGTTGTGTGTGAGTGTGTGTGCTTGTGTGAGGGAGAGTAGAAAAGTATCCGACCCGACGGAGTAGCATTTCCAAAATAGATCGAACGTTTCATCATTTGTCCAAATTAAAAAAAAACTGTGATGAGAACTTTTCAGATCTCCTTCATATTTATGTATTTATGGGCGTGAAAATTAATTGTGTGTAAAGTGCTGGAAAAAATGAGATTGTCTATCTCAGTTCTTGGATACTGATATCCGATGATAAGGACTAGATAGATAGATAGATAGATAGATAGATAGATAGATAGATAGATAGATAGATAGATAGACTCACAAAAATATTCTTTATCAATTCACCTCTAAGCAAGTCGATAATGCCCCTACGGCGCAAGGGAGTGAAAGAAAAGGAGAAGACTTTAGAAGGAAACGGAAAACGAATTCTAAACAGTAAAAAAGATAGATAGATAGATAGATAGATAGATAGATAGATAGATAGATAAAAAATAAAGGCTTGATAGATAGATAGATAGATAGATAGATAGATAGATAGATAGATAGATATCAGCAGTCTAAAAAAAATAGATAAACAACCAAAAATACGATGAGCCCTGAAAAGTTCTCGACCTAACCAGATCCATTCCAAAATAAATTCTGTCACTTTAGATTAGATTTGGGGAAGATTCATGAGCTGGAATTTTTCTGCACCCCCTAGAATGTGTGTCATAAATTCTCATAACTGGTAATTACTTCGTTCAAATACCATAAGAATTTACATTTGAATGCAATTTCGAGTTTCATGACGAATAGGTGCGCCTGTAGTTTCCATTTTTGCAACAACAAAAAAGTTCTCTTTTTTATGCCGATTTGAAACGATGAATTTGAAGCTAAACCCAGTCATGTCGGAACTCGATCTGTTCAAAAAATCCATGTGTGAATTCTCCAACTGTGGAAACTGGCGTATGAAAGAATATAATTTGCGTGCGGGGCGACCGGAAGCCAGCGGAAGTGCAGGGGCAAATGTACTCAGTACAGTAGAACAGAGGCAGGAGGCCAGCAGAAAAAGGCCGGGGAAGGGAGATGAAGATTGGACCGAAATTGAAGTACGAAATACAAGGGGTAAGGTCGGATCGTTTAAGAGAAAATAGCGAGTTGAGAAAAATGAATGACAGGATCAAAACCAATAATAAAGCAAAAAATTCGAATGAAGGAAAAATGTAGTCAAGGAAACTTAAAAAGTAAAAAGTGAAAATACGAAATTTTCTTACTCCTAAAAAAATTCATATTTTCACTTTTTACTTTTTAATTTTCCTTGCCTGCGTTTTTCACTCATATTTTACGTTTTACGTATATTACGTTCTGGGAAAAAAGACAACCTTTCACGTGTAGCAAAAGCTGAAATTATTAGCCTTGTGTCGTCTTACGACTTTGAAGAACCCCGGTTAAATTTCGTTTCATTTTCTAAAGGTTCGTCTCTGCTTAGTGCGTCATTTTAATTACTATTTTCATTTTCTTTTTTTTTCTTTCATTTTTTTTTTGAGGAGCACATTGGTTTATAGTGACTTATTAAGCGAAGTTAGCTCTGGTACAAGGCTGAAAATGTGGAACACCTGGTTATAATCGAATTCACTACTCAATCGTAATTGATCAAGCGACACAAGTTTGTTAACCATTACACCCCATCGAAGTGCCTACTTATTTTCTAAGTATAGCTTGGACGTGGCATACAACAAAAAGTATGCTGGACCCAGTGAAGATCAAATTCATTCCTAATTGATCTAGCAACACATGCTTGCTATCTATTACACTATATCGATGTCTAAGCGTATTTTAGATGTGGCACAAAACTAAAGTGTAGGGCACAAAGTGAGGATCGAACTCACATCATAGTCGTAAATGATTTAGTGATACAAGCTGACTAACAGTTACACGTCGTTGAAGTATCCAATGATTTTCTAAGCGTAGCTTAGGTGTGGCTCAAGGCCGAAAGTGTGGAGCACCTGGTGAGGATCGAACTCACTACTCATTCGTAATTTATTTAGCGAGACAAGCTTGCTAACCATTACACTATATCGAAGTACCCGCCAATTTGGTTGATATTCTGATCCACCCTTGTGCATAATAAACTGATCAACAGATGGCGAATAAGTTTAGAGAGACAGAAAACTAACTGGATCTCAACGACATAAGCTAGCTGGGTGAAATGATTTTTGATCGGGCTGAATTGATGTCTTCTTCATCTTGAAAGATTTTCCAGCTAAGAAAATCTGCCGGTGATCTAAACAAATGATGATTTGAACGTCTTAAATTCAGTGACGTGACATTTTGAGGTAAATCGATTCCTAACGATTCCTTACTGAGCCCTGGTTGAAATCTTTATCCGAAAATGAAATTTTCTCTTGAACAAAAGTATCCGGGCCAAGGAAGTAGCATTTTCAAAATAAATCTGAAGTTTCATCATTTGTTCAAATTTTAAGAAAGCTGGTCAGGATGAGAACTTTTCAGCACTCCGTCATGCATGTATTTATAGGCGTGAAAATTAATTGTGTGTAAAGCGCTAGAAAAAATGAGATTTTTCATCTCAGTTCTTGAATACTGATAATCGATGATAAGGGATAGATAGATAGATAGATAGATAGATAGATAGATAGATAGATAGATAGATAGATGCGAACAGACTGGGATAGATAGATAGATAGATAGATAGATAGATAGATAGATAGATAATGAAGAGACTAAGACTATTCCACAGACGCAACAAATAATCGGATTTTTAATCTTCTGGATAATTGCTATTTCCATACTTTTTTTCTTATATTTGTGATCTGCAATTCAGACAAGAGATTTTCTTTCAGCTAAATGAACTTTGGGTCGACGAACCTAGGGACTTCCAATTGTCTTCAATGATCGGCCACTTCTTACTTTTACTTTCACAGGAGCTTGATGGTTGAAAACTTGAAGGTTCAATCCATAGTCATAGATAGATAGATAGATAGATAGATACGAGAAGAATGAGATAGATTTAGATAGATAGATAGATAGATAGATAGATAGATAGATAGATAGATAGATTCGAACAGACTGGGATAGATAGATAGATAGATAGATAGATAGATAGATAGATAGATAGATAGATAGATGATGAAGAGACTAAGACTATTCCACAGACGCAACAAATAATCGGATTTTTAATCTTCTGGATAATTGCTATTTCCATACTTTTTTCTTATATTTGTGATCTGCAATTCAGACAAGAGATTTTCTTTCAGCTAAATCTTTTTCTGAACTTTGGGTCGACGAACCTAGGGACTTCCAATTGTCTTCAATGATCGGCCACTTCTTACTTTTACTTTCACAGGAGCTTGATGGTTGAAAACTTGAAGGTTCAATCCATAGTCATAGATAGATAGATAGATAGATAGATAGATAGATAGATAGATAGATAGATAGATAGATAGATAGATAGATAGATAGATGCGAACAGACTGGGATAGATAGATAGATAGATAGATAGATAGATAGATAGATAGATAGATAGATGATGAAGAGACTAAGACTATTCCACAGAGCAACAAATAATCGGATTTTTAATCTTCTGGATAATAGATCTGCAATTCAGACAAGAGATTTTCTTTCAGCCAAATCTTTTTCTGAACTTTGGGTCGACGAGGGATCAATTGTCTTCAATGATCGGCCACTTCTTTTTTATTACAGGACTTGATGGTTGAAAACTTGAAGGTGAGATAGATAGATAGATAGATAGATAGATAGATAGATAGATAGATAGATAGATATGAACAGATGAGATAGAGAGATACTGAGATAGAGAGATGCGCAGACTTTTAATGTATTTGTATATAATAGTATTTTCTGATTCGGTATTCCTTCTTAACGATCAAATGTGGATTCAGATAGGAAGATTGTACTGCACCAGAAAATACAAGAAACTAAATTGACTGCAAATGATGCAATTTTTTGTTTTTTGATTGTTTGATTGATTTTTACAGCTTATCAAACTTTTGCAGATTATTTAAAACCAGAAAATAGTTTTAGATTGTACGAATCTTTTGGCGATAATAATGATTTCCTGATACAAATCCTACTATTTTAAGATATACCTTGTAGGAGGAGGAGAATTGGGTTCATATCTTTCTCAAGGGCATTTGAGTGTAAGTGAATTTAACTAACTCGACTGGAATTGGAAACCGGTTCTCCGATTTCCAATTCCGAGCTGTTTTACATTGCACCACTCTCACATAAAAGCTGACCATACTCGACATCGCTTAACTTCGACGATCGTACGAGAAGCGGTGTTTCAACGTGATATGTCCGTAAACTTACATGATGATACAGTGGTCAGACAGCACAAACGCTCAATCAGCGTTAACTTATTGCAGAGTGAGTAACCCATGGGAAGATGTTTACTGTTAAGTAAGGTCTCATCTGATTGACTACCAAGTTGCTTCAAGTCTGCACAACTGGTTCTTGAGATATTCAAAATATTCTGGATACTTTCCAAACAGACCTCATAACTGTTTCGCATTTCCTTCCTAAACATCTAGTTTCCAAGAGATTGAAAATCAAGCATCCACTCATGGGATGCTTTTTATGGTCACAATTGTAATAAAGAATTGCCTTCAATTCTACATTGATCTGCCAAATCTTTGTAGATACTGTCGTAATGTAGTTTCAGGACCATTTAATATGTTGTTCAATAGCATCTTATTCAAATATATTTGTTCCTCTCGTATTTCTTTTTGTATGAAACCATGAGTTATATTCTTCTGGATATTGTATTATTAGAAATGAAATAAAACTTCCCGATATAAGTAAATGGTATGCATAAGAGGGTGGGTTGCTTCGAGTGGGCTTTGAGACATCGTGGCATGCCAATAACAAGACATTTTGTCACTGTATCTGACAACAAAGTAAAATGTGAGGAGAAACAGTTTCATGCCATTTCAGGCGTAATATTTCAGATGGAACAAAACTATGGCAGGTAGGATGCATTCGAATTCCTGTGCTCCAATGGCAACAAGAAATACGCAACTATTTCAGTCACTATAGAGGGATTATATATATATATATACAGTGTATCACAAAAGTGAGTACACCCCTCACATTTCTTCAAATATTTAAGTATATCACTTCATGGGACAACACTGACAAAATGACACTTTGACACAATGAAAAGTAGCCTGTCTGCAGCATATATAACTGAGTTAATTTATTTTTCCCTCAAAATAACTCAAAATATAGCCATTAAAAGCTAAATCCCTGACAACAAAAGTGAGTACACCCCTTAGGAAAAGTTGTCAATATTAACATACAACATGTCAACTGTCAATATTTTGTGTAGCCACCATCATTATCCAAAACTGCCTTTACTCTCCTGGGCATGGAGTTTACCAGAGCTTCACAGGTAGTCACTGGAATGCTCTTCCACTCCTCAATGATGACGTTGCAGAGCTGGCGGATATTTGAGACTCTGCGCACCTCCATCTTCTGCTTGAGGATGACCCAAAGATGTTCTATTGGGTTCAAGTCTGGAGACATGCTTGGCCAGTCCATCACCTTTACCTTCAGCCTCTTCAGTAAAGCAGTGGTTGTCTTGGATGTGTGTTTGGGGTCATTGTCATGCTGGAACACTGCTCTGCGACCCAGTTTCTGGAGGAAGGGGATCATGCTCTGCTGCAGTATTTCACAGTACATGTTGGAGTTCATGTTTCCCCCAATGAAATGTAACTCTCCAATACCTGCAGCACTCATACAGCCCCATACCATGACATTCCCACCACCATGCTTGACTGTAGGCATGACACACTTATCTTTGTACTCTTACCTGGTCGCCGCCACACATGCTTAAGGCCATCAGAACCAAACAAATTAAATTTTGTCTCATCAGACCATAGGACATGGTTCCAGTAATCTATGGGCTTTGTTGACATGTCTTCAGCAAACTGTTTACGGGCTTTCTTGTGTATTGCCTTCAGAAGAGGCTTCCTCCTGGGGTGACAGCCATGCACACCAATTTGATGTAGTGTGCGGCGTATGGTCTGAATACTAACAGGCTGAATCCCAATCTCTTTAATCTCTGCAGCAATGCTAACAGCACTCCTACACTGATCTTTCAAAGAAATCATTTGGATGTGATGCTCAGCATGTGCGCTCAGCTTCTTTGGACGACCTACCTGAGGCCTGTTCTGAGTGGACCCTGCTCTTTTAAAATGCTGGATGATCTTAGCCATTGTGCTGCAGCTCAGTTTCAGGGTGTTGGCAATCTTCTTGTAGCCTTGGCCATCTTTATGTAGTGCAACAATACGTTTTTTAAGATCCTCAGAGAGTTCTTTGCCATGTGGTGCCATGTTGGAACTTTCAGTGACCGGTAAGAGAGAGTGTTAGAGCTGCACTACAAATTTGAATACACCTGCTCCCCATGAACACATGGGCATAGTTACACTAATGAGTCACATGACATTTTGGAGGGAAAATGAAAAGCAGTACTCAATTTAGACATTTAGGGGTGTAGTTTTTAGGGGTGTACTCACTTTTTTAGGAGTGTAGTTTCTTAGGGATGTACTCACTTTTTGTTGCCAGGGATTTAGCTTTTTAATGGCTATATTTTGAGTTATTTTTTGGGGAAAAGAAATTAACTCTGTTATATATGCTGCAGACAGACTACTTTTTCATTGTGTCAAAAGGTAATTTTTTCAGTGCTGTCCCATGAAGAGATATACTTAAATATTTGAAGAAATGTGAGGGGTGTACTCACTTTTGTGATACACTGTATATATATATATATATATATATATATATACTCTTTAAGTAAATTGAATTGAGTTCTCCGAGCCACTAGTGTATTTCGTATAGACAAAAACGTTAAAATTCCCTACCTTTCTGTCGTGCGACGATGGCCTAATCGTAGGATATCTGGCTGGTGTCAAATCAGTCGGCTTTGGGTTGAAGCAATTGGGCGTCTAGTCACACTGAGGAGATGTCATACAGCGAAACAGTCTGTCTGTGGATGACTATATATATATATATATAATTTAAATAAAAACAGACCACTTTAAGGTTCCATGTAATAAATTATTTCACCACAACCCTTTTAAAGGATTGCGGATCATCGGACTTTACTTCCAAATTTACATTATTTGCTCTGGATTTGCATTGAACTCCCTGGATTTTATCCTCCTTGGGTCTACCCATACGGATTATCTAGTTTTTCATAAACTAAATATATATATATATATATATATATATATATATATATATATATATATATAGCCAACCTATATAAAAGAAATGCGTAAGACGATAAAGTACGCCCAACAGCAAGCCCTCTGATGAGGAGGTTTGGAGGAGCATGGAACCACCTCTTAATTGCTGGTGTTCCCAGGTCCACACTGACCCCATGTGGTAGCAACGTTAGGGTCCCAGCTATGGGAAAATAGTTAACCCTCAAACTGGGGTCAAAGCAGTATGAAAGTATAAAAATAGTTTTTAATACCTGAAATGCTTTGTAAAAAAATATTACCAGCAATACATTAAAAAAAAAAGATATTACCATCATTTGGAAAAAAATTTAAAGTGACTAAGATTCAATAAACTATTAGATTACTTACTGAAAAAGAATTATATAAAAATAGGCTTTCACGCTGCATTCATCAAGTCACTTTTAAAGTCATTTACCCTTTACTTAAAATTGTCCAAACATTAAGCTATCGATAAATTTGTCAATACTTCATAAAACATCCACTTCGCGTTAAAAATGCTTTTCTGCGATATTTTCAAATGAAAGTGTTATTAACGTATCATTTGTTTTAATTGTGATGAATTAAACTTAAATCAGTTAATCAGTTTATTAAATTATATTTTTTAATCCTTTTTAGAACTCTCAAAATTTTGGTTACTTTTTTTTCTTGATTAAGTGGGTGACTATTAATTAGTATGAGAAATTTTAGCGTCTTTTGAGGTGAAAAACACATTGATTTGGAATTTACTGCAAAAATAAATAATTGTCGAATTTTAATGAAACTTTAAGAAAATGGAAAATCAAACAACAATTCAGCGAGCCCTAGTACTTTAAAAATAATTATAATTTTGTGTGTGCATGTATAAACGTGCCGATTTTTGTAAATACGGACATCCAAATACATTTTTCAGAAAATAAGAGCGGTAACTATTGTAAAATTTAAATCCAAAGTAACTAAAATTCAATAAAATATTAGAGTATTTAGAATATTTCCCTAAATGTTCATATTGCTGGGTTGAAATTATATGAAAAATGTGCTCACGTTATATTTGTCAAGTAATTTTTAAAGATCTTTCACCCTTACAAAAATTTCCAAAGATAATTCTATCGAGATAGTCGACAACACCTCATAAAAACACTCACCTCCGTGTTCAAAATGCTGCGTTATTTTAAACTAAAAGTAATATTTGTTCTAATTCAGATTAATTAAACTTTAACTCAGGTAATCTTCATTAAATAAAGTTTGAGAAAATTTTATTTTTGAAACTTTTTTTTAATAAAGAGTATTACGATTTGTATACATGGCTAAAAATTACGATTTGTAAAAATGGCTCAAAACAGCGATTTCATAAAATAAACTCATTCCAATCAAATTAAATTAGTTTTCAAATACAAGGTATTTTGTTAATTGGAAATATCTAATGTTATGTATTTGCTTGAAATTAAACTAAAAGCTTTAATTTCTAAAATGCATTTCAAACCTTAGGTATCACTTTTCTTGAACAGTACCCTCATATATATTCAACACCACCACTTGATAAGACACCAGAAGTGTTGAAACAAAATGGCTATTTTTGTAGTGATTTTATAACATATTTATCTTATAACATATTAATCGTATAATTTTCGAATAAGTAATTATATATATATATATATATATATATATATATATATATATATATATATATATATATATAGGGGGCGAGGAAGCAATCTTTCTTTTAAGCATCTTAGATCTTTTCTAATTGATCCCTTTAGCTCTAAACTGAAATGGTGATCCCGCTTTCCCGTCGTAACCTACTGGTCCAGTTTTCCTTTCTACTCTTCCCTCTTTTTTTAAACTTATTCACCATTCTCTTAATGATTCTTAAATGGATATTGAAGATGGAAACCAGAGTATAGATGTTGGTACCATTACTGAAGGCTTGGATGATCTTTTTCCTCTCACCATTGCTCAGTTGAGAAGACAGTGGGCTGACACAAAACGATTTTAACCTGTGCTTTTCCGAGCCGAACAACTCAGAGGGTTTTTCAGTCATTCTTACGACAAATGGTATCAAGATGGCTAAAAGTTTTATTTGAAATCATGGTAAAAAGAGACTCAATTAGTTTAGTTTTTTTTTTAGATATTAAAAATTTTGTGGGATGGAAAATTATCCCATGCTGTTGAACATTATTGGTGTTGCACCCGGTACACACACACACACACACACACACACACACACACACACACACACACACACACACACACACACACACATATATATATATATATATATATATATATATATATATAAACACATCCGCAGTCAACCACACACACACACACACACACACACACACACACATATATATATATATATATATATATATATATATATAAGAAGAGTATTGAAAAGTTTTCGCACTAGTAATAAGGGAATTAAAAAATATTTTGATATTAACCATTTGGTCAGATTTTAAGAGTAAGGTCAAAAACATTTCAACAAACTGACCACAAAACTGAAATATAGAAAGACTGAATGGAATAGAAGAAAATATGATGAGAAAAATCACATTTCGAACAATCGAATTCTTTAAATTTGGAATTTGTTTTTACAATTTTTAATAGATTTGATTTCATTATAAAACTAAATTTCCACCTGAAAAACCCGAAAAAACAAAATAAAACTGAAATATGTTCCTGTGAACTCTATTCCCCAAAATAAAACTGAAATATATTCCTATGAACTCTATTCCCCAAAATAAAACTGAAATATGTTCCTATGAACTCTATTCCCCAAAATAAAACTGAAATATGTTCCTGTGAACTCTATTCCCCAAAATAAAACTGAAATATGTTCCTATGAACTCTATTCCCCAAAATAATACTGAAATATATTCCTATGAACTCTATTCCCCAAAATAATACTGAAATATATTCCTATGAACTCTATTCCCCAAAATAAAACTGAAATATGTTCCTATGAACTCTATTCCCCAAAATAAAACTGAAATATGTTCCTATGAACTCTATTCCCCAAAATAATACTGAAATATGTTCCTGTGAACTCTATTCCCCAAAATAAAACTGGAATATGTTCCTATGAACTCTATTCCCCAAAATAAAACTGAAATATGTTCCTATGAACTCTATTCCCCAAAATAAAAGTAAATGAAAAAAAGAAAAACAAATTACTCGCAAGTTTCCGTTTCTTTTACTTTTTATTCCCCTTTTTTCTTTCCTTCTTCGAACGAAGTGACCCTAAAACGCACCTGCAAAATGTTTTTCTTCATCAACGTCCTACCCCAGGCTTATGAGTGCGATCTCTATTGCCACCACGGGTGAAAAAAGGGGTCATTTACCGATTCCTCGTTCCTATTCAATGATTCCAGAAGCGGTAGAGAAACTGGTATGGTTGCGTTATTCTGGGCTTTTCAAAATGATTGAGCATAAAATGGAGGTGGAGATGAGAAAGGAAGAAAGTAAAAAAGAAAGAGAAAGAAAGAAAAACTAAAAAAAAGAAAAGGAAGAAAAAAAAACAAATGAAAAATAAAAAAATGAAGAAAAGGTGATCTAAAAAGATAAATAGATAATGAAACATCAAGCGATAAAGAAAAGAAAAAGAAAAAGAGATAAACAATCAGATTTCATTAAAAGAAAGAAAAAAACTAACCAAAAGAAAATATGAACAAAATATTTTTTTTTCAAAAATCAAAGAAAGAAAGAAGGTAAGAAATAATGGAAATATTTCAGAGATTTTAAAAATGTTTTTTTTTTTATTTTTATGTTTTAATCTTTTATTAATTTAATTATTTTATTTAGTTTTATTAAAAATGGTTTTCGACTATGGATTCAGTCTAGTTATCGAGAAGGAGGACACACAACTAATAATTAAACGATAAAAGGATATTCTAAAAATTGCTGAAAGAAGATGAAGAATTTGCAAAGAAACGGAATGAAAGAAGCAAACGTCAACTGTCCGGATTTAACGAGGTGTAAGCAAAAAAAAATTGAATTCCGATCAGTGGAGAATGCGAAAGCAATGAACAACAGGGAAATGTGATCAACCTCCCCATTTCACGCGTCGATAGCCTTATTTATATCGAACACCAGGCATTACCCTAAGGTTTCTTTAAAGAGAAATATGAAGCGGCAGGGGAAACAGAGTCGGGTAGATTTGACAAGGGATCGTTGAGGGCAAAGCAATAAAGCCTAAAAAATGTGGAGCACTTCCGATTTGGGTTCCAATAGGCGTGAGCACTTTTTATTGCGAAATGAAGTGGTTACCCTTTGTTACCCTTCAGGTAGTCGTGTGTTGCTGGGGTTGATTGGTTAGTTTGTCGTGCTTTGCGGTGTTTGATTGGTTAGCTTTTTTAACGTAAATTATACTGAAATATGGAGGCAGCGTTAGGCGTAAATGTTATCAAAATAAAATGACCAAACTAGTTTATATATCTGCATATATTTAAGTAGGAAAAGGAATGAAACCATTTCTCCCTGCGCTTTGCCCCATCCATCGCCAGCTATCTTAGCATAACATATCACACACTTTTACGACGTTTGACAAAGAAAATATCGAGCGCTTGAACAAACCACTCTCTCATATCTATCGGGAAGTATCAGCGAAAGCTGTTACCCTCATAGTCAATGGTAACAGGAGCCAATTAAGAAACAGGAACGGGCACTTTTCAGTTATACGACTCTATAATTTAGACAAACACTAACCCTAACACTATATAGAAGCGATCTGTAGAAAATTGACCCTAGGAATATTGTAACTATTATTATAGAATAATTAAAATTTCAAAATTAATATGTATTACTAAACCAAGTATAATCTATTTAGTCGTTTAAAATTGCTCAACTCCTCACAATATTTATCGTCGTAGAACTGAAAAGTGTCCAGGAAAGTTTATTTAGAAATAAAAAGAGTGGAACTTTAAACTTATCAATTTTTCTATATAGGAATGAATGCTGGACAATTTCCTGGCAGATGAAAAAAAAATGAGACTTAAAGCAATTTGCTTCTACAGAAAAATTCGGAGAATGCCATAGACCGAGCATCTGATTAACGAGGAAGTTTTAAGAAGAATAAAAAAAAAAAGAACACTAACACTTCAAATCAGATAATGAGGAAAGAAGACGTTAAGAATTTGAGTCACACTGGATATAATGAATGCAAAAGGCACAGGGAGAAACAGTGATTGACTGATTTTGTTTTTTACGGTTTATCAACCTTTTGCATGCTACTTATAGCCAGAACATATTTTTAGATTTTAAGCATTTTTAAAGATAATAATGATTTACTGAACTACGAATTAACCCATAGCTGGGGGAAGAAGATTGATTCATTGAATTGTTTTTTTACGAGTTATCAACCTTTTGCAGATTACCTAAAGCCAGAAAATATTATTTATACTGTAAGAAACTTTTTTTAGAGATAATCAGGATTTAGTGACACAGTTCTTACTAATTAAACCAGAGCTGTTGGGAGAAGAAGTAGATTCATAACTTTCCCAAGGGTATTTGCGCGTAAGGGAATATAATAGAATAAACCCAACTAGAATTGGAACTCGTCTCTCCGATTAACAATCCCGAGTTATTATCTATTACACCACCTGCACGCCCCACTTTAGTTCATACCAATAACATGCAAAAATACTGATCGACTGAGATAGATAGATAGATAGATGAGTATACAGAGTGAGATACGAACAAATTGAGACAGATGTAGATATTAACAGGATAGATAGATAGATAGATAGATAAATAGATAGATAGATAGATAGATAGATAGATAGATAGATAGATAGATAGATAAAAGAGGAATTTTTTATTAATGCAGTCAAACTGGTACTGATTTTCTCTCGCAAGTCATTTTGCTGAAGAGGCGTAACCAGATGCCATTCGCCGGTGGCCCCTGTTGACCCCAACTGACCCTTGTTGACTCTAGGGTCTTATTCCTATCCATTTCTCATTTTCAAGGCCCACTCTATTGATGCTCGTCACGTGATAGACAACAGTTCTCCAAGAAAAGAGAACGAGAGAGAGAGAGTCGGTAATAGGCTAGCCGTGAAGCCGCACGGACGCATTTCGATAATAGAATTGCTTTAAGTAATATTTACTTAGATGCCGGTCTTTGAGCTTTCATGCCAATTCAGTGAGAAAATGGCTGAGTTTAGGAACCTAAAACTGATCATTTGAGAATATGGCAAACTCTACGCACTGACGCTGTGTAACATGATCGAGATGTCATTTGAAATCAGATCTTAGTTCTGAGGATTTCATTTTTAAAATACACGCATAGGCTGCCTCTTTTTTATTTTTTTATTTTTTCTAATTTTTTTTCTTATTTGGCTACTAACTTCTACATAAGGAAAAATTCAAGAGAAAATACCTGGGTAAAATTTTGATATTTTCTGAATCAGAACACGTAGCTGTGCAAATCAACCGATTATTTTTCGGCATTCTATCTATAATACCAACAAACTGGAAGAGTGTAATATTATAGTCATTTTATTTATTAGCTCTCTGTTAGTACTGGGGGGGATTGTTAAAGCATTAGTACCCTACGGTTTTCAAACATCTCATGTTATATTACATATATCCTTTAGTTTGTAATTTTCTTGTCATGAATTGTCTCTGATTTTTATAGGAGAAATAAAAATGAAAAAAAAAAAAGGTTTATTTTTTAAAAAATTTAATTAAATATTAAAATTTTCTAATGGGTTAAAGCCCGCCCCTGTGAATTTGGTGACAGCATTTGTGAATACAATATCTAGGTTGTTGTTGTAGATATAGACACTTCTTACATAATTCTAAGTGACGCACCATTCAGGACGTAGGCGATCATGTCCCTCCACATCTTCCTCTCCCTTCTAGCTCTTAATAAGTTTTGTCTTTGTGCTATTTCTCTCAAACTCTGTTCTGCTATCCATTTACTCAAGCCCTTCAAGTATGTTACGCGCTGCTTTCCTCTGTCCCTCTTTCTCTTAAGTCGTCCTGTGAGTATCAGATTTTCCAAGCCCTCCTTTCTTATTACATGCCCCAGACGTTTCAAATACCTGTTCCTGATGTTAAGTATGTTTCCTTTTTGTTTCCATTTTCTCCAAAACCTCGTCGTTGATCACATATTCGGTTTTTGGTATCCTCACCATCTTTCTGTAGAACCACATTTCTGTACCTTCAAGTCTCTTCTTCATCTTTGAAGAGATTTTTCAGCATTCACCGCCATATGGGGGGGGGCAGATATCGCATAAAACTTCAGTACTCTTTTCTTTGTCTCAAACGAACTTCGGATCTCAGTGTCGCTTTTTTTGTCCTCTGTCAGAACATATCCCAAATAGTAAACTTTTTGTACTTGATTAATTTTCATATCCCCGATTTGTAATTTGCATTTTGGGCTCATCCCTTTTGCTGACAGTATACATTCTGTCTCCTTGTAATTTATAATTAGTCCTTTCTTCTCGCTTTCCTTCGCTACCTTCTTTAGGGGCTTCTTTCCGTGTCTGCTGTCAGTAAATACAAAAATGACAACATAACCTTAGAGATAGACAGTGAAACGAGAACAATCTTATTTAATCTACAGAGGTATCTACGCCTGTAGATTACATAAGGCGTCACTTCGAATTTCTTTGAAAGTCATCCGCATCGACAGGCAAATGAAAAAGGTCAAAGGGCACAACGACCGAAGCGTTGTGATAACAACAACAATAACGAAGAGTTCAATAGACCGAAGGAAAACAATGATAATTCCTCGTCCCTAAAACTCAGACAGAAATGAATTTGTAATTTTCAAAAGGAAATACATTTTTGTAGATGTTCAAACGCTTCACGGTACTAGGCACTAACGGAGGGTCAATATATATATATATATATATATATATATATATATATGTGTGTGTGTGTGTGTGTGTGTGTGTGTGTATATATATATATATATATATATATATATATATATATATATATATACTAGCAGCATGGCTCGGAGTTGCCCGTGCTTGATTCAAAATCGTACCACTCATACAGCAATCGCCTTCACTTGACTTAAAATATTTTTTGTCCTTCCTTGCCTTTAAAGGAGTGCCCTTTGCCGTGCTGATGTTGCTACATGCCTTACTTCTTGCCTATCTCAAACTGCGAATTTTTTCTAAGCTCTATACTTAACAGTAAATCTGTTACGAAAAAAGAACTAAACAAAATGAACACAAAACGATCAGCTTTAAAAAAAAAGAACTCGTAACTGCAAGAACTGAATGAAAAAAGAATGTTAACAACAAATACTTTTTCACACCGAACCCTGTTCTGCGGAATCAGAATCAACGTTGAGTTTAAGCAAGCGAATGAGCTAATTGGAGTAATGTACAATGCAGCTATCAATTTTTTTTTTTTGCATGCTAGCATGCTAGTTAACATTCGTGTCAGTTAGCTGTTGGCTCTCACGCTGGCCAATAGAATCTTCCTGCCTATTCGTGGCAGCCAGCTATTGGCTCTCACTCTGGCCAGTACAAAATGGCCGCAAACTATATGAAAACTGCCGTAGAAGCATGAAAAAATCGATTATTTCCACTATCGATGGGCGTTGGGAAATGCAAAGTCGGTCCTGGCCTTCCCACTAACTTGGAGCATGTGCATGTAAATTTTGGTGCAAATCTGTCGAAAATTGCGGCCGTGCACACACACACACACACACACACACACACACACACATCCTGCCTTTTATAGATAGAGATATGCTTAACTAAGACGCTAAAAGGATGCAACCGTGGTTTCAACCATAATAGGTATCATCATCAGGCAGTGTATTTGGTTGTTGACAACCTCTATATATAGTGAGACATATTTTTCTGTCGATAAGCTGGCAAAATATATTAACAACTTTCGGCTCGAACTAAAAAATGTAAAAAAAAAGCTACCAGAATAAATATTAACGACTTTTTTAAAAGTCACTCATTTTCTTTCTTCTTTAATTATAAGAAACGCCAGCTTAGGAGAAAAGTACTAAGATTCATTATTTAAGCATACACACAAATACCCATACACACATTTTTTTCTATCGTTTCTGAATCTGATGGTGCCTTGAAAGGCGAATGTTCCACCGAAATTTCCGGCAACCCTGATTCCAAGACAATGGCGGATTATCTATTTTAGCGGACCCGGAGGAAGCATTTTATAACAGTTCAATAATACTCTCCTGTGATTAAATAATTTTGCAGCTTTCGTATCTCTGCAACTCCACTGAGTCAGAGAAAGTTATTTCAAACCATTATCAAATACAACACCAGCAGTAGCCGTCTACTGAATTAATCTGCTAATCACGTCAAATTTAAATGGCTGCTTTTGTCCGGGGATTAAAAGTTTTGGGCCAAGAGCTACCAAAAATTCGGTGATGAGCCGGCACTGCATTTTGGTTATTTCGAACTAATTATGATGAGTAATAACTGACCATATTCTAAAATAAGAGGTATGAGATTTCCCTCCTATTCATAAAAGAGGTGCCTTTGCATGCGATCTCCAAGAATTCTCTTCCCCAACTTGTGCAGTAAACTTTTAGTCTTTCCAGTACATTAGGTGAATTTCAGAAGCCTTTGGACACAAATTTTTGTATTTCATCGTTAATTTTTTATTAGTTTCTATTGGATTGCAATAAAATATCGTAGCACTTTTCAGTAAGTGCCATCTGAAGACGTGATCTTGTTTCACACGTGACAGAGATTTATGACATATATACATATTCTAAAAGCTGATATTTCAATTGGTATTTCTATACGATTCGTAAACGGCTTGGGAATTTTAAATGTGTTTACGCTAAAAGAGAAAATGGAGAAAATTAGATTCCTTTTTCATTTGATACACTTTTATTTCCGGAAAGGAAAACGAAAACCCTTTATAAACAGCAAAACAGACATGTGCCATTTATGGATATGGTGGCATAGCTGAAAGTACTGGTCACAAGTGGTTTTCTAGGCTCAGATGTGGAAATTTAGATCAAGAAAATTGAGAACCTTTCTGCAAGGCTGTAGTTTTTGTTGATGATCAAATCAAAAAGGGTGATTTAAAATAATTCAAGTTACACATGAATATTGCAGAGATAATCCACATATCTCATATGAGCCTGGTAAGGTATTTGAAAAGACTTGGATAGGTCAATTGCTATGGTACCATGATGCGATTCTCTACTCAAACATAATAAAAAAATAATCTATTTTTGCAACCAGTGTTCATGGATTCGTTATGTGGGGTGAAAAAGATCCCGAAAAAAATGAAATGAACCACCTTTAGCCACTCCAAAATCCAGTCTGCTGTGACACTGTATATCTGGTGGGATTGAATACATTCTATCTTCTTTCAATTGATAGTTAGTCGTTTCCTCCCACCTTCCTTTATTACCATGTTCGGGAGTTTCTAAATTTTTATTTCTTAGTCTGCTATCAATATGGTATCATCTGCACATCTTAAATTAAGATTGCACTCACCAGTAATAAATCATGCAAGGCCAGTTAGGATTGCCTAGGATTATGTATTAAAAAGAACACAATTAACTTTTTCATTCATTGAAATATATTTTTTCTTCAAATTCTCATATGACTAAAATTCATTGTTGCATTATTGAAAGCCTTCCTTTTGTTGATATTAAGGTTTCTGTTTCCTTTTATCCAAGTATTTCTAGAGAATTCAATAAATAATTTTTCTTCGTAAATTCGATTTATTTCTCTGTAAGTTTATATATATATAGTTGTCAGAGTTGAAAGCAAATGTGCTGACGTTGTAATTTTGGACTCATTTTTTGAAAGTATTGTTCTTAAGTGGCTAGTAGAATCTTTGGTCTGGATGTCAGTGATGATGACCAAATAGAAATGCTGATTCAAAATAATCCAGGTTGCGACACGGGAAACATAATGTACCGCATTTTCATCTACGATCCTCTACCCATTTGCAAAAAAAAGAAATCCATTTTTTAAAAGAATCACAAGCGATCCAAATATGTAGCGAAAAGATCCTGGAGAACATGAAATGATACAAAGTTAACCAGCCCCAAAAACGTGATGCTGAACGTTATTGCACATTCCGAACATCGGTTACAAAATAAGACGTTGAATTTAGACAAGTACTGTTCCCCATTGAATTGTTTAAACGCAGCAATCGATGAAACATTCAAAATTCGAACAGTATTTACATTAGTCGGAATATTGTCCTCATCTTTGTCGCCATATTTGTCACAACGTTTCGTCCGTTGTACGCTCCGGCCTTCTTCAGGTGGTTAGAATTTCGAACTGAACCCTTTATTTCGATCACTGGGGTAGATTGTTCTAGTTCCACGTGTCATATTTGATGGATGTCAGTTATCAGTTATCTCCTGCTAATTTTCCCACTGAAAGTTCTCCATTGCTTTAACCAGGTATTGAACTCACCTTCTTTGGGTCTATCACTGGATCTAACCAACGCCTGTATCTACTGTGCCATGTGTCCTTGAAACGGCCGAAACGTTGTGACAAATATGGCGACAAAGATGAGGACAATAGTCCGACTAATGTAAATACTGTACATAATACCTCATCTCAGAAATATAGACAGACTCAAAATTCGAAATTGGCCATTCTGATAGGTATCATCTCTCGTGCCTCTTTGCACAGAAATTGGTACAACTTAGGTGAGATGCCTTACTACATACACCGTACTCACCTGAATTAGTACCTTCGGATTACCAGTAGATTGAATCTCTACAAAAATCTTTCGGTGAGAAAAGCTCCAATTCTCTGGAAGCCTGTAAAAACACTTAGACCAGATGCCAGGCCCTAGGAGGATGAAATCATGAAGCTGCCCCAAAGATGGCGAAAGCTAGAACAAAATCGTTGAATAAATCTGTCGAAAATTATCTAAATACTCTCCTTGTAATTCACTTTAAAAATGCTACTAACTTTTATGGCATTCGTCGGTCTCGAGAGAACATGGATCTGATCCGAAAGAGTTGTGCTTCAGCTGCACATTGCGGCGCAGCAGCTATTATGGCCGCTCAAGAAAACACGGGAGTGAGTTTCGATTGCAAAGAATGCATGGGAAGACGTTCTCTCCCGATGTCGTCGTATTGTTTTCTTTTCTTAGCACGCTTTTCCCCCGGCGGCAAGCTTCCTTTTCTTTTCTCATCACTCCAACCCTTAGTGTAAATCGCGTCTCCAACGTGAACGATCGTTGGCGACGTCTTCACACCTTTCGATGCTCATCTCCATCGCTGTCTTGTCCCCTTTGCAAATATGAGGTCGCCCTTGTGCCGGTGGCCAATTTCCCGTACAGAAGGACCTTCGGAATCCTCCTATCCGGCATACGGTGTACATGTCCAAGTCAGCGGAGCCGGCGCTATGGGAGAAGTGCGTCGAGGCTGTGTAACTGGGCACGGGTGAGAACTACGGTATTGGTGACCCGGTTGGACCAATTGATGCCCAGCGAAGATCAATGGCGATGAGGCGTCTCTCCTGTATGGAGTAGATGCTCCAAGTCTAGTTGCCGTTGAGCAACATGCTGACAATATTTCCTCTCCAGACGGTGTCTTTTTTATTACGACCCAATAATATAACATTTGTATTTATATTTGATCTCCTGATGTTTTTAGCACTGTATGTATACTACTTGCAAGCAGGTCGTCACAAAATAAAAACTGAACTGTTTAAATCTAATATTAAAACATTTACAGGGGGTCTAAAACAATTGTTTTAAAGACTCATTCTTCTAGAAATTTATCTGATCCCCTCAAAGAATGAATATCTTTTAGATATGTTATTAGACTATAAATATTATTTTTTTCTTTGCTTTTAAATCCAAATGTTTGCGAGAACAACTGAAAATAAAGTTTTATGACTAATTTATAAAATTAATGGCTGTAATGATATTAGACAAATGAAATATTTATTAATTTATTCTACGATTTATCCACCTTCTGCAGGTTTTTTTAAAGCCAAAAAATATTTTTAGATTGTAAGAATTTTTTGATTTTTGTGAGATAATTTGCTGATACGTGTATTACTAATTAACTCCTGAGGGGAGAAAATGTAGATTCAAAGCTTTCTCAAAGATATTTGCGCGTAACCCAACTTTAATTTGAACTCGGCTCTCCGATTAACAATTCTGAGCAGGTATCCATTACACCATCCACACACCCAAGCTTCCAGCACCTAGTATTCTCAAGCAGTCATTCATCTTGGTAATGGCCAGGCTCGATGATAAATGATTGTATTGTAATTAAATTAAGACGAAAAAGGCAGTCTTCTTCTTAGTTCACAGATCCAGCAAAAAGTGGAAATGCTCCAGACCCCCAACTGTTCTCTTGTAGATGGCTTAATAAAAACCTTTTCTTCTCCAATGTTGTTCCATGCTTATTTTGACTTACAGACAGATTAATGTGCCCGCACTTTCTCCACATACAAAATGTTATTGGTAAGTTCCTAGAAACACCATTATTCCAACAAATCATAAATATTTGAAATAGGCCCCTTGAGAGCATACCCAACGACCCCAGCTCACTTTCTACCCTTCAAAGACGCGGTGACTGTGTGTACTTGTACAGCGAGTACTTCTGTTTGTCTTTAGATTATAACCATACATCTAAATCTTATTGCCTGTGATGATTTCAGTGACGTCGCCGTTATGACTTCTCAAGTTTAATGTACACTATTACTTCTGATCGAGTCTCAAAAGCTGAACAACAAAATTAATAGAAATATAAAACTTTATCTGGTTTTCCATGATCTTCTATCAGACTCAGTAACTTGAACCTCAGATCTTTTTCTAAAGTTTATAAAGAACGTATGAGATTTGACTGGCTATTCAAAGAATAATACGCTGAGTAAGACTCAACTTCTAAGACTTCCCGGACATCGGTCTTTCTTTTCTTGCTCGACACAGAAATGTGTAAATTTTAGAGAAGTGACCAGACAAATTTGATATGTCTACATCCGAATAGAGGTAAAAGATATAAAGAGAGTTTAAGATCCGGAAGAAACTGCATTTGTATGAAATTGGCAATCCAACATTGTGATAGAAAATCGATATATCCTGGTGAAATCGTAAAGAATTGCAAGAATAGCCTATGTTGGGGGTAATGATGGCGTATATGACCCCAGATATGGTATCTAATGGGGGTAATCGTCAGAGGCGAGCTGTTGTTACCCAAGCAGTTGTTACACACACACACACACACACACACACACACATATGTGTGTGTGTGTGTGAGTGTGTGTGTGTGTGTGTGTGTGTGTGTGTGTGTGTGTGCCTGCGCGCCTGCGCGCGTGCGCGTGTGTGTGTATGGAGAGGCGAGCAAGTGTTACGTAAAAAAGAATCTGCAAATAAAATTCAAATTCTGGGTGAAGCTGTTACCTTTAACTGTGCGGAGTTTCTCTTGAGAAAAGCATGAGCCCACTTCTCCCTGTGTCCTGTTTTATTACCAAATATTTTGAGAAAATCTCTCTTCGTTAGAATATCACAATGACTGACGCAGAACAAATAGGAGAAGCTAAATGTTCTTAACTGTCTAACCTGCCCTGCTAGTAGCATCGAAGCTTTTACAACGGCTTTCATCCTTAATATATATATATATATATATATATATATATATATATATATATATATATATATATATAAAGAACAGTAAGATATATAATCCGGTGTTCTTCAGTTTTTAGCTTCCATTTTTTAAAACATGGTTAGAACTGTGTAGCGGGAAAAAACATATTTTAAATCAATTAATTTTTATATATATATATATATATATATATATATATATATATATATATATATATATATATCCAGATAAAATGAGAACAAATACTGAGTAGATTTAATATTATTTATTTTAGGATATTAACACATAGTTAAAATCGCTACATAACTGAATTATGTTTCAACGCTACAAATACATAGCGAGGAGACACATTTGTAGTGTTGAAATATAATTGTCATTATGTAGCGATTTTTAATATGTTTTAATATCCTAAAATAATAATAATATATATATATATATATATATATATATATATATCCTTTATTTTCTGACAACGAACCGAATCAGTGTTTCTATAATGATAAATTTTATCTTTCAGTTTGATACAATCTATTACCAAAAACATCCACCTAAAAGCTCAGGTAAATGAACTCTTTTTCGGAACTTATTGAATATATTCTGCTTGTCATCAGTCCTAAATAACACAGTTTTTTTTTCTATTTAAAAATATCAGGCTGTGTACTGCTCCCTATTTTGTGTCCAATGAAGATCTTCGTCAGAGAACCGGACAGTAGACCATCCTCTGCGCCATCGTTTAGCTACGTGTTTGCTGGTTCGATCACGTTATGCGACGACCTGGATAACCACCCTACCTACAAGTTCAATCCGACATTGCAAGCTGGAAGAACCTTATCTGGACCGCCAGCAGATTAACCAGTAGGAGGCACGGTGGAGTAATGGATAGCGGCTCGGAATCGGAGAGCCGAGTTCGAATTCCAGTCGAATCCATTACATTCTTTACGTGCTTTCCTTGGGAAAGGAGTGAATCCTCTTTCTTCTCCCTCCAGCTATGGGTAAATAGCAAAACAGACTGGCAACTGGTCTAGGAGAAGGAAAACTCTGAATTCAAACCTGCTCTTAGAGGATGGTGAAGTAATGGAGTCTCTCTGAGTTGGCAATCCATTTAGTGTTGGTATCACGATAAAAACACCCTTGATAGCCCTAGAATTCAGCTATTTGACAAGATTATGAACTACATCAATCAAAGTATTGGTGAGTTCAATCTCGGCTGAGGCCGCAAGATGATGATGATGATATTTCAACTCTCTGCCAAAAGAGCTGAAGGGTCACGGTAGCTCATGTGGTTCAACGCCTTCATGGCATGTGATTTGGCAGCAGCAGCAGAAAAATGAATTTCTTGGAATTTTATTAATATGTGTGTTGAAGCCCGTTGAAAATTGTAGAAGATTTCAATAGATTTAAGTAATACCACTAAAAATCTCAATTCTGTTAAAAAAAAGGTAAGCTCAAATTTTAATTTCAACATTCGCATTTATTAATCAATCAGCGACGTTATCTCAAAAGCTATCAAAATTCTTCAAATTTCAGACGAACACACGCGTGTTATCTGCTACGAAATTTGAAAGATCACTCTAAAACTGATTAACAATATTTTCCTTCATAAAAATAGATATTTAAAAATTGGGAAAATATTTAATAACCAATAAACTTCTGACTTTAATAAATCTAACTTTTAGCTTCCATCAACCTATGCGCTGTTGTAAATACGAGCGCGTAAATTCACAAAGTGGAGTTTTCAATTTTTCCGTAAACCTTTGACCAAGGTTTGCTGTGCGTGTGCACAACTGATTACTCTCACTTTTCGCATAATTAATTCCTCAACCTTTCACTTTTTTTTTCGATTAACTTCTTGCAATAAACTCGCGATTTTAAAGTAAAGTAAGCACCACGCAAAAACATGCGAAAGGAGTTATTTCAACAAAAATATCAGTAGTAGTTATAACACAGCTCGTGTTTATTGACTGCTTGAAAATTACACACATCTATAAGACAACGTAAATACTTGACTCTCTCGTTAAGTAAACACAATTATGTTTTTCTATCATACTAACGCAATTATTTGTGTTGTGTTGTAAAGAACAAAATAAAATATTTTGCAAGACTTTGTTTTGTGATTATATTTGTAATTTGTTTCTTTGAACTTTAAAGAAAACAAATACTCAATAATAAAATTTATTTAAAATTTATAAAGATGTGTTTGAAGATTATTTCTTTCCGCACGCTTTTTACTGAACATACGTCTATTAGGATTTTTTGTAATCGTTTCTGAATCGGTTTGTAATTGTTTTTTTTTCTAATAGTGACTACTGACTGTTCCAAAATTATATTCTCCATTTTGACAATAAATTTTCATGAATAACATAGTTTTTATTATAACGACTAGCAAAAAGGTTAAAGGAGGAAGGCTCACCAGTTGTATACTAAGCTGAAACTTAATAGATTAAAAGGAAAAAAAAGGCTGCAAACTTAACCTGGATCAGAGCTTAAATCTACTGAGATCAGCTATATTGCCAGAATTCTATCGTGGAAGGGCGGAGATTCTGCAGTCGTCCCAGCCATGTGTCTAGGAGAAAAAAAAAAGCTACGATCTCAAGTCCTTATAGCTAACGTCCCACGTCGCTTTTTATTGTAGACGAACCACTGGTTTAAAGAGTGACTTTGGGATTGCGCCCGCCGCACTCCTAACTCTTTTGCTGATGCAGTCGCAGGAAGCCTTTCCAAAACTTTCGTTTACTTAGTTTTTTTTTCAGACTAGGATCTTGGTTGATTTTATCACACTTATTTAAGTCAATGTACACTCAGCTATTCCTTGCGTCATCTCCTTTATTTTATCGTACACTTTTTTTTTTTTTTTTTTTTTTTTTTTAACTCACTTCTCTCTCCCACTTTTTTTTATCAATGTTTTCTTTCTTCTGCATTATTTCCCAGTCTCCTTTCTTTCTTTTTCTGTTTTGTTCATTTCGTTTGCTTTCTGTTTTCTCTTTCATTGGTTTGAAATTAGGATTTTATTTTTTTCGGTTTTGACATTTTTTTTTATATAGCTTTATTCCCTCTTTCGTTTCATTTCTTTTTCCATATCTTTCTTTCTTTCCTTCTTTAAATGCTCCTTTTTTCTCTCTCTCTCCTTCTCACCATATTTTATGTCTCTCTCTGTTTCTTCTCTCATTGTCTCTCTTTTCCTCTCCGTTTTTCCATTTTATCTTTCTCTTCGTTTCCTTTCTTTATTTCACACCCTCTTTTCTTCTCATGTATTTATATCGCCCCCTCTCTTCTTACCTTCACTTTCTCTCTTTTTGCTTTCTGTTTTTCGTTGTCTTTTATTATCTTTCTATTTATATTTCTCATACGTTCTCTCTTCTTTTTTTTTGTGCTTTCATTTTGCCTTTGTTTCAATTTTCATCTTCTTCTTCGTTGTTTCGACTTTATCCCTGTTAGCTTTTTCTACCTCACGCTCTCTTGCTTACTCTCTATATTCTTTTTATTCTTTCATTTTTCTTTCTATTTTCCCTCCTCATCCTATCTCCTTTCTTTTGTGTTTTCTCCTTTTCCACCCTCTCTATTTCTTAGACTTTCCATTCTTTCTTTCTTTTTTTCTCTTCCTTTCTTCTTCTTTTATCTTTTACTTTATTTTTCTCACTCTTTTTATCTCTTCATCCTTCACTTTTTTTAACGATTTCGCATCGTGAGATTTTAGCCTTTATTTTCTTTTCCTATTAGCGTTTTACTTTGCATCGTTTCTTCCTCTTTTCTTCGTTTTCCTTTTCTTTCTCTCTTCTCTATTTCTCCTTTCATTCCTCGTTATCTTTCTAAGTAAATTTAATTTCACAGCATGTTCCCCTCTCTTTCTCTCTCTCTCTTTCTCTCTCTCTCTCTTTTATTCCCTCTTTTTCAAAATCATTACTTGATTTTTCGTTTCTTTTCTTCCTTTTTTTTTCTTTCAGTCTTTCCTCTTTTCCTCTCAAATGCAATAAAAAGCAAGAATGTTTTATTGGTTATTTGAGACCGATTCCGCTTAAGCGAACCTCCATTCTTACTTCTTCGTGAACAACGTATTTCCTGCAACATGTCATACCATCTGGCGGCCGTAAACTTCAGCTTGAACACGAACCAGCCAGATCTCTATCCATCCCCGGTCACCCGACTAGAATACAGCTCTATCTACGAGACTAATGGCGCCAACCAGCAATGGTCGAAATAACACTAAAATAATGTTGATAATAATAATCATAGTCGAATTCTAGATGAATATCAGAACTTTGCCAGAGACTTATGAAGATGACGAGCAAACTAAAGAACTGGGAACGTTCTTTAAGACCATTGCTAAAAAGAACTTGTAAGAATTAAAAATCTATGGGAAATCTGAACTATTAAGACAACAATATTAGTAACCACGACAAAAGACAGCACAGGGAATCTTTTAAAGGAGACTTGCAATCTCGTCTCCCTGCAAACTCATAATATCAGCTTAAAAGAATTGCATACAAACTCCGTTGGAATCAAAAGAGACAAAAAACAAAATATGAAATATCATTTGTGACGTGACGTTGAACAATAAATCGCATAGGAACTTTTAGGTCAGAACTATGTGGTCACTTAACCATCTCCAGCAAGTACCATCAGAGATCATTGGTATGAGAATTTAAATAAAAAGTACTTTGCGACCAGAACGCCACTGTTACAAAAAGCTGAACCAGCAGCTTTCAGTTCTCGCAAATTCAGCGCACCTTTCCTTGGCCTTCAAATTGGGATAAAATTGTACTTTCTACCTCCGAGTGGACAAGTCAGATTTTATCTCCCAATTGGGTTTCTGTCTTCAGGCACAACGCAACTGAAAAGAGAGGTGCCCGGTCTCTGGAGACAGTTGCCCAAGGTCTGGGATAAAATTCTAGTATCTGCCTCCCGAGTGGACTAACTACATTTTAACTCTCAATTGTGCTTCTGTCTGCAGGCAGAGGACAACTGAAAAGTGAGGTACCAAGTCTTGGTGAACAGCTACCCTCTCAATGCCTCTGTCATTGAACTAAAGCGTAGTAATACGGATTCCATCGCAACCGATGGCTGCTGGGGCTGGGTTATTTTTTGGACCTGGTCCGTAAGCACGCGATCGGACTCCCACATTAAAATAACCTTGTGTCATATCCTGCCAACGTGTAAGTATATACAATATGCCTTCGTGTGGACAAACTACATTTTATCTCTCAATTGTGCTTCTATCTTCGGACAGAACCCAACAAATAAATAATGAATGGTTGGTCCCGAGGATTCCAATCCTGCGGCAGCACCTCCTTCGCTGTACCAAAGAAGGAGGGTTGATGAAATACTGTTAAAAATGACATAGGGATTCGAGTAAAAACAGAATCAATGTTTGGTATTTATTTTCCTTAAAGTTATGAGGAAGACTTGACCCGGTGATTCCAACCCTGCAGAAGCGCCTCCCTTACTACACTGAAGCAGAAGGATTGGTGAACACCGACGGCAGGCTGGCAGCAGTTGCTAGGTTTAGGTAATTTTTGTCATTGGCCTATATATACGCATATGGGCATCTCATATTAATCCGACCTTGTGTGAAATCCTGCCACCATGTGAAGGCATGTTATTACCGAAATAGAGTTGTAATAATTATTGAAATTATTGCAGTTCACGTTAAGTCAATTTACGATTGCTACTAGGTTCATGTAAGCTAGAACTACTTGCTACATGGTCGGTTCATCGGTGACTAAACCGGTCTGGCTTTCCTGGTGAGTATAAGTGAATGGCAACGAGTAAAATTACAATGCAGACAAGCCAAAGGGCGGATAAACCTTCTTATAGGTTCAAGGGGTATCTAACACAATGGGGTAGACAAGGTTCCATAATTATGCATACAGCCAGTCCGGTGATGACATGGCATCTCTGAACGTATGGCGTCCTCGATTGAAATGAACGGTCAGGGCAGAAGGTTCCACCGTTAGAATGAACGATTGTGTCCGTGACAAAGGTTACCCTTCAAATTGGAGAAGGTCGGCTGTGGTCCAACCTAGAGAGAAAAGGGCTTCACCAGGTCTACTTGCACAAAACACGCTACGCAGAAATAGGGAACAAAGAAAACTTTTATTTGAATTAATGAAAATTGGGGAATTCCCAGAACCCTTCGGCCCCACGTCAGTTTGGGGCCGAAGTGCATATAAGCAGATGACTTTGGGGATTTCATTGACTTGGGCTGAGAAGTCGCGTCGATTGCTTCTGGAATCCACGTCGGACTTTGAACCGAGCTTTCCAAAAGTTCCACTATCACTAGAGAGATTGGTGAGAGAAAGGTTATTTTTTCTTGTATCAAGAGCTATATAAACCAATTGAAGATTAACCCTACGAATCTCCCGTTTTATTTATTTTCGTCGCGAAGATATTTTTTAATATAGAACCCGCCGCTGCTTGACCAGCTCTGCAAGACTAAGACGACATTTCATCTTCTACTGTTCTGAGATCGAAAACACAACGTGGGCAGAGACGGTGTGAATAGAAGCTGCCAGCGACCAGTCTAATATGCATGCAAAACTTGATGCATATTCAGTATGAGTACAACGTATACAAAATGCACTAGCTCATTCAATAACTTCTAACTACCGACTGAGTAACCCCACAAGAGAGTATTTCCATTTACGCCATAAAGGTCCTTCTAGTTACAATGCTATATCAACGCCGAGCAACTGGTTTTTCGAGCTTAGATGTGGCACAAGACCGAAAGAATGGGGCACCCAGTGAGGATCGATACACTATTCAGTCGTAATTGTTCTAGTGGCACAAGCTTGCTAACCATTACACAACTCCGAGATGTCCTGTTGATTTTCTAAGTTCGGCTTAGATGTGGTCCAAGAACGAAAATATGGGTCAGCTGTTAGGGGATCTAACTCACTATACAGGAATAATTGATCGAGCAAGACAAGTTTGCGATTACACCGCGTCAAAGTGCCCAAAAGTGATTAGTAGGCTATGATGCATATGTTCATACATAGATACAGACAGTTTTTGACAGCATTTTGTTACATAGAATTTTACTCAATGAATGTGATTGATTCGAACTAATTTCTTCGTTTTTTTATTTTTTATTTTTCACATTATAGAACATAACATAGTGCTGAGAAAGACTGAAGAAGACATGGCCGAAACGTCTGAAAAAAATCAGAGACAATTCAAGGAAAATTAAGTTAATAATGCTCAATTCACTGTTTTAAAATTTCAGTTAGCAAAACGCCCATGAGTTTTATTTTTTTAATTAATCGTATGGTGGCACCTTAGGGTTACTATAAAGTATTAAAGTTTGCAATTTATTTAATGCCTCCATTATAACGTTAACTGATTGTCCAAATTGAAATTCAGTGTACTACGTTCAAATTGAAATTCAGGATACTCCGTTCAAACTGAAATTCAGATGATTCCTAAGGTTTTTAATATATAAGTTTCTCCCATGCAGTAATGTCGTGTCATCTAAATATACGTACATATTTGCAAATTATTAAACATTTGAATTTCTTTTTAACACTAACGCAGGCATTTTATTCGAGCCCTTGCAGAGACGTTGTTAATGTATGGTACCATTGCCTGGACAGTCTAGAGTCTAAGCTTCTTCGAACCTACACTCGGATGCTGAGATCAATACTTGATATCTCTTGGTGATAACATCCAACTAAATCTCAGCTCTATGGAACCATCCTTGATATTTCTACAATCTTACGCGAATGCCCTTTGCAGGACATTGCTGACAATCAAAAAAATGAACTCACCTGTGATCTACTGCTCTAGATACATAACCATGAATCAAGACTGGTTGATCGCCCAGCGACAACCTACATTGACCAGCCATGTTATGACACAGAATGACCTTTTGTGTTTAATGCAGGACCGGGATTATTGACATGATAGACTAAGCTCGACCAAATGGAAAATGTGACACTGAAATCCGAACGCGCATTGGATTTAGCGAAAGATGCCTTCCAAAAACTAAGCAAATTACTAAAAAACAGAAATTTTCGTTAGAAACAATTAGTGTTCAATTGCTATGAAATATCAATCGTCCTATATGGCAGCGAATGCTGGACAATTTCCTTACAGATGTAAAGAAAATTGGAAACAAGAAAAATGTGGTTCTGCAGAATTATATATGAGAATAACATGGTCAGAGCATGTAAGCAACGAGGATGTCTTAAGGAAATTGTAAACATAATGGAGACTTAGAATCAGACTCAGAAACAGTTGAAGTTTCTGGGACACATTTGAGGGACAGGATGTCAGCGCGCCACCTACCCGGTGAGCTTATGTGAGAAGATGACAGAAAAGAGTCACAAGGAATAGGAGATTGTTAAGAGCTGTGACCACACACGCCTTGAAGGGAGACGGCACGCAGAAGATAAAAAAAAAAAAGAAGTCTTATATTTTTTTTTGTCTAGCTGATCTCGCAACTGTAATCTGTGCCAATATTACCGTTTAGGGAGATTTGTTTTAATGTTTGAAATTATGACAATTTACAATTTTAAAAATGGTTAGACATGACTTAAGGCAAGGGAGGTAAATTCAAGGAAATGTATAAGTTATAAATCGCCTTTCTCTCAAAGAGAAATATAAATAGATGTTGATTGGCCAAATTAAACCAATGACAAGTTTTCTAAGATTCTAGGATTTAACTGATTTGCACCAATTTCATAATCTTTGTCTCTTTTCTTCATCAACGTTGAGTACGGGAAGTGCTCTTCAAAGGATTCAAAGCATGCCTGCTGCTATATGCTGTACGCTACGCCATCAAAGGAACAAAAAAAATGACAACGAACTCAAACTGCTGCATAAAGAACATTATCTCTGCAAACCAACAATGATAATTACTAATGATCTTGATACAGAAATTGTTGGCGCCCATTATCCGGACTTGGCTTCTAAATTAAGTCCCGTAATATATTCTTTTAATCCTTTCATCCCAAGCAAGGGTACGAAGCCACTAAGACACAAAGGGTTTACTGAGTTTGAAATAGTAACTTACCGGTTTAGCAGAGGAAGAGAAGCCGGTTGTGTCTGCCTCTATCGAACTCACGTCCTTCGGTATGCAGAAAACACGATTTCACTTAGGACTACTGGAATATCGGTTACCGCTAAGACACAGAAGTTAAGTAACACTAGGCCAGTAAGTACTGAAGAGGAAATCTTTCGGGGAAAGAATACGAGAAAATTATATTATGAAACAAACAAAACAAGCTTAAAACTTCACACTGATTTCTACTCATCGGTAATCCATGATGACATTTTTTTACGTTAATTCCCCGCAACATTTGTAAATTATGTTGTTAATATAAAAATTAGCAAAGAGAACATCTTGTGTTTGTTATCAATTCTTCACTGAAGACAAGGCGCAAAAGCCACTCAATGTGGAGATTCATTAAATGTGTTTTTGTGGTGCACGTGGTTTGATTCAGGAACCAAGAAGTTAAAAAAAAGCTGAGCGGGCTCTGAAGTAGATAAATACGCCAATGGCCAGTGGATGGGAGAGGTTCTAGCGTGGCAGATTGCTTTGTTGGAAGTCTTGAGTCGGATTTGAAATATATTCCCTGCATCAATCCTCAAAAGAAAGAAGGTACTAGAGTCATTGTTACCAACCAGAACACATAGTCTGAGAAAAAATTAAGGAATAAAGTCAATAAAAGGAGAGGATTCAAGCAGACAAGAGATGATTGCATTTAAATTTTTGAAGCAAGAATGGAAAGCAAGAAGCCGGAAGAGATTTCCACAGGAGATAAAGGTGAGAGAAAAAAACTGTTAGAATAGGACATCTAGCCATTTAGAGTGTAAAATTATGAGGCCTTCGCTGCCAATCTAATACTGCGCTTACATAGTCGATGTCCAAAAGAGGAAAGCTCATCAGAACAATTACCGTGAAAATATTTATAGAAAAGGCGCAGAAAATTTATGTTATGACGGTGGAAAAGTCGAGAAGACAGGTCAGGGACAATAACATTGCAGATTCTTCTTTTATCCATTTTTAAAACATTCTTCTTTTAAACTTTATTTTTATGGTACTGTTATGCCGGAATAGGATTTGCACTCAATTTCTCCTCAAGCCAACGAATTCAGGTGCAGGATTAACTCAAGATGTCCCCCACCCAGAGATGGAGATCAACGATTCATCCTTTGTCAGTGTTGACACCGAGAGTTGAACACCTGTGTGCAAGGCTGCACCTGATATGTGCACACGGGATAAAAACCGTTATATATATATATATATATATATATATATATATATATAAACAGCCGCTTCAGAGAGGTGTGGGACACTCTCGCAGACATCACAGATCGCGACTGTTAGGAATCTGTTCGGACAAGGAGCGATTGGGCTGCCTTACACTGACAAAGGATCATAATTTTAAATACGAAAGATTCAAATGCCGTGTTATCGTGAGTCCGCTTGTTTTCTCCTTAATCCGGGATACTCACTGCATTGCATTATCTTTCTAATATGTTGTATATAACTATAGTTATGGATTATTTTTTAATTGGTTTTGTTGCAGTTTTTTTGTGTATATATATATGTACTAGTGAGCTAGCCCAAATGACTTGACTCACTTTATAGTCCACCAATAGAAGGTTAACCAATCAGAAGACGTAAAATATTCAATCCGTCGTGTATAAAGGCGATCATTTTGTTTACTCTCTCCGAATGTCCAGTGCCAACTTGTCAGGCGAAAGAACAGAAGGAAGAACTACTGAACTACGCTCTGCTACTTTACCGGGATATCCAACGCTTCCCTACTGTCTTCGAAAGATTCACTGCTAACCTCTGGATTCTATACTCAAAGACGACCGTCATCATGAACAACAGGTTTCACTTCAAGCAAAGCAGTAAAGCCACTAAGACACAAGGGGTTATTGAGTGTGGAAGAATTAGGTTGAGAAAATGAGCGGGAAAAAAGAGTAATCAGGAGGACAGTAGATAGCGACTGACATTGTATTTAATTTTTTGTAGATTAAATTTGGCTGGAAAGCATGGAGCTGGAAGTGAGTTCTACAGGCGAGGAGGGTGAGAAAAGAAACTGTTAGAATAGAACTTACGGCTCCATCTAGCCAGCTCAACTGTAAATTGATGTGATCTTGACACCAGTCTAGTACTGCGCTTAAATTACAAAAGTTTAGGCATCATAGTGAAGAACTCATTCGAACAATTATCATTAAAGTATTTATAGAAAAGATACAGAGTGACAACCTTACAGTGTTGGGAAAGTAACTGAAGCCAAGATGCCAGGTCAGAACCAATAATATTGCTGATTCTTTGGATTTTATCAAGGAGATCCAGGTAAATAGCAGAGGCAATATTCTAAGCATGGATGATTGGTAGACATAGATATGTATGATAGATTCTGGAGGGAAAAATTGTCTTACTTGACACAGTGAACCAACTTTCTTAGCAGCTGATCTAGTAGTGGACTCAATATAGTCTTTGCACATAGTTATGGGATCCTCCCCTTTTTCATATAAGTGGACTCGACCAAAGTGTTACTTGGACTGCTGCCGTTAAATACCCAGAGTCAGTCAGAGAGAGAGAGATTGTGATTGAGTTGGAGGTAGAGTAATAGTGTGAGGTAACCGCTAGTAGAAGTCACAGTTACAAGCACGTAGACTCTAAGGAAGTCCTACTTCGAGACTGTATATATCTATATGTTATTGCTACTAACCGCGTTCCTGGATTTACTAACAGTATTACCCATTGTATTATTGTGTAAATACATTTTATTTCTTATCTTTAATTCTTGCGTTTGTCATTCATTGGAGACCGAATTTGATCTCGGAATCCACAACACACATTATGTCAGCTGAGAACGTTAGCACAAGAAGGCGCTACGTGTCATTTTTCTGGGGGTTAGCATCAGCCATGCTCACGGAAGGCAGAGAAGGATTTCTCAGATGATTGATGGAGAAATGCTGTTTGAATTGCTTTCTTTCTTGATATTCCCAACGGTTGAAATCTTATCTAATTTAACTTATAGTACAACTTTCAAACGAAGTATTAATAAAAATAATCAAAAAGGAAACAAGTCGATGGCGAAAGGTAGCTTTGAAGGCAAGAAATCTATGATGATCACTAACGGTTACAAGAGAAATCTGAGAACAGTGAGAAACAACTAACTCTTGTTTTTCTTTTCTCTCTAATTCAATCTTGTTTCACTCAGTTCTTCCACGTTTTCTTTTCCGGTGACTAAAACTGACAAGGAAGTGGTAAATGGAAACAGAGACCTTCACTGCTTATACGATTGGTCACAATTTAATCTAAGAATTGAAGGAATTGGGGTTTGTTTGTTTTTTTATTTAATTTAAATTTTTTTTATTGGAAAAATCATCAATGGTTAATTTTTTATTACATACAAATTAATTCTCCTGGAAAAAAAATCTAAAACTAGCAATGTATACATGGACTTTTCACCACTAAAAGTGATCGCAATAATTCTCAAGCGCAATTTGCAGTAAATGATGAACGTCGCGTCTCTGATAGAGAAACGAGATCAAAAGTGGATTTTGGATGTGGGTTGGACTGATTTGTAAAAAAAAAAAAAAAAAAAATTGAGAAATGGTGATCATCATTATAGACAAACCTGAATATCTAGACACTTGAAATGTTTGATGGTCGAATTTTCGCAAACTTTCCTTGTCGGGTAAATAGAATCCACCCGACAATTGCCACTTGCTACGAAGAAGTAGGCCAAGTTAAGAAACAACGGTACGATGGTAGGCGGTTGGGAAAATGAAGTATGGGAGGGGGGAGCAGTGGTTGGGGTCAATAGTTAGTGGTTTTCGTTTATATTCTTTAACACCACGAATAAAACGACTTGACTGATTTAACAGACGCTGATTCGTGCAATTTTCAAGTGTTTTATTAAACTTTAGGAGCTTGTTTTCCTATTCCCTCTCTTCTTTCGTCATTTGATTCTATTTTATCGTCTTCTTCCTTTGTTTATTTATTGTTCCTCTTCGCTTTTCTTTCTTTCATTCATTCTTCTTCCAGTTTTTTTTTCTTTTCTTTATTTCCTCATTCAATTTCCCTTCACTCTTTTCCCTTTGGTTTCTTTTAATTCTTCGTCTTTTTTTTTTTTATTTTCGTCTTCTTTCAATTTAGCAATTTCATTCAATTCCTCATTTTCATTGTTCCCCACCGTCTTCTCTCGAAACTTCTCACGTGAAATGCCTTCTTCTCCGATTTCCCACTTTAATTCTCTTTCATTTTAATTATTATTCTTACAATTAATATATTTAATTACATCTCTCTCTCTCTCTCTTCTTTTCATTGTTTCAAATATTTTCATTTTTTAACTTATTCTCTGTTTCTTCTCTTCATTCATTTGGTTTATCTGTCCCACTTCATTCTCTTACCTTTCTCATTCTTCTTTCTTCTCACTTTTTCTTTCAATTCTTATTCATTTAAATTTCTATCACTTCTTTCTCTATTTTTTCTCTTTCCTCCAATTCTCGTTTTTCCTTCGTTTTTTCTTTTATTTCTTCTCGTTTGAAAATACATTTTTTTTTTTTTACATTTTTCTACTTTTTAAGGCAAATCCTATTAAAGACAACAGAGATTATGCGACGATTAATTTTATTGATCGACTTTTCCAAATTACGAATAATCCTTCTCTGATAAGAAGGAAATTTCATCAGAAATTGTCCAAAGTTCTTCTCGGAAGAAATACGGTCCAACCTTTCGACTTTCTTAATCCAGCATCATCAGAATAGTTAAATAGTTAAAGACAAATGATATTTATTGTACACATAGAACAAATGTGGCACAAGGCCAAAAGGGGGATGGAGAAAGATGGTCTTCACTTGTCCTAACTTAAACCTAGCTAGTCTCATTCATTGACTCATGCGTACATATGATATTCCTTTCACCAAAACATTCACATTTATTCTTACTACAGTTTAACCCGGATATAAGAGAGTTGTCGGGACCGGAGAAGAAGTCTCTTATATCCGGGTTTCTCTTATATCCGGGTTTCTCTTATATCCGGGTTTGGTCTAATTTATATACATTAACACAGGCTCTAATTTGGGACCAGAGAAAATCTCTTATATCCGAGTTTCTCTTATATCCGGGTCTCTTATATCCGGGTTACATTGTAATTGCACCTATCATCAAAAAACCTCATTTACTCAATGAAATTCTTAATCTAATATTCCCTGATGTTAAGCATAAGTTTCCTTTTTGCTTCCAATCTCTCCAAAACCTCTTCGTTACTCACATGTTCGGCCCATGGTATCTTTAGCATCCTCCTGTAGAACCACATTTCTGTATATATATATATTGTAATATGGTTCACATATCGCTCGGTTAGAACACTTTCCCCGTCTCTTTTCTTATAGGAGCAGAATTTTATCCCTTGATTCTTGCCTAGGATTAGGTTCCCGGTTCCTTCTAAGAAAATATCAACTTCATTTTAGATCGCTTCTGACTCTAACCTTTATCTCTGGATTATATGCGAAACAAAATTGCTATAAATCATTATGGAAATATTTTGTTCCGCCATTGCATCATGATTAAAGGGAAAAACTGAAGATAATAGTTTTAAAAAAATTCTATGATGAAACAAAAAAATTCACATAACCGTCCGAAGTCTGGAGAACACATCAGTTAGTGAACAAAAGAAATAAAATTGACGATATTAATATGACAAAGATATGGAAGAAGGACAAATCAAAATTTCAGCCAGGCAATATCTTATTTTCCCCATTATGTGGGTATCAAGCTTCCCGGCCCCTAAAGCGCTTGAATAGTAGACTGCAAAAGACCTGTGGAATCAACTATTCGAAATTGCTAAAATGGACTATACTTTAGGCGTCTTCTGGCCCCGGTACAAGGGCGACACATTTCTTTTCCGTGAAAAATCTTGCCTGTGTAAATTATCAACTCTAGCGTCCGACAACATTCTTTTCTTCTTGGTCAGCCTGTAAGGGCAAAATGCTGAACCAGTGTATACTTAGATAAATATTTGATAAGTATATTTTGTTCCGTAATAGGCTAAGATTGTTTGTTCAGACGTGGCGTCACACTGTCTTTTACAACATGGCGTTATTATTGTTATTATCTACAGGTTCAGGTTTGCCTTGATGAGTTATGTCCCTTTTGTTTGTTTATTTTGTTTGTTTTTCCTTTTTTTTCTTACCCATTTGTTTATTTTTTTTCTTCCTTTTGGTGTCCATTTCATAGTCCAGCGTTATTTCTTGACCGAAACAAAATGTCAAATTCAACCCTACAATTGTTTCTACCTGCGTAATGTGGACGCAGAAAAAATTGGGAAAGGATTATTTTGTTGCTTTATTGCGTGTTGTAAGAAAATATCAACTTCGTTATTCATTTTCAGCTTTGATTAAAGATTGACCATCATTACGTCTCCCCTTTGTCTTTTGTTCTTTTACCAAATCTTTTTCTCTAATCTTTCTTTCCCGTTATTTTCCTTTCAGCCTCTTTTCCTTTTTTTTTTACTTCTGTCATCAATACTTTTCCTTCTCTTTCTTTTAAATATTTTTCGCTTTCTTTTCCTTTTCGTTCCTCTTTTTCATTTCTCACTCATCATTCCACCTTTTCCTTTTATCTTCATTCATCATATTTATTTCTCTTTCATCATTCCGACCTTACTTTTACTCTTCATTCCTCATTTTTCATTCCTCCCATTTTTTTCTCCCATGTTCCCCTCATCCTCCCTCCCTTTTTTTTTTTTTTCTTTTTTAGTTCCTCTTTGTCTTTTTTTTATTTCCCTCTCATCCTCATCCTCCCTTTTTTTTTTTCTTCGTCTCTCATTTTTTTTTTCCCTCTCATCCTCCCTCCCTTTCTTTTTTTCTCTTCCGTCTCTCTTTTTTATTTTCCTCTCATCCTCCCTCCCTTTTTTTTTTCTCTTCCGTCTCTCCTTTTTAGTTCCCTCTTATCCTCCCTCCCTTTCTTTTTTTTTCTCTTCCGTCTCTCTTTTTAGTTCCTCTCCTCCTCCCTCCTTTTTTTTTTCTCTTCCGTCTCTCTTTTTTAGTTCCTCTCATCCTCCCTCCCTTTCCTTTTTCTTCCGTCTCCTTTTTTTTTTCCTCTCATCCTCCCTCCCTTTCTTTCTTTTTCTCTTCCGGCTCTCCTTTTTAGTTCCTCTCATCCTCCCTCCCTTTTTTTTTTCTCTTCCGTCTCTCTTTTTTATTTCCTCTCATCCTCCCTCCTTTCTTTTTTTCTCTTCCGTCTCTCTTTTTTTATTCCCTCTCATCCTCCCTCCTTTCTTTTTTTTTTCTCTTCCGTCTCTCCTTTTATTTCCCTCTCCATCCTCCCTTTTTTTTCTTTCTTTTTATTTTCCTCTCATCTTCCCTCCCTTTCTTTTTTCTCTTCCGGCTCTCTTTTTATTTTCCTCTCATCCTCCCTCCTTTCTTTTCTCTTCCGTCTCTCCTTTTTTATTTCCCTCTCATCCTCCCTCCTTTCTTTTTCTTCCGTCTCTCTTTTTTTATTTCCTCTCATCCTCCTCCCTTTTTTCTCTTCCGTCTCTTTTTATTTTCCCTCTCATCCTCCCCTCCCTTTCTTTTTTTCTCTTCCGGCTCTCTTTTTTATTTCCCTCTCATCCTCCCTCCCTTTCTTTTTCTCTTCCGGCTCTCCTTTTTATTTCCCTCTCATCCTCCCTCCCTTTCTTTTTCTCTTCCGGCTCTCCTTTTTATTTCCCTCTCATCCTCCCTCCCTTTCTTTTTCTCTTCCGTCTCTCCTTTTTATTTCCCTCTCATCCTCCCTCCCTTTCTTTTTTTTTCTTCCGTCTCTCTTTTTATTTCCCTCTCATCCTCCCTCCCTCCTTTTTTTTCTCTTCCGTCTCTCCTTTTATTTCCTCTCATCCTCCCTCCCTTTTTTCTCTTCCGTCTCTCCTTTATTTTCCCTCTCATCCTCCCTCCTTTTTTTTTTCTTCCGGCTCTCCTTTTATTTCCTCTTATCCTCCCCTCCTTTCTTTTCTCTTCCGCTCTCCTTTTTCCTCCCTCATCCTCCTTTTTTTTTTCTCTTCCGTCTCTCTTTTTTATTCCCTCTCATCCTCCTCCCTTTTTTTTCTCTTCCGTCTCTCCTTTTTTATTTTCCTCTCATCCTCCCTCCCTTTTTTTTCTCTTCCGTCTCTTTTTTTATTTTCCTCTCATCCTCCCTCCTTTCTTTTTTCTCTTCCGTCTCTCCTTTTTATTTCCCTCTCATCCTCCCCCTCCCTTTTTTTTTCTCTTCCGTCTCCTTTTATTTCCCTCTCATCCTCCCTCCCTTTTTTTCTCTTCCGTCTCTTTTTAGTTCCTCTCATCCTCCCTCCCTTTCTTTTTTTTTTTTCGTCTCTTTTTTTTTCCTCTCATCCTCCTCCTTTCTTTTTTCTCTTCCGTCTCTCTTTTTATTTTCCTCTCATCCTCCCTCCCCCCTTTCTTTTTCTTTCCTCTCTCTCTTTTTTTTCCCTCTCATCTTCCCTCCCTTTTTTTTTTCTCTTCCGTCTCTTTTTTTATTTCCCTCATCCTCCCCCCCTCTTCCGGCTCTCCTTTTTTTTCCTCTCATCCTCCCTCCCTTTCTTTTTTTTCTCTTCCCTCTTTTTATCCTCCCTCATCCTCCCTCCTTTTTTTTCTCTTCCGGCTCTTTTTTTATTTTCCTCTCATCCTCCCTCCCTTTCTTTTTTTTCTCTTCCGTCTCTCTTTTTTATTCCCTCTCCTCCTCCTCCCTCCCTTTCTTTTTTTCTCTTCCGTCTCTTTTTTATTTTCTCATCCCTCCCTCCTTTTTTTTTTTTCTCTTCCGTCTCTTTTTTTTCTTCCCTCTCATCCTCCCTCCCTCCTTTCATTTTTCTTTTTTTTTATTTTTCTCATTGCGTCTCTTTTTATTTCCCCTCTCATCCTCCTCCCTTTTTTTCTCTCTTCCGGCTCTCCCTTTTTTTTCTCTTCCTCTCTCATCCTCCCTCCCTTTCTTTTTCTCTTCCGTCTCTCTTTTTTATTTTCCTCTCATCTTCCCTCCCTTTCTTTTTCTCTTCCGGCTCTCCTTTTTAGTTCCCTCTCATCCTCCCTCCCTTTCTTTTTCTCTTCCGTCTCTCTTTTTTATTTCCCTCTCATCCTCCCTCCCTTTCTTTTTCTCTTCCGTCTCTCTTTTTTATTTCCCTCTCATCCTCCTCCCTTTCTTTTTCTCTTCCGGCTCTCCTTTTTATTTTCCTCTCATCCTCCCTCCTTTCTTTTTTTTCTCTTCCGGCTCTCTTTTTTTTCCCTCATCCCTCCTCCCTTTCTTTTTCTCTTCCGGCTCTCATTTTTATTTCCCTCTCATCCTCCCTCCCTTTTTTTTTCTTCTTTTTTCTCTCTCTTTTTTTATTTCCCTCTCATCCTCCCTCCTTTCTTTTTTTCTCTTCGTCTCTCCTTTTATTTCCTCTCATCCTCCCTCCCTTTCCTTTTCTCTTCCGTCTCTCCTTTTTTATTTTCCTCTCATCCTCCCTCCCTTTCTTTTTCTCTTCCGGCTCTCTTTTTTATTTTCCTCTCATCCTCCCTCCCTTTCTTTTTCTCTTCCGTCTCTCTTTTTTAGTTCCCTCTCATCCTCCCTCCCTTTCTTTTTCTCTTCCGTCTCTCTTTTTTAGTTCCCTCTCATCCTCCCTCCCTTTCTTTTTCTCTTCCGTCTCTCTTTTTTATTTTCCTCTCATCCTCCCTCCCTTTCTTTTTCTCTTCCGGCTCTCCTTTTTATTTCCCTCTTATCCTCTCTCCCTTTCTTTTTCTCTTCCGTCTCTCTTTTTTATTTAACTTACATCATTCTTCCCATTCTTTTCTCGATGTTGCTCTTTTCCATTTCTCTCTTATCATTCCTTCCTCTTCTTTGTTCCTCTTTTTCATTTCTCTCACATCATTCCTGTCTTTCTTTTTTCGTTCCTTTATCTTTATCGTCTTCCTCACGTCATCCTTCCTTTCTTTTTTTCTTTATTATTAACTTTCTTTTTCTTCGTATATCTCTGATACATATACATACATACATACATACATATATATATATATATATATATATATATATATATATATATATATATTTCTGATATATGTACACACACACACACACATATATATATATATATATATATATATATATATATATATATGGAGAGAGAGAGAGAAAGTAATATGTTTAGCATAACACCTGGTTCAGACTCTTCCTGTTACTTGAACAATAGTATATTTTTATCCATTGATTCTTATATAGTATTACGTTTCCGGTTCCTTCTAAAGTTTTATTGTCTTACACTCCTACTATCCTGGGGTGAAATGCTTAAAAAATATTAAATGTTATCTTGTAAGGAAAGATTTGGGATTCATTGACTGAGCATCGAATGAAATTCTTAAAATCTTTCTCTTAAAACAATTTTTCAGCAAAATAAGTTACCCAAGCCCAGTAGCTTTTATTGCTCTTTCCAGTATTCATGGGAGTTTCCTTCCTAATCTTCTTGATTATGTCATTAATTTCATTTCCTGTAACAGGTGATATTCATTATAGCTGTTGCTGCTGCTGGAAGTACTGAAGTGATATGGTTCCTATTATTCCATACATTTCTTTGTTTGTGATTCTGTATTACCAGTTCACAAGTTTCGAATACACACACACACACACACACACACACATATATATATATATATATATATATATATATATATATATATATATATATATATATTACATGAATCATTCGTACAAAAAACAGATATAGAAGTTATTGATTTAAATGGCGAGAATACATCTTCGCAAACAAATTTAATAAAGTACATTAACCTCGAACCTGTATATGAATGTTATGATCCCTGTTTATAAATTCCAGTTGCATGAGGTCTTTTTTAATTTTTTACAAGCTTTCGTCTGTTCCTACAGACATCATCAGGTATGGAAATAGATTTGTTTTTGTTTTTTACTTCTCGGTAATAACAGGACAACGAAAATATAGATGTAATCCGAAAAAATGTTTTTAGAAATGTGTTATTGTTAATTGTAAGAAATTTTTTTGGAGCGTGCAGTCGCAACGCTGAGGTTGAATTTTTAAATTTTAAGATTGTGCGTTTTTGTACTAATATGGTAATAGAAAATTCTTTTGTACACGTAGTTTTTTTTCAGTCAATGTGGCATGAACTAAATTCTTCAATAAATACAAGAATGTGACAGTTATTATCCGAAAGTTGCACGTCGGATCAGTTGTTTTAATATCAAGTATGTGGTGCAGTTCAATTTACATTACATGAATCATTCATACAAAAACAGGGATCATAACATTCATATACAGGTTTGGGATTAATGTACTTTATTAAATTTGTTAGCAAAGATGTATTCTCGCCATTTAATTCATAACTTCTATATCTGTTTTTTGTATGAATGATTCATGTAATGGAAATTGAACTGCACCAAATACCTGATATATATATATATATATATATATATATATTGTCATCCACGGTTGAAGAGCAATGCTTTAATAGCGGTTCGAGCCACTGTTTTTAAAATTACCCTTTCCTCAAGAAAACTCAACTGGATTTTTCCGGGAGCATATATATATTGTCATCCACAGATAGACTGTTTCGCTGCATCACAGCTCTTCAGTGTGGCTAGACGTTCGATTGCTTCGAAACCCGACCGATTTGTTGGTATCAGTCAGAGATTCTACCTCTAGGCTATCGTCGCACGGCAGAGAGGAAGGGAAATTTTAACGTTTTTTATGCGAAATGTGTCAGTGGCCCGGAGAACTCAATTCAGTTCGGTTGAAGATGTAACAACATCAAGCTAATTAAGTAATTACGTAATTTTGTACATCCATTTCCTTAACCAGCCAGATTAATGTAATAGAGAAGTCTCTCCTTATCCGCGTTGGATATGTTCAAAATGCCTTATTGGATTCCAGCAAACGTGGATACTACCGAACAGTTTATATACTATGACTTATGTTTCCTACTAGATGTTAAATTTAGGGTATGTAATGTACCATCTATTATGGGACAAAGGTAGTATTTTTTTTTTTTTTTTTACTTATGTACACATAGTTATGATAGCGTTTGTTTTATAAATTAGTTACTATAGAAGATTAACAACAAAATGACAACAAAAAACACTTATAGCAAGAATCAGAAAAGACAGCTAAAATTTCTTGGACATATAATAAGGAAAGAAGGCATGGAAAATTTGCCCCTACCCCCAAGGGGGTGGATATTTAAAGGGCAGGAGAGATAGAAGAAGGCAGCATGCTACCTACATGGCGGGAATGGATAGCCGAACAGAGAGTGGGAGTCTTGACAAAACGAGAAACACAGCTAAAGGGTCACAAGGGACAGGAAGCTATGGAGAGTCATGATTGCCCATGTCTTAAAGGGATACGGCAAATAGAAGAAAATAATATTACAATTAAAATAACATACTGTAAATAAGTCATGATACACGATTCATTCTTACCGTAGATCTTAGCAACCTCAGCATACGATTTTTTTTTTAATTAATACGAGTATGGCGTATTTAAGAGACATCTAGAGATAAAATCTTCGTAGCAAAATCGATAAAGGCGCTGTCACGAAAAAGTAGACAGCAAAAGATAAATGATATGAGAAAAAACTTCTTCTTGATTCTTGATCCATTCTGAGAGTTGCCATAAAAAGCAACAAGAACTATGAGTATGGTAAGAATAATGGAGATTATATTACATTTAGATTTCTTAATAAATTAACGTACACGGACCACCAAAAATGACAGTAATTATTAGAAAGTTTTAATAGTGAGATGCAATGCAATAAAAGACTTGAAACAGTTTTATTGCGATTAAATAAAGCTAAGTGCCCCCTAAATAAGCAGACAAACAGCATAAAAAAAGGCCTCAAACTTGATAGAAAACAAAGTTTTATCGTCAAAATGATTGTTATTATTAAGAAGAGAGAACAAACCAATTTTTAATCATTTTTTTTTTACTCCTTTAAAATGGTTTTGCTTGCATTTTGCGGGTGTGCCAAAGATTAACATGGTAAATTTTAGCGTCTTCTTTGCGATAAAATACACATTATTTTGAAATTTCTGTAAAAATCAAATTGTCGAATTTTAATGAAATTTTCAGAACTTCACAAATGATTGAAATTATTTTGATTTTTTTTTATTTAAAGAATATTGGTGAAAATATTTTTTTACTTACTTAATTTTATAAAATTTCAAAAAATAAAAATTCCACCCTCGTCATAATTATATTAGTTAAAAGCAAAATTTCTTGGAATATTTAAATCATCAGTTTCTTTTTACCAAATACCATTTACCGAAAATCTGCTTTGAATCGTAAAATAAAAATGCAATAAATCTATGACATTATCTAATTAGAAAAGCTTTTAATTGCTGATATAAATAAGACATATTGAAGATACATTGTCATAAGAAATTTTTTTCTCGATGAAAGAACTGTTTACATTTTTTTAAATTTTAATTAGAATAATTTATAAAGTTTCAAATCTTTTAAATTTCTGTACTAATTTAACCGTTTTAGATGATATTAGTATCAATAAATAGTATATTTACTAATCATAAATGGAGAAGCTTAGTACAATTCATCAAATACTAATATTTTTAAAAGAATTTCGAATTTTTTATGTGTGTATAAACGTGCCGATTTTTCTACATACGGTGGCTCATACACGACATTATCAGAAAATAAGAGCGATGACGATAGTAAATTTAAAGCCCAAATTTTCAAAATTCTATAAAACATTAGATTATGCAGAATATTTTCCTAAAATTGTATGATTATTGAATACTTAAAAATAATATAAAAATTGCTCTAAGGTCATTTTCTTCAATTATGCTTTATAGATAAATCCCCTAGAATAACATTAGATCTGTCATCACGCTGTCAGTAAGTCAACACCTTAAATAAACAGCTAATGCCGGCTTAAAAATTGAATTTCTGCGATATTTTAAATTTAAAATAAACAATATTGGTTTTCAACCAAATTAATTATCCTTTAAATCACTTAATATTCCTTAAATAAAGTTTCAGAAAGTATATTTTATTTTTGGAAGATTTTTTAATTACGATGAAGGACGACTAAAAAAGGGCGCTAATCAGTCTTTAAAAAATCTTCTAGTCAATTTAAATTATTTTTTTAAATACGGCAAAGTATTTTGCTTATTAGGAATATTAAATTTAATTTATTTGCTTGGATTTAAAACTAAAAGAAAAGCTTCAAGAGTTTTCATTTTTAAAATTTCATTTTAAACCTTAGGTATCACATTTTCTGTGGTAAAATAAAGCATAGTTAATAAAGCGTAGTTAAAGAATTCACGACTAAAATAGAGTCCAATGTACTGTTTAATTAATCCATTCGCTTTATATTGTTTAGACTCTCAGTGGTATCTATGATTCATTGATTAATCCTCGTATTCTTATATAAACTGCTTTTTGCCCAATATTGAAGCAAGACGATCACTTAATAGACAAAGCTATCTAATTGCTACACATGAAAGGTTTGAACAAATAAAACTGTAATCTATGAAAAGTAGAAGTAAAGGAAAGTAAACATTAAACGGTTCATTTGGCTCTGGGACTATTTTTTTTCTAAAAGATAAATAGTTTATTTGTATATATTATTAAAATGACTACAGAAGTAAAAGCTCATAAATTTGTTAAAATACACATTGATAATTATTATATGGTTTGATACTTTATTACTTATTTTGTGTAGTTTGTCATTTTTTAGTTTCAATTAGTAACAGCTGTAGTAGTCATATATTGTTTCTAGGTTTCTTCTTTTCTTCTTCTTCTTCTTCTTCTTCTTCTTCTTCTTCTTCTTCTATGCACAGTGTCCCTTTGAAATATTGGTGGTTTACGTTCTCCACAATTTCATATTCTTTGTTGCTCTAAGTAATGTTTGCACCCTTACTAACCTACTCAAAACCTATTATGTCATCCATTTACGTTCGTCAGGTAGGTTACTCAAGTTTCCCTCTGCTCCTCTTGCCTTCTGTATGTCTTGTGAGTGACAAATTCTCCATGCCTTCTTTTCTTCCTCACGTGTTTCAAACATTTTAACTATCTTTCTATGTGAATTTTTAGGATGAGGAGTTATTATTAGTTACACTATTTCTATGAAAGCCATATGCCAGCAAGGCTTCAACTGCAACAGCAGCAATCAAAATATCAGCAGTACTCAAAATATAACAGACAGCCGCAACTTAATCAGCAAGTAGGTTAGCTTTAAAGCTCCAAGTTCACTACAGGAAATTGGGACAATAGCCTAGTAGATTAAAGCTTTGGTTTGTGAATTTGTTGACTTAATGATTGTGAGTTCAATCCCTAGGTTGAGCGTTGTGTACTTGCACTTGGAAACGGGCCAAAAATAACTGAACAGTACTAAATAAAAATAAGAACTAGACGCTACCCCTAGACATGAACAGTGGAACAAGAATGAAGAGTAAAGAATTCAGCTCAGAATTCCTTGTAGGTTACGCAGATCGATATACAAATGAGGAAGATCAGATAACACCAATAAAGATGAGGACAATTGTCCGATTTTAGTGTAAATTATTTCAACTATCTATTTCTTATCTTAAGACTAAGTAACTTTAGTTTCGATTTTTAAAAACTTCCGCGTTACTCACATGCTTCGTCTATGATTTTCACAGCATTCTTCTGTACAAGCCCACTGGCACCTTGAGTCTCATCTTCATCTGTTAGGATATGGTACAGTATTCATCGTCATATAGAAAGATTGATATTACAATGTAGTTCAGCACTCTTTTTTTCTAAACAAAATTTTCCTATTTCTTATCACATTGTTTAACGCTTGGAAGGCATTTTTCGCCATTAATTGCGCCTAAAGACTTCTGTGTTACAGTTTCATTATTACACTATTTTATCATTAGCCTTCATAATTTCCATCTGTTAGCTCTTTTTTTTTATTCGACAACATTTTTCACCGATCAATTATACAGTGCCAGGTCAAACCGATAGACGGTGTTCTCTTTGAAAAGGACCCGTACCTTGAACGACAGTTAGGACTTGTTCAATGTGAACCTCAAGTGGAAGACGTACATACGATTCATCACTAAAGAGGTTGGGAAAATGATCGGTTTCCTGTACCAGCAATTACCTGACTCCTTCTACTATCCTTTGCCTTTACAAGATCTATATCAGATGGAAAATGGAGTACTACTGCCATATATGGACAAAAGCAGCTGGTTTTCCTTTCCCAGTCTCAACAGAGTTCAAAAGCGTTTTGTATTCTTGTGAGTGATGAATTATTTAAAACCCTAAAACCTCTTCCACGCAGAAGAAAAGTTACAAGCCTCTGGCTGCTCTATCGCTATTTCCATGGAAAGTGCACAGACGAACTACATTCCTTAGTTTCAACAGTTCTAACCCTAACGTCTAAGACCCGCTATGACATGCACATTGTAGCGAACGACCATCCTTCCTTTCGTATTCTATTGACGAGATGAAACGTAACTTTGTGGAACCGACTTCCAAGAGGCTACTTCTCCAATCACTACAATCTTAACCTCCTAATCACTATATATATATTTGACTTGGTGAATTAAGTTCGTCTACAATGAATATCCCGTTCAGTACAGATTTGTTTGTCATCTGTCTTAACCAGTAGGGAATGCCCCTAACCGTTATCCGTTACAAAACATGTATATATATGGTGGTATGGTGGTTATCAGCTATGGATATGCCCTACTGGTTATGACAGCTGAAAAGCAAATCTGTGGTAATGAACGGGATATTTATTGTAGCCCATCTTTATTCAACAAAATATATAGATATATTGTGGTTAAAGATTAACTAGTTCAAGTCTAGGATAAACTGTTGTCTTCCCCACATATCTTATATATAAATTATGATTATTAAATGTATTCTCTGGCAGGTAGCTCTTGGACTTTGTACAGGCTGAAAATTACTGTAAAATCTTTAGAAACAGATTTTTTATATTACTGTGATGCAATAATAAGCAAGTGAAATAATGAAAGATATAAAATCAAAAACTAATAAAAAAATATTAAAATAACAACTCTTCTCTTATTATTCTTCGACAAACTAGTAGAAATGACAAAACATTTTTAGAACACTGTTGTCTGTATGGGTCGTTCATTAAAACTGATTAGTAAACTCTTTTTATTTTGTTTTTATAGATCATGTCAAAATTAGTTGTTTTTTTATTATCTTCACAACCTTCTCGTTTGTTTTGCGCATACGTTAAAATGGACTACCAACAAAAATCAGGTTGGTCAGCAGAATTTGACAACTTACGCGTCAAGGGACTTTGATCGATTTGTCTCTGGAAATACGTCTTTCCAGATTAGCGAAAGAATTCGTCAATGAGGCTAAACTCGGGTTTTGCAAAGAACAAAAAAAAAATAATTAAAAAGTGATGGAAGAAAAAGGACCAAATAAAAGTTTGCAAAGACACAAAAGGAAAAACTCGACAAAAAAAAAAAAAGAAGCAATAACCTAACAAGAATAAAAAGAAATTTTAAAACTGCGTTGAGCGATGCTCGCAGTAAAGAGAGAAAAAAATCGTCATTCTTGTTTTTTTATTTATTTATTTATTCTTGTGTGGTGGGTGAGTGGGTTCTTTCACGGTTCTCTCCTCCAGTTGGCAGCCCGCTTAACCAGGTCGGACAGGTAACTCCAAAAAGAAAGATAAAGAAAAAAAGATCAACGAAAGGGATGAAGTGTTCTTTACGCGCCAAATGTTCCGCGAGTCCTTTTGGCGTCGTGCCGGATGAGGCAATGTGACCAACGTGACGACGGTGACCATTCGTAGTATTCGCCTCTTCCTTTCGATAGCGCTGTCAAAGAAACGGCGATGCCACTGTTAACAACTCATGCAAGATTCTTCGACCTATTCACTTAGGACTACTGGAATGTCGGTTACCGCAAAGACACGAAGTTAAGTAACACTAGGCCAGTAAGTACTGAGAAATCTTTCGGGGAAAGAATACGAGAAAGAAAATTATTATGAAACAAAACAAAACAAGCTTAAAACTTCACACTGATTTACACATCGGTAATCCATGATGACCGGCAAAGCCACGCCACACTGACAGATGAAATTTGTTAAAAGCAGGATTTTGATGGCGTCTCTACTTCAGTGCTTGACGAAGCTGACCACGGTGCTTCAGTCTACTGTCTCCAAAACCATTTAACTTAATGAAACATGTCTTACGTCACTCATTTTGGTTTGATGCTTGGGCTTCCCAGGTTTTCAGATCAAAGTTGAAACGTTTCAAGTATTTCAATTTATCTTTATAGCGTCATGGTGGACGTCCATCTGAACGCTTGAAGTTTGGTAGTTGTCCATACATCAACTTTTTGGAAGCCTCTGCTCATCCATTCTCACAACAAAACCAGCCCACCTAAGTTGTATCTTTGCTAGAATTGTTTCAATGCCTGTGACGTGTTACATTTCATCAGTACTGAACTATTCTTGACCCTGTCATCCCATTTTATATCACATATGGCACGCACGAAGATAACGCATGTGAAAAGGCGTCAAGTTGATTTATGTGCTTGCAGTACAGGATCTAAGTTTCAGCACCATTGAGAAGGGTTGAGAGAACGGCTGTTCTGTATATGTCGATATTTACTCTGAGAGACACATCTTTGGTCTTCCATAACCCAGGTTTAAGTTTACCGAATGCTGTTGCTGGCTTTGGTTATTCTGGATTGGATTTTCTCTCCATTTTTTTCATCAGAAGAGATTGTTGACCAAGATATGTGAACGTCTCAACAGTTTTAATGACGTACTATCAATGAATACGGAAGGATTTGTAAGAGATGGATTGACTGATACATTAGCTCAGTCTTATTTATGTTGATAGTGAGTTAAAATGCTTTCGCTGTTTCAGAGAATTTGTCAAGGATAGTTTGAATGATAAAATTATATATATATATATATATATATATATATATATATATAAAAAAAAAGTTTTTTTGTAGTTGAATTAGATCAGGCAGGAAACAGTAGTATTAAAATTGCTCGATACACGTATAACAAATTGACATGTAAACCGGAAAATTTAAAAATGTCAAACCTTATACTAATCATAGTAATATCTGCAACCTTTGTCAACAAGAAAAGTTGGCTATAATAACGTTTCCAGACCAAAAGAGTATTTTGAATGAGAGATCGGAAATTATGACCCGTTACATACATACTGAGAAGTACCTTTTAATTCATATGAGCCGAGATTAAAAGAAAGTATGTATATTTCATTTACCCCCACCACCATCAATACATTTCAGTACGTTTGCTTTTCTCCTCCTGCCTTCTACCACACCTATGCTTTGTGGTGTTTATTTCTTTTTAAATAATATAGCGTTCATTATTTTTTTAAACAAAGCATATATATATATATGTATGTATGTATGTATGTATGTATGTATGTGCGTGTATTTGTGTGTGTGTGAAGAGAGAGAGTTACATGATAATGTATATTAGCTTACTGACAACTTCAGCAGCTAAACAAAAAATATATTATTTTATTAATCTCTCTGTTACTGCATTATACAACTAAAGAGAGTTCACTCTGATGAAAGTTACCATTTTAAGTTATAAAAATTACGACAGTTTGTCGCTCAGAAAAAAAATGTGTTTGCGTAATTGCCATTGCTTAGGCAAAATAAAAAAAAAAAATCGTTTGCTTTCACACTCTTCTCTTTGGCTCCGGAATATTTTTTTCTCGTTAGAAGCTTATATACATTTCTACATGTCTGCGCATGATCTATAGAAATACTAGACTTGTCTTTGGGTCTGCTATTTGCATTTGTGTACTTGTTTTTCTGTTCAAAGACAAAATATTATTGCGTGTCATTTGCATATATAAAGAAATATGAAAAATATTAATACTTTAACGTATCTTTCTGTACTTTTGAGTTATTATTTAAATACTTCTTCCAAATATTGAGTTCATCCTTTTGTTCGTGTTGTTATTCGTAAAATGTTTTGGTTGATCAAAATTTGCTTTTTGTCCCTGTACTATTCAAGATTTAGCCAAACAGAAGAAAAAAAATCATGGCAAATATATTGACAAATATTCAAAACAATTCGGTTAACGTAAGCGATTGTCTATGTTATATACGTGTTTGCTCTTTTGTCCTTTTGTTTTTGCTAAGCAAAGAAATCCACAAAGCGTGACACATTTTTCCGGAGGCTAGTGTACGCGGCTTTTTTTTATTTTCATTTTGTTTTTTAACCTTCCTCGCAATGGTTCCTATCTATTACTTGGATCTTATCTCAGAGAGATTAGTTAGATCTGTCCTTTTCCGATATGGTCTGCTATAGTACAGTATTTTCCTTCATCTTTAGATATAACATTAATCTTTAATTTGACTTTTAGCAATAAGCTAGTTTCTTCCTCAGTTTTATCACATTTGTGTATGAGTTTATATATATATATATATATATATATATATATATATATATATATATATATGTGTGTGTGTGTGTGTGTGTGTATAATTTGTGTATTTAGGTAGCAATCCTTCTTTCATGCACATTTCACTCAATACGACAGACAAGGTGCTTTGATTTAGTTTTTATACAATTTCATGTGATCTAATAATTTTTTCTTTTCAGATGATAAATTATTTAAGAACTCTCCGTATGTTCCTTTTATCCGAGCGCTTTCGGATATACATTTAGCCATTTTCAAAGTTGAAATATCTAAACTGTTAAATATGAAATAATTTGTTGTATGTATGTATTTATATAATGTTTTCATTTTTGAAAACACGCTCAAGATATTGTGTCCATGTTCATAGTTTATATTATTGAGTGTTGTCTTTTTATTAATAAGGCTTCCATTATTTTTAGCCTTTTTTGCATGTAGATGATATTATATTTGTGTTGTCAACCAAGTATATATATATATATATATATATATATATATATATATATATATATATATATATAGAGAGAGAGAGAGAGAGAGAGAGAGAGAGTTAAGCGCTCCCTCCCCAGAATGCCACCTCAGTGTTGTCTCATGGGGTCATCGAATGTTTCCAGCTTTCTGAACAACAACCGATTTCCTCTCCCATTGGAATTTGACCTTGAACTAATCTTATCCTGACTAACATTCTGAGTACTTTATGTCACTGTTATTCAAAGCGGTGGTCCGCGGACCGATGCCAGTACAAGAACCATCAAAGGCGGTACGCGGCCAGTGTCTAGGCCATACTAAGGAATCCTTTGAAGAATTGGTAGATGCTAGCCAAACGGTAGAACGCCAGAGCCGTCAGAATTTGTACTTTCGTACCAAACTTAGTACTTTTTGCTTTCAAATGAAGGTTTTGGTACGATCGGTACAACTTTTACTGAAACTTAAAATATTTGGTACTATCTGAACTAAATTATTTAATTTAGTATTTTTCGAAATAGATTTAGCTGCAATATAATTATAATAATATGGATTTAGGTGAATATATATCATTTCCTGTATAAATTAATATTACCATGAAATATAACAGGCACGTGACACATTGAGAAGAAATGCCGGTCCGCCATATCAGATAGTTTGAGAAACGCTGCTTTATGTATCGAGTTCTACATATGACATACATGAATGGGTTTTATGGGGTAGTAGCTGGATTTTCTACCAATCAGCAAATTAAGATGTTTTCCTGTTTATGTTTATTTTAACCAATGAGGAGCTCAGGTTTAATTTGTCTCTCATAATTGCTCTGATATTAACCTTTGGATTTTTTTTTTTTTTTTTCCTTACTCTTTTTTATTTTCTTTCTTCTTCTTCTCCCATTGATCTTAAAATAAATAAATTGATCTGAAGATATAACAAATTGCATAAAAAAGACAATTGGAAAAATATTTCGGATTGAAGAAACGCGTCGGCAAGTTCTAAGAAATATTTTCTTGTCTTTTATCAATATATATATATATATATATATATATATATATCTGCAATTTTGTTTATTGATTTATTTTGTGAAGAAAGAATATTAGAAAGGTTGCAAAAAGAGTGTTGTCCTATTTTCTACAAACAAATTCAACCCTTTGTCCTACACAAAGGAACTTACTGTTGCTATATAGTCGGTGTCTCTTATTCCTAGTTTCAGATGTTATATAGGACGGATAATTTTCTTTTGAAGTCCATAGTCACTGTGTGACTGCATGCTAAACTAAGTTAATTTCAATAAAGAGTCGCATCCTTCACTGAATTGTCATTCGAGTCTAAATAAAATTCGGAATTTGTTCAGTACTGAACGAAGCTTAGTAAATATCAACAAATTATATGTTTATGTAACTAGTGATATCAAGATATTTTTAAAGCCGTGGCCTTTCACTTTTTTAGGCGATTATAGCTCTCATTAAATAAAATTTATTTTTCATTTAATTTGAATTCAGATTTTCCTTCTCGTAGACTAGTCGCCAGTAAAAGTTAGAGGCCCCTTCATCCTGTTATTTAACTCATAGCCAGGCGGCGTGGAAGAGAAAAATTGGTTCATACCTTTCCCCAATGGTAACGGTGTGAAAGTGAAGATCAAGATAAATTTTTGAACTCGATAACCATTGCTACTTTCCATTTGGTAAATTTTCATTTTATTATGTTTTAAGATATTTTGTTTTGTTTCTTTGGTCTTTTTTTTTCTTTACTTTGCACTGTAAAAATATTAACGCTATTTTAATGAATGACGATTAACAGCCATTCTTTTAAAACAGAACTTATATGAGGAAGTGTTCGTTTACCAGACACCATGAAGAAGTTGCTTTCTTTTACTGACTTTTCTTTTTAGAGACATTTTTTTGTAAGATTCTTCTTTCCTGTTTCTTTTTGTTTTAGGGAGGTATGTAACACATTTGTACACTCCATTAGCATGTTCTTCATAATAAATGGCTCTTTTCTTTTCTCTCCTAGACCTTGTTTTCTGCCTTCCATTTACACAAGATCCTTCTTCTTCTTCTTCTTCTTCTTCTTCTTCTTCTTCTTCTTTCTCTTCTTCTTCTTCTTTGTGCCGTGTCCCTTCAGGATGTATTTGCTCTGTAGCTCTCAATTTCTCCTCCTTTGTAGCTCTTAATAAGTTTGTCTGTCAGCTATCTCTCCTAAACCCTGTTCTGTCATCTATTGTTCTGAACTCCTTAGGTAGGTTATGTTCTGTTTTCTTCTGAACCTTTTAACCTTCAATCTGTCTTGAAAGTGTCAAATTTTCCAAATTAGATTTTCCTCATTATGTTCCCTTGAAATCAATTGTTTTTCTTTCTGATGTTAACTATATATGACTTTTTTTCCATTTTAATCTTTTTTCGCCATTGCTTCCATGTCTAGTTCCTGGTATTCTCAGCATCTTTCTGTAGAACCAAATTTATCTAGACTCAAGTCCCTTCTTCATCTGTGAGGAGATTGTCCAGCATTACTGTCATTTATGAGGACTGATATTTTTTATAGCTTTTTACACTGTTTTTTTTTTCTTATGAAATTTTCCTGTTCAATGTCATTTGTAGCTTTTCAAAAGTCATATTATGTTATCAAATGCGTCTTCTGATTTCGATATCACATTCCGTCCTTTGTTAAAACATTTGCCAGGTATTCAAATTGTTGTAATTGTCTGATTTACTATTTCGTTTTATATAATTTGCGTCTGTCCCATTTTTTAACACATGCATTGAGTTTTCTTGCAAATCGTGTTCATTTTTCTCCTCTTACTTCATTACCTTCTAGACGAGCTCTGGTTTGTTTTTTTTTGTTTACGGCATATCGATCTTAATGGGTTATTTAATATCGACAACTTTTTTTATTGCTGGTAATATTTTTCCAAAAATTATTGCCGGTAAAAAATTTTTCAAAAAATGTTTTTGCTGTTATTTTTGCTATAAAAACCTATTTTAGACTTTCATACTGTTTTTGACCCCCAGATTGGGGTTAAACTATGCCCACAGCTGAGACCATAACAGCTGCTACTACTCCCCTAGGTCTTTTGGACTTGAGAATTACAGAGATGGTGCCAATCCTCAAAATAGCCTGGTCAATGTATTTTGTCAGTTTATCGTCATACCCACTTTTATACAAGTTCTTGAAGTTTACTTGATGAGGTCTACTATCAAAAAGTGCATAACATTTATTTGTTAGTTTGTTGGCGCCAATAATGAATCGGTTGGTAGGATTTCTAGTTCTCTCAAATTGAATTTTATAAAGCTTGAATAAGTGGGTGATAAGACACATCCTTGTCTTTATACAGATTTCTATTTTTCTATATTTACTGAATTCATTTCTACAAGTCTACAATGAAAATGTATTATTTGTTTATATTTTGCATCTCCAATTTGTAATTTGCATGTTGAACTGACCCTTTAAATAATAACCATGCATTGATATAGGATGTAGGACAAGGTTGTATCCTCTTACCAGACCAGCAATGAGTCGATTCTAAGAGAATTAGAATGCCTTCCAGGATTTATTATTAGTGGCCTTGACATTTACAACATAAGATATGAACATTAGTCCTTTCTTCTCTCTTTTCATTACTACATTCTATAGTAGTTCTTGTAGTTCCATTTCTGTCTTTGCTGCCAATAATGAATTGTTTTTTTTTATCTTTTTTTTTTCTCCTTTCTAAAATATTCTCTTCTCATTGTCTTTCAATCTCGGTAACCTTTGCATCCTAGTGGCATTGGCTTTGCTTCGGGTAAATGATTTGAAAAAAAAAAGATTATGTATGTGATGACTGTTTAATATATGCAAAAAAGAGACCAAAGGTGGGGTCAGGCGGCACTTCATGGGTTGGCATTTGCATGCAAAAACTTTTTAAAACTTCATGGGGGCAGTTTTGTATGTAAAAAAAAAAAAAAAAAATTAAAAAACATTAAAGACGCGATCATTCATTTTTATGTGATGGTGTTTCAAAAAAAAGAAATCTAATATTTTGTTTTTAAATTCGTTTTTTTCCCCATTCATTCTTTTTGTTTGGGAATCCTGAAACACATGACATGTCGTCCTGCTGGCGAAATCAGCTTTTAATAGCCCTCGGCTAAACTGTCTGAGATGCCGGTACTTTTTGATCTGGACCTGCTGAGATCAAGACACACACCAGGATTCCAAAAGACATATATATACATGTATTTACAACATATATATATATATATATATATATATATATATATATATATATATATATATATATATATAATATTAATGGTAAATATACACATACACATACATATGCAAAATATATATATACATAGATACATACACATACATGTATATTTTTTAATAAAAAAATTCCAAGAGGCTAGAATCCAGGTAGAACTCAATGCCCAGGACAAAGTAAGGATATAATAAAAACGCTTAAACACGAATATTCCATGGTCATAATTTATTCCATTGGAATCGTAAATACGATCCAATTCATCAGACCTACAAAAAAAAAGAAAACATATATTCCTATGTTCAAAAACACATGCGTATACACACATACAATAAATATACACATACATACATACATAGGTCCTTGCTAGATTAGATAACCGTTATATTTATTTTTATATGTTTATATTTGATTTATAATATATCGATATTAAATTTGTCAAATTTTCTTAATTACACAGCGGACCTTTTAATAAATGCCCTTCAGTTTTAGTTCCCCTCCCCATGTCTCTCCCCACCCCCTTTTTTTTTTCCTCTCCCTCCCTCTTCTGATCTTTTAAGATTAGATCGTTATTGTGTATGTATGTCACCACAAAATGTATCCTTTCAGTTACATCTTTAATGTATTAGACATCCGACAACATTCATATTTCTCTCATACTTAAACCGTCTTCAACTCACCTCTAAAACTTCTCTCTGTTAAATTTTAATCCCCACCTTCTCTCGTCTGTTACCCTCTCTTTTGTCTCTAACATTCGTCCCATTAATTCTCATACTTACACTCTCTCTAAATTTTATTTTTTATTTCCGGAGTTGTTTTTTTCTGTTTCGTTTTGAATTTTAGGTCTGATGAATTGGATCGTATTTACGATTCCAATGGAATAAATTATGACCATGGAATATTAGTGTTTACATTTTTATTATATATATATATATATATATATATATATATATATATATATATATATATATTTGCTGCCCCACCCGATGTCTTTGTATTGGTGATAATCGACCTAAATTATTTTTAATAAAAATAAAATGTCCGAAGATGTTTTTTTTCAATGATTTCAAAATCAATTGTGAAAATGTTAAAATATTATTAAAATTTGTGGTATTTTATTCATTAATAAAATAATTATATTAATTAATCTTCTTTGATTTTAAAAAAAAATACCTTGAGAAAATATTTTTTTATAATTTAACTGGAAGATTCCAAAGTTTGGCCATTTGAATAAAAAAATTCCAATCGCTAATTTTTACATTTCTAGAAAGATCAAAAACGAGAAGACCACATATAAAAAAATAAATAAATAAATTTACGATGTCAACACCCTGAAAAAGTTATTTGAAAATTTTAATTTTGTTTTTTAAAAATCTGAAAAAAGAATTTTATACCGTGTTTGTTTCTAGTAGATTTTTAAAAACAATGTTTTTATTTTCTTTGGGGTTGATCCAAAAACAAATTTCCTCTGATGCAATTTACCTACATTTTATTCACAGTGAATTTTGCAAGCCTTCGAACCCTTCTGATTAATATGAAATATTTGTAATTAAATAAAGATTTATTTAATCTGTCTAAAATTGTATGATTAAAACTTCCCAATGTAGGACAGCATATTTTCCGAGATTTTAATATATTTAAAAAAAATTACGAATAATTTTTCATTCAGATTAAATTTGCCTGAAGAAATAAAGATAAGCCTTCATGTTTGAAGTCTTACGATTTTTAAGATTTTAATTATGGAGAAATGAAATTGATCTTCTTTTTATTAAGTTGCGCTCCTTCCCAAACCAGAGATCTTTGGGGCGGGAAATTAAAATTAAAATTAAAAATAAAATATCGCATTTTTTCAAATGTTTTTGTTAGTTTTAATTGTTCTATATTTTTCTCTTATTGTCCATGAAATTTGAAAATATTTGCATTATTATTAATATTTTTAATTAATAATTTGATTAATTGAAATTTCCGATATTTTTTGTACATATCACGGAATACTGATTAGATTAAAGAGCAAAATCATTGAATCAAAATCAGGATTATAGTTGAATAGCAGTATGGCCCGGCGTTGCCCGTGCGAGATTCAAAAATCGTACGACTCATCGCTATCACTTGACTTAAAATAGTTTTGCCCTTCCTTGCCTTTAAAGGAGTGCCCTTTGCTGTGCTGATGTTGCTGCATGCCTTAGTTCATGCCTATCCCACGCTGCGAATTTTTTCTAAGCTCTATACTAAATATTAAATCTGTTACGAAAAAAGAACTAAAACAAAATGAACACAAAACGATCAGCTTTAAAAAAAGGATTCGTAACTGGAAAAACCGAATGAAAAAAGAATGTTAACAACAAATACTTTTTCACACCCAACCCAGTTCTTGCGGAATCAGAATCAACGTTGAGTTTAAGCAACGAATGAGCCAATTGGAGTAAAGTGCCATGCAGATTTAAATTTTTCCCACTTGTGACGAATGCAGCTATCGATTTTTTTTTGCATGCTAGCATTCTAGTTAAATATTCGTGTCAGTCATTGTTGGCTCATGCTGGCCAATTCCTTTCTCGCTCATTCGTGACAGCCAACTATTGGCCTCACTCTGGCCAGTACAAACACGTAAACTACATGAAAATGGTCGTAGAAGCATGAAAAAAATCGATTATTTCCACTATCGATGGGAGTTGGGAAAACAAAGTCGGTCTTGGCCTTCCTGTAAACTTCCTGATGCAAATGTATGTAAAGTTTGGCAAATGCATCGAAAATTGCGACACACACACACACATACACACACACACACATCCTACCTTTTTATATATATATATCTGTGTGTGTGTGTGTGTATGTTTCTTATTTCAATAATTTATCATCCATTGACTGATTTGAAACCTGTAAATTTTATTTCAATTCTATAAGGTGAAAATGATCAATAACCTAATGTAATTTTTAATTTTTATTGTATAAAATATGTTGCGTTAATTAAACATTCAGCTCTACGTGGAAATCAATTTATTTTATATTTTATATTGTATTAATAGGATTCACTTGATAATATACCAACTGATTATATATATATATATCTCTACACCAAAACAAGGACAAAAGGATAAATATATGTCCGCAACTTCGTATTTATTTTTTTATTATTTTTTTTTTGTATTTTTTTTTTAAGTTATAGGGACGTTATTTTCGAACATTTCCAGACCTGCTGAACGATGTACCCCTGTTAATACGGACACACTGTGGTCATGCATGATGGACTCCCTGCACATTTTTTAGTCCCATTGATCGTGATGTACTGGCCGACATCGACCATGAAAGATGAATAGGTAAGGGAGGACCGATTCATAGCTTGCACATTTCTCAGACCACAATCTTTTGATTTTTTATCTGTGGGGCCACGTAAACAAATGGTTTATGCAGCAGACATTAATAACATAGAGACGCTTCATCAACCATTCGACACCGTGTCGGAGTATTTGAAATGGTCCGCCAGTCAAATGATCCGACGTGGGTGCATGGCCGTAGAAGCAAGCCGGGGAATTTTGAACATTTGTCATGAGTTGGCATGTTGAGGTACAACGATGGTCGTTTGGACATATGTTGATATGGATTATTTTATCTTGTTTTGGTGTCCAGGAAACCGACCCAAAATTTGTAGCAAAAGTATTTTGATACACTCCTGTGTATATAGTGGGCTATAAAAGAGGATGTTGCGCGTCAACTACCAACTTTCAATATTTTTCATTCTCTTTTAAATTTATCGACAAAGCAACATTAGATTGTGACATAGGGAAATGAAAGGGCACACCAATCTGCCATTAACTGCCACAATTCCATTGACTTGATGACAGAAAGCTTCTTAAAGCCGACAGTTGAACAAAAAAACAAGTGATTCCGGGCGAACACCACGGAAGTGCCTATAGTAACTCACATCAGGCTCACGTCTTCTGTGATTGTCCTGGCTGTCAACGAGTGCTTTATAACATTCCACTTCTTCGCGCAGAAGCTCAAAAGAAACACCATCGCCTTTTTATAATGCTGGGACCAGTGGTTAAAGCTCAGACCACCAGTGGCCCTGGCAGAACTCTCTGCCTTCTCCTCCTACCGGTCATATTGACCCAAAAGTGATTGTCCTGAGGACTGTAAGGACACTTTCTAGCTCCCTGATTTGAATATTCTGAACTAGAACAGTTTGATGGTGAAATAACATGCATGACAATTCCAATCCCTCGAAAGCCAACTTTAGTTTTTCCTAACAATGGTGGTGCCACTTTCAAAAGAGGTTCCAAACTTTAAACGTCTGTTGGTCCCAAAGTTCATTTCAGACTTCAAATGAACCTCATATATGCACTTCAATGTCTAGATATACTGTAAAATGGTTAGTTCGTTCTATAATTCTAGAAAAGTAACTTTGCTTTTATCTACAAAATAGTCAGAGTAAAATGCATCATTACTGGCCATATATTGGTTGGCGCGTTTAATCATCGCTCTCCACGCCTGAAAATCATTTACGCAGTCATTCGTGGTGTGTGAGGAAAATTATTCTTCATTTTGCAGTCTCTTTCCCACATACGCCACGCTTGACCCTATCGCTACTCTTTGCCTTTTTTCCCACGTGATAAGTTCAGACGTTCCGTTCTTTAGTTTCACCAGTTCAAACCTCTACAATTAGAATATTGGCATTGTTGGTCGAATCACCCGCTTTTTTCCCGTGTTCCAATTGTTTTACTCGTTTCAGTTTTTCCCAAGAACTGCCACTTCAGGGAAACTGGCTCCAGCATGGAGCTTCCCCTAAAAACAATAATCAGGACATCTTCAATCGTCATTTTCCTCTTCATAATCCTATCCTTAATTCCCTACCAATTTCTTACCATTTATATCACATACCTGCTCCATTACCATTCTGATTGGAACTCTCTACTTTGAATGGCTCCCTGAACCTCGTATTGGGTGAGATTTTTAGTATTAAAAATATCGTCACTGGTGAAAATCTAGTTTAATAACACAATACATATGAGAGCTCTATTATTAGCTGGCTTAAAATCTTGACTATTTCCCCTTGATTCTTTTATGCATTTTCGATCAAAACGATATTTCGCAATGCATTCCATTATATATTTAATAGTCCACTTATGCTTGTAATGCTTGTTTTCATTTCTGACCAATGACAATCATTTATGTTCAATATACATTACAGATACTGAATACCAAAATTCTGGGAACAATTTTTTTATAAACACTTTTTTTATAATCCATTGATTAATCGTCATTTTTTCCTCTAGCGTTTTAATTATTGATTTTCTTAGTCCAAAAATTAGGCTAATTAAACCAGGAAATAGTAGAGAACTGGTAAAGTCAAAGGGCCAACATGTTAAAATTCATTTTCTGTGTTTAAATGCGTCCGTGCTGAAATAAAAACGTGATTATTATTTCATTTTTATTGAAGAATTCAAGTGAAATATGAACTGAATTCTGATCTTCCCTAAACATATTAACACAAGAAGTGGACATGGGCTTACAACCACCATATCACTGGTTCTCATACAAACCCGAAGTTGGGTTAACGTCGACCCTGGTTGTACCCAGGTGGGTGACCAGTTGGGAATACCAGTACCGTAAGCTTGGATGTGCGGCTGGTGTAATGGTTAACAGTTCAGAATTTTAAATCGGAGAGCTGAATTCCAGTTCCAGTCGGGCCTTTTGCCTCACATCCAACTATCCTTAGGAATTTACTTCTTCTTCCCCACTAAATATTTACTGGCGGTTTACTAACTCATAAAAGCGTTGATAAAACCGTAAAAACAATTCTATCAATCATTCAATGGAAGGAACATTTTAACCTCGCTCACGCCCTTTTTGCTCTTCTAGCATATCAGTGCACACACAAACACGTATTATATCTAACTAATAGCCCTTGTTTTTATATATATATATATATATATATATATGTGTGTGTGTGTGTGTGTGTGTGTACTTACGAAGAGTTTCATGCACAACGTAATTTTCAGGTGCTATAGACAGTGGCTGTTATGTAAAAATGTATATTTATTATTATATACTTATTAGTACTGTTATATTATATCGAGCACAACATTCATATATATATATATATATATATATATATATATATATATATATATATATATATATATATATATATATATATATATATATATATATATATATATATATACATGAACTGACTAAACTGACAATTATTTTAATATATTTATTGCTTATACGTTATTTTTTATAGATACAAATATTTCTGTTTATAAAAAACAATATCAACATTTGCTGGCCTGAATGCCTGAGAAATATTATGTCCTCCGATAGAATCGAACGTATAATCTACACGAACCATCATATGAGCCTGATTGTGTTATGCCATTTATTCGATAATGGAAGCGTTTGATTAAAGCAGTAATTGACTTGCTAATCAGACGCTTCTTCTGTAGCTAAATGGTATAGCAGAATATAAAACGTTTTAGTCAGACCGGAGTCAGACCAATAGACGGATATTGTAATACAATGTTTCAGTATATAATTCCCAAGGAATGGGAAACGGATATTGATATAAAACTTGCAAATATTAAACCCTCAGCAAGGTTTCAACCTTACGGTCATCAACTTTTGAGCAAATTACCAAGAAATGAGACCGTAGAGTTGAACAGTGTGAGCCCTAAACATGATATATATATATATATATATATATATATATATATATATATATATATATATATATTAAATTTTTTGAATAAGTTGTCGCTGTTTTCAACAGATGACGTTTCCTAGATCAGCGGGCGTGTAGTTTCAGATAGTAACGCATCTATAAGAAAGTGCTATAAGCAAGATTGAAATTCAGTCCATGTCATTTTTGCCGAAGTATAAAACAACTTGTTTTTCATAGCGTTAAACATGTCGGTTTCGTGCCAAATAAAGTGTATTTGCAGGGAATTTTTATTGCACTACTTTATTTTTTAAAAAACTGCAGCTGAAGCACACAGAATTCTTGTTGGAGTCTTACAGCGACCATGCTCTGTCAGAAATGGCATACAGGATTGGTTTAGACGCTTCAAAAATAATAATTTTGATGTTGAAAATAAATAACGCTTTGTCGCACCGGAAAAGTTTGAAGACGAAGAATTGCAGAATTATTAGAGTTGATGTCACAACAGTTTCGTTTGAAAGCATATAGGAATGATTGAAAATCAAGGACATTGGGCGCCGTATGAGTTGAAGCCGAGAGATCGAATGACGTCTTGTCACGTGTGGACAGCTGCTTCAGCGGCAGAATAGAAAAGTTTTCTTTCATTGTATCGTGACCAACGATAAAAGTGGATACCTACGATAACCGTAAGCATGAAGATCTGCCCCAAAACCATGCCCCCATATATAAAAACGGGAAAAACAACACTTGGTCGATTTTTTCAGGATGAAAAGTCGTCGCCTCTAAGTTTTTACTTAATTTTCCCTTTTATTTTAAAAGCTTTTCTCTGATTTGAGCATTTTATCCCATAAATATAGCCCCCTTAAAGTATATTTCTTATTATATATATATATATATATATAAAAAAGGGGAGAGGGGAGAGAAAAAAAAAAATTTCAGTTGGTAAAAAAGATCTCGTTTTAAATACAAGGTCTATATAAGATGAATCGCTTTGCGAGCTCAAAAAAAATAAATTGTTTTCTCAAAAAGGACGCCGTTTGTTTTTAAAGTCAGTTTGGGTTCCCATTAACGTTTTTGGGTTTTTTTCCCTTTTTTTATCGCTTATTTACTCTTTTGGTTTTGATTTCCCCCTTTTTTACCTTGTAACGGTGCCCAAAGCTAAAACCCATCTAAAAGGGAAAAAATTTCATTGGGGAAAAAGGGAAAATTTAAATGATTTTAAATGAGTGAAAACCCTCGGGCAATCGAAAAGTTAAGGGTTTTAACGAAAGGAAAAAAATTTAAAATGAAAATGGGTAAACTTTCCATGAAAGCAGTTTTTCCAAAACAGAGAATTTGGAAAGGAAAAAAAAAAATTTTTTCAAGATGTTAAAAACCCCGGGAATATACCAATTTTTTTTAAATTCACGTAGGTTTTTAAATCTTTTTTTTTGGAAAAAAAAGAATGCAAAAAAGGACGCCGGCAAATCCTTTAAATGAACTCTCAACCCAAAAACCCCGGCTACCCTTTGCATTTAAAAGAGCATCTTATAGTAATCAATCCAAAATTTTATACTTTTAAATCGGGAAAAAGAAAAGAATAAACGGGTGATGGCTGGGGAAAAACGGTACTTTTTAAAGAATACTTTATTTTAACCCAAAAAAAATACCCAAAAGGGGGGTCAGGGTTTTTTAATTTGTGGGCCCCCCCACAAAAAAAAAACCCAAAAAAATAAGGAAATATTCTCCTTTTATTTCCTCTCATCCTCCCCTTTCCTTTCTTTTTTTTCTCATCCCCCTCCCTCCTTTTTATTTCCTCATCCTCCTCCCTTCCGGCTTCCTTTTTTTCTCTTCCGGCTCTTTTTTATTTCCTCTCATCCTCCCTCCCTTTCTTTTCTCTTCCGGCTCTCCTTTTATTTCCCCTCATCCTCCTCCTTTCTTTTTCTCTTCCGGCTCCTCTTTTTATTTCCTCTCATCCTCCTCCCTTTTTTTTCTCTTCCGGCTCCTCTTTATTTCCTCTCATCCTCCTCCCTTTTCTTTTCTCTTCCGGCTCTCCTTTTTATTTCCCTCTCATCCTCCCTCCCTTTCTTTTTCTCTTCCGGCTCTCCTTTTTATTTCCCTCTCATCCTCCCTCCCTTTCTTTTTCTCTTCCGGCTCTCTTTTTATTTTCTCTCATCCTCCTCCTTTCTTTTCTCTTCCGTCTCTCCTTTTTTAGTTCCTCTTATCCTCCCTCCCTTTCTTTTCTCTTCTGTCTCTCTTTTTAGTTCCTCTCATCCTCCCTCCCTTTCTTTTTCCTCCTCCGTCTCTCTTTTTTATTTTCCTCCATCCTCCCTCCCTTTTTTTCTCTTCCGGCTCTCCTTTTTTTTCCCTCTTATCCTCTCTCCCTTTTTTTTCTCTTCCGTCTCTTTTTATTTAACTTACATCATTCTTCCCATTCTTTTCTCGATGTTGCTCTTTCCATTTCTCTTATCATTCTTCCTCTTCTTTGTTCCTCTTTTTTTCCTTCCACATCATTCTGGTCTTTCTTTTTCGTTCCTTTTATCTTTATCGTCTTCTCACGTCATCCTTCCTTTTTTTTCTTTTTTATTAACTTTCTTTTCTTTCGTATATTCGATACATATATACATACATATATATATATATATATATATATATATATATATATATATATATGATATATGTACACACACACACACACACATATATATATATATATATATATATATATATATATGGAGAGAGAGAGAGAGTAATATGTTTATAACACTTGGTTCAGACCTTCCTGTTGTTACTAGAACAATAGTATATTTTTATCCATTGATTCTTATATAGTATTACGTTTCCGGTTCCTTCTAAAGTTTTATTGTCTTCATACCTTTACTATCCTGGGTGAATGCTTAAAAAAATATTAAATGTTATCTTGTAAGGAAAGATTTGGGATTCATTGACTGAGCATCGAATGAAATTTCAAAATCTTCTCTTAAAACAATTTTTTCAGCAAAATAAGTTACCCGTTTTCCAGTAGCTTTTATTGCTCTTTCCAGTATTCATGGGTTTCTTCCTAATCTTTCTTGATTATGTCATTAATTTCATTTCCTGTAACAGGTGATATTCATTATAGCTGTTACTGCTGGAAGAAGTACTGAAGGATATGGTTCTTTATTATTCCATATTTTTGTTTGTGATTCTGTAATACCAGTTCACAAAGCCTGAAATACACACACACACACACACACACACACATATATATATATATATATATATATATATATATATATATATATATATATATATATATACATGAAGGAATCTGTACAAAAAACAGATATAGAAGTTATTGATTTAAATGATGAGAATACATCTTCGCAAACAAATTTAACAAAGTACATTAACCTCGAACCTGTATATGAATGTTATGATCCCTGTTTATAAATCTGTTGCATGAGGTCTTTTTTTAATTTTTACAGCTTTCGTCTGTTCCTACAGACATCATCAGGTATGGAAATAGATTTGTTTTTTTTTTTACTTTTCGGTAATAACAGGACAACGAAAATAGGGATGTAATCCGAAAATGTTTTTAGAAATGTGTTATTGTTAATTGTAGAAATTTTTTGAGCGTGTAGTGCAATTGAGGTTGAATTTTTAAATTTTAAGATTGTGTGTTTTTGTACTAATATGGTAATAGAAAATCTTTTGTACACGTAGTTTTTTTCAGTCAATGGGTATGAACTAAATTCTTCAATAAATACAAGAATGTGACAGTTATCCGGAAAGTTGCACGTCGGATCAGTTGTTTTAATATCAAGTATGTGGGTAGTTCAATTTACATTACATGAATATCTACAAAAAACAGGGATCATAATATCTATATACAGGTTTGGGATTAATCGTACTTTTTATTAAATTTGTTTCAAAGATGTATTCTCGCCATTTTAATTCATAACTTCTATATCTGTTTTTTGTATGAATGATTCATGTAATGGAAATTGAACTGCACTAAATACCTGATATATATATATATATATATATATATTGTCATCCACGGTTGAAGAGCAATGCTTAATAGCGGTTCGAGCCACTGTTTTAAATTACCCTTTTCTCAAGAAAACTCAACTGGATTTTTCCGGGGAGCATATATATATTGTCATACAGATAGACTGTTTCTGCTGCATCTGCGCCTTCAGTGTGGCTAGACGTCTGATTGCTTCAGAAACCCGACCGACTTTGTTGCATTTCAGTCAGAGATTCTACCTAGGCTATTGTCGCACGGCAGAGAGGAAGGGAAATTTTAACGTTTTTTATGCGAATGTGGTCATTGGCCCGGAGAACTCAATTCAGTTCGGTTGAAGATGAACAACATCAAGCTAATTGCTAATTACGTAATTTTGTACATCCATTTTCTTAACCAGCCAGATTAATGTATAGAGAAGTCTCTCCTTATCCGCGTTGATATGTTCAAAATGCCTTATTTGATTCCAGCAAAACGGGATACTACTGAACAGTTTATATACTATGACTTATAAGTTTTTTACTAGATGTTGGGAATTTAGGTATGTAATGTACCATCTATTATGGACAAAGGTATTTTTTTTTTTTTTTTTACTTATGTACACATAGTTATGATAGTTTGTTTTATAAATTAGTTACTATAGAAGATTGAATAACAAAATGACAACAAAAAACACTTATAGCAAGAATCAGAAAAGACAGCTAAAATTTCTTGGACATAATAAGGAAAGAAGGCATGGAAAATTTGCCCCTCACTTCCCCCAAGGGGTGGATATTTAAAGGGCAGGGAGATAGAAGAAGGCAGCATGCTACCTACATGGTGGAATGGATAGCCGAACAGAGAGTGAGTCTTGACAAAACGAGAAACACAGCTAAGGGTCACAAGGGACAGGAAGTTATGGAGAGTCATGATTGCCCATGTCTTAAAGGGATACGGCAAATAGAAGAAAATAATATTACAATTAAAATAACATACTGTAAATAAGTCATGATACGATTCATTCTACCAGATCTTAGCAACCTCAGCATACGATTTTTTTTTAATTTACGAGTATGGCGTATTTAGAGACATCTAGAGATAAAAATTGTAGCAAATCGATAAAGGCGCTGTCACGAAAAAGTAGGACAGCAAAAGATAAATGATATGAGAAAAACTTCTTCTTGATTCTTGATCCATTCTGAGAGTTGCCATAAAAGCAACAAGAACTATGAGTATGGTAAGAATAATGGAGATTATACATTTAGATTTCTTTAATAAATTAACGTACACGGACCACCAAAATGACAGTAATTATTAGAAAGTTTTAATAGTGAGATGCAATGCAATAAAAAGATGGAAACAGTTTTATTGCGATTAACAAAGCTAAGTGCCCTTAAATAAATAAGCAGACAAACAGCATAAAAAGGCCTCAAATCTTGATAGAAAACAAAGTTTTATCGTCAAAAATGATTGTTATTATTAAGAAGAGAGAACAAACCAATTTTTTAATCATTTTTTTTTACTCCTTTTAAAAATGGTTTTGCTTGCATTTTATGGGTAAAAGCCAAAGATTAATATGGTAAATTTCGAGCGTCTTCTTTGCGATAAAAATACACATTATTTTGAAATTTCTGTAAAAATCAAATTGTCGAATTTAATGAAATTTCAGAATTTCACAAATGATTGAAATTATTTTGATTTTTTTTATTTAAAGAATATTGTGAAAATATTTTTTTATTTACTTAATTTTATAAAATTTCAAAATAAAAATTCCAATTCGTCATAATAATTATATTAGTTAAAAAAGCAAAATTTTTTGGAATATTTAAATCATCAGCTCTTTTTTACCAAATACCATTTACTGAAAATCTGCTTTGAATCGTAAAAAAAAAATGCAATAAATCTATGACATTATCTAATTAGAAAAGCTTTTAATTGTTGATATAAATAAGACATATTGAAGATACATTGTCATAAGAAATTTTTTCTCGATGAAAGAACTGTTTACATTTTTTAAATTTTAATTAGAATAATTTATAAAGTTTCAAATCTTTTAAATTTTGGTACTTAATTTAAACGTTTTAGATGATATTAGTATCAATAAATAGTATATTTACTAATCATAAATGGAGAAGCTTAGTACAATTCATCAAATAATAATTTTTAAAAAGAATTTCGAATTTTTATGTGTGTATAAACGTGCTGATTTTTTCTACATACGGTAGGTCTATTAATGACATTATCAGAAAAATAAGAGCGATGACGATAGTAAATTTAAAGCCCAAATTTTCAAAAAATTCTATAAAACATTAGATTATGCAGAATATTTTCCTAAAAATTGTATGATTATTGAATACTTAAAACAATATAAAAAATTGCTCTAAGGTCATTTTCAATTATGCTTTATAGATAACCCCCCTAGAATAACATTAGATCTTGTCATCACGCCGTCAGTAAGTCAACACCTTAAAATAAACAGCTAATGCCGGCTTAAAATTGAATTTCTGCGATATTTTAAATTTAAAATAAACAACATTATTTTCAACCAAATTAATTATCCTTAAATCACTTAATATTCCTTAAATAAAGTTTCAGAAAGTATATTTATTTTTGGAAGATTTTTTAATTACGACGAAGGACGACTAAAAGGCGCTAATCAGTCTTTAAAAATCTTCGAAGTCAATTTAAATTTGTTTTTAAATATTGGCAAAGTATTTTTGCTTTATTAGAATATTAATTGAATTTATTTGCTTGATTTCTAAACTAAAAGAAAAGCTTCAAGAGTTTTCATTTTAAAATTTATTTTAAACCTTAGGTATCACATTTTCTGTGGTAAAATAAAGCATAGTTAATAAAGCGTAGTTAAAGAATTCACGACTAAAATAGAGTCCAATGTACTGTTTAATTAACTATTCGGCTTTTATATTGTTTAGACTTCAGTGGTATTCTATGATTCATTGATTGATCCTCGTATTCTTATATAAACTGCTTTTTGCCCAATACAGCGAAGACGATCACTTAATAGACAAAGCTATCTAATTGCTACATGAAAGGTTTGAACAAACAAAACTGTAATCTATGAAAAGCAGAAGAAGGAAAGTAAACATTAAACGTCTATTTGGCTCTGGACTATTTTTTTTTCTAAAAGATAAATAGTTTATTTGTATATATTATTAAAATGACTACAGAAGTAAAGCTCATAAATTTGTTAAAATACACATTGATAATTATTATATGGTTTGATACTTATTACTTATTTTGTGTAGTTTGTTTTTTTAGTTTCAATTAGCAACAGCTGTAGTAGTCATATATTGCTTTAGGTTTCTTTTTTTTTCTTTCTTCTTTTTTTCTTTTCTTTCTTCTTCTATGCACAGTGTCCCTTTGAAATATTGGTGGTTTACGTTCTCCACAATTTCATATTATTTTGTTGCTCTAAGTAATGTTTGACCCCTTACTAACCTACTCAAAACCTATTATGTCATCCATTTACGTTCGTCAGGTAGGTTACTCAAGTTCCCTCTGTCCCTCTGCCTTCTGTATGTCTTGTGAGTGACAAATTCTCCATGCCTTCTTTTCTTCCTCGTGTTTCAAACATTTAACTATCTTTCTATGTGAATTTTAGGATGAGGAGTTATTATTAGTTACACTATTTCTATGAGTTTATATGCCAGCAAAGGCTTCAACTGCAACAGCAGCAAATCAAAATATCAGCAGTACTCAAAATATAACAGACAGCCGCAACTTAATCAGCAAGTAGGTTAGCTTTAAAGCTCCAAGTTCACTACAGGAAATTGGGACAATAGCCTAGTAGATTAAAAGCTTTGGTTTGTGAATTTGTTGATTTAATGATTGTGAGTTCAATCCCTAGGTTGAGCGTTGTGTACTTGCACTTGGAAACGGGCCAAAAAAATAACTGAACAGTACTAAATAAAAAATAAGAACTAGACGCTACCCTAGACATGAACAGTGGAACAAGAATGAAGAGTAAAGAATTCAGCTCAGAATTCCTTGTAGGTTACGCAGATCGATATACAAATGAGGAAGATCAGATAACACCAATAAAGATGAGGACAACTGTCCGATTTTAGTGTAAATTATTTCAACTATCTATTTCTTATCTTAAGACTAAGTAACTTTAGTTTCTGATTTTTAAAAACTCCGTGTTACCACATGTTCGTCTATGATTTTCACAGCATTCTTCGTGTTGCTCCACTGGCACCTTGAGTCTCATCTTCATCTGTTAGGATATGGTACAGTATTCATCGTCATATAGAAAGATTGATATTACAATGTAGTTCAGCACTCCCCTTTTTTTCTAACAAAATTTTCCTATTTCTTAATACATTGTTTAACGCTTGGAAGGCATTTTTCGCCATGCCACTGCGCCTAAAGACTTCTGTGTTACAGTTTCATTATTACACTATTTTATCATTAGCCTTCTGCATAATTTCCATCTGTTAGCTCTTTTTTTTATTCGACAACATTTTTCACCGATCAGTTATACAGTGCCAGGTCAAAACCGATAGACGGGTGTTCTCTTTGAAAGGACCCGTACCTTGAACGACAGTTAGGACTTAAGTTCAATGTGAACCTCAAGTGGAAGACGTACATACGATTCATCACTAAAGAGGTTGGGAAAATGATCGGTTTCCCTGTACCAGCAATTACCCGACTCCTTCTACTATCCTTTGCCTTTACAAGATCTATATCAGATGGAAAATGGAGTACTACTGCCATATATGGACAAAAGCAGCCCGGTTTTCCTTTCCCAGTCTCAACAGAGTTCAAAAGCGTTTCTGTATTCTTGTGAGTGATGAATTATTTAAAACCCTAAAACCTCTTCCACGCAGAAGAAAAGTTACAAGCCTCTGGCTGCTCTATCGCTATTTCCATGGAAAGTGCACAGACGAACTACATTCCTTAGTTTCAACAGTTCTAACCCTAACGTCTAAGACCCGCCATGACATGCACATTGTAGCGAACGACCATCCTCTTTTCGTATTCTATTGACGAGATGAAACGTAACTTTGTGGAACCGACTTCAAGAGGCTACTTTTCCAATCACTACAATCTTTAACCTCCTAATCACTATATATATATTTGACTTGGTGAATTGTTTTGTCTATAATCGAATATCCCGTTCAGTACAGATTTGTTTGTCATCTGTCTTAACCAGTAGGGAATGCCTCAACTGTTATCCGTTACAAAACACATATATATATGGTATGGTATATCAGCTATGGATATGCCCTACTGGTTGCGGGACATATTGAAAAGCAAATCTGTGGTAATGAACGGGATATTTATTGTAGCCCATCTTTATTCAACAAAATATATAGATATATTGTGGTTAAGAGATTAACTAGTTCAAGTCTAGGATAAACTGTTGTCTTCCCCACATATCCCTATAAATTATGATTATTAAAATGTAATTCTGCTTGGAGTAGCTCTTGGACTTTGTACAGGCTGGAAATTACTTGCAAAATCTTTTAGAAACAGACTTTTTATATTACTGATGATGCAATAAGCAAGTGAAATAATGAAAGATATAAAAATCAAAAAAACTAATAAAAAAATATTAAAAAATAACTCTTTCTTATTATTCTTCGACAAACTAGTAGAAATGACAAAACATTTTTAGAACACTGTTGTCTGTATGGGTCGTTCATTAAAACTGATTAGTAAACTCTTTTTATTTTGTTTTTATAGATCGTGTCAAAATTAGTTGTTTTTTTTTATTATCTTCGCTGACCTTCTCGTTTGTTTTGCGCATGCGTTAAAAATGGACTTACCAACAAAATCAGGTTGGTCAGCAGAATTTGGGCAACACGCGTCAAGGGACTTTGATCAGAGTTGTCTCTGGAAATACGTCTTTCCAGATTAGCGAAAGAATTCGTCAATGAGGCTAAACTCGGGTTTTGCAAAGAACAAAAAAAAAATAATTAAAAAGTGATGGAAGAAAAAGGACCAAATAAAAGTTTGCAAAGACAATAAAGCGAAAAAACTGACAAAAAAAAGAAGCAATAACCTAACAAGAATAAAAGAAATTTTAAAACTGGTGTTGAGCGATGTCCGTAAAGAGAGAAAAATCGTCATTCTGTTTTTTTTTTATTTATTTATTTATTTTCTGTGTGGTGGGTGAGTGGGTTCTTTCACGGTTCTTCCTCCAGTTGGCAGCCCGTTTAACCAGGTTTGGACAGGTAACCCAAAAAAGAAAGATAAAGAAAAAAGATCAACGAAAGGGATGAAGTGTTCTTTACGCGCCAAATGTTCCCGCGAGTCGCACTGGCGTCGTGAGGCGAATGAAACGTGTGACCAACGTGACGACGGTGACCATTCGTAGTATTCGCCTCTTCCTTTCGATAGCGCTGTCAAAGAAACGGCGATGCCACTGCTAACAACTCATGCAAGATTCTTCGACCTATTCACTTAGGACTACTGGAATATCGGTTACCGCAAAGACACAGAAGTTAAGTAACACTAGGCCAGTAAGTACTGAAGAGGAAATCTTTTGGGAAAGAATACGAGAAAATTATATTATGAAACAAACAAAACAAGCTTTTAAAACTTCACACTGATTTCCATAATATCGGCAATCCATGACGACATTTTTTTACGTTAACCCCGCAACATTTGTGTAAATTATGTTGTTAATATGTGCTAGCAAAGAGAACATTGTGTTTGTTATCACAACTAATCCAAACAGATAAGAAATTTTTATATAAGATCATCGTTCCGTTTAAATCTGATCACGTAGTCGTCTACTGGAAATACAAACCTGAATTTACTTTACTTTGTGATCTTATGTCCATCGTCTTTTGTGTTAAATTATTATATGTTCTAATGTTAATTATGTTTAAATGAAAATGTCCATGAAGATGGTCTTAAATAGACCGAAACGTCCGACGTCGACTTTTACATTAATATTAATACAGCATAATTGCATATTAAGATTTTTGTTTGTTTTTTTCTGTATTTTTTTCATACTGTCGGATCTATATCCATATATTTGTTATAAATATAAATATATATATATATATATATATATATATATATATATATATATATATATATATATATATGTATACACACACAAACACACACACACACACATATATATATATATATATAATTAGAAGGATGAGTCCACTTTTTTTCGACAAATTGTTTCTGCATAGCGAGGAATCAGAGATCGAATTTTACTAATAATAATTATCTACAATAAGCAGTCACACCAGCCATAGCGACAAGGGTGGCGAGACTTCCCGTTTCTCTGTTATTTCTCGCATCACTGATGAAGGATACAGGCGTGCCCGAAAATTCCGGACTTCATTTTTGTCTTGTGGTTAATAATTAATATTTAATAAATATTTTTCGTACATATTACATTGGTACAATTTTCGTTTGCCCTTTGTTTTTTTTAACCAAACCCATCTATCATATGTGTATATATATATATATATATATATATATATATATATATATATATATATATATATCAATGAAACGATATATGCACTTATGCAGCTAGCAGGTGCTATGAGAAAATCAGTAAGGGGACATATTTCATTTGTGCTTTCTTTCAATCAGCCCAGTGGGCGACAAAGAATGACAGATGAATTTGTTAGCAGGATCTTGATGGCGTCCTTTGTTTCAGCGGATCACGGTGCTGGATACTGTGCTCTTTAACTTAATGAAATATGTTTACGCCACTTCTTTCTGGTTTGATGTTTGACATAGCAGACTAAAGCGATCTGGATATATATATATGAGAAAACATATAATATATGGTATATTTGCATAGCTGGTTGCGTCTCTCGGTATAGCTACTCGAAAGAATACTAGCCCAAAGTGGAATGGGATAACGATAGGTTAAAAAAGAACAAATCAAATAAAAGGAAAAGGAAGATTTTAAGGAATACACTTATTGTATTCTAATTTGCTTTTGAAAGGATGGATTAATATTTGATAGGACTTAACAGGTGTTCCCTGGGTCAGGGGTGGACCTAGGAACAACAGACATTAAGATGTGGTCTCCAGCCGCCTCAAATCACGATCGGCCTTGTTAGGGTCCCAGCTATGGCCGTAAGTCCAAAACTGTGGTCAAGACAGTTGAGTGTATATAAAAACTTTTTTATAGGCAAACATGAATTTTTTTGAAAAAAATTACCAGTAATAAATTTGTAATATTAATAATAGTATTAGTAATAGTAAATGGATATTGAGAAAGGTCCTGGTGTGCATAAGAGATTTGATAATACCGACACAGAATTCTAATAATAATAATAATAATAATAATGTGGGTGATTCAAACGATATCGTATTCTTGAGAAACACTTTGACGATAATTCTGAGTCTGCAAAAAGAATCCATGATGAAAATCTGTTGTGAAAAATATATATTTGTTACCAGGCGTCTCTTTTGGTGACAATTTACAGATCCCTACCGAAAGAATAATACAATCTTTTCATCAAGGCGTCACAAGCATAGTGTCTTCAGACGGTAAAGTGAATGTGCGATAACGATAGTGGTTAAAAGAACAAATCAAATAAAAGGAAAGGAAGACTTTTAAGGAATAATAATTCTATTGTATTCTAATAATAATAATATAGTTTTGACCCCAGAGAAGAAGAAGAAGAAGACAGGATGGAGAAGAAGAAGAAGAATTTGCAGAGAAGAAGAAGATGTTGAAGAACCCCAAGAAGGTGTAGGCAGAGAAGAAGAAGAAGAAGAAGCCCCTGGTCAGAGAAGAAGAAGAAGTGACCTAGGAGGAGAAGAAGAAGAAGAAGAAGAAGAAGAAGAAGAAGTCAGAGTTAAGAAGTGGTTCCAGAAGCTCAAATCCTCACGATAGAAGAAGAAGAAGAAGAAGTCAGAGTAGGGCAGAGAAGAAGGTAGAGAGGCAGAGAAGAAGAAGAAGAAGAAGAAGAAGAATTTGGCCCAAAGAAGAAGGTCAGACAGAGAAGAAGAAGAAGTGTATAAAAGATTTTTAGAAGAAGAACAGAAGAAGAATAATACATTTTTGAAAAAATTACAGAGAAGAAGAAGAAGAAGACAGAGTAGGTAGAAGAAGAAGAAGAAGAAGAAAATCAGAGTAGGCAGAGAAGATTAATCAGAGTAGAATAAGAAGAAGAAGAAGAAGTCATAGTAGGCAGAGAAGAAGTGAAGAAAAGAGTCAGAGTAGGCAGAGAAGAAGAAGAAAGGTAGGCCCAGGTGAAGAAGAAGAAGATAGGCAGAGAAGAAGAAGGAACCGACAGAATTCAGAGAAGAGGAAAGAATAATAACAAGAATAAAGAAGAAGAATTCAGAGTAGGGGCAGAAGAGAAAAGAAGGTATCGTATAGAGAAGAAGAAGAAGAAACAGGAGGAAGAAGATAAGAAGAAGAAGAAGTCAGAGGCAGAGAAGAAGAAGAATCCATGATGAAAATCTAGGCAGAGAAGAAGAAGAAGAAGAAAATCAGGTAGGCAGAAGAAGAAGAAGAAGACAGAGTAGGCAGAGAAGAAGAAGAAGAAGAAGAAGAATAGCCATGAAGAAGAAGAAGAATCCGAGTAGGCAGAGAAGAAGAAAAGAAGACAGAGTAGGCAGAGAAGAAGAAGAAGAAGAAGAAGAAGAAGAACATCCCCAGAGTAGGCAGAATTTTTAGGCAGAGAAGAAGAAGAAAAATAGGCAGGAGAAGAAGAAGGAAGAAGAAGAAGGAGATAGGTAGAGAAGAAGAAGAAGAAGAAGAAGTCAGAGTAGGCAGAGAAGAAGAAGAAGAAGACAGGATAAAGTGAGAAGAAGAAGAAGAAGAAGAAGAAGAAGAAGAAGAATCTTTTAGGCAGGAAGAAGAAGAAGAAGAAGAACGTCGAGAAGAAACTAATGAGAAGTCGAGTAGGCAGAGAAGAAGAAGAAGTCATATTAGGCAGAGAAGAAGAAGTCAGAGGAAACAATAAGAAGAAGAAGAAGAAGGAGTAGGCAGAGACAAGAAGAAGAAGAAGGAAGGTAGAGAAGAAACGACAGAGGGCAGAGAAGAAAACGGAGGAAGATAGGCAGAGAAGAAGAAAACAGCAAAGAAGTCAGAGAAAGAGAAGAAGAAGAATAGATAGAGTAGGCAGAGAAGGAGAAGAAAAGAAGAAGAAAAAATCGAAATAGGAGGCAGAGAAGAAGAAGAAGGAAAAGGTAGAAGAAGAAGAAGAAGACAGAAGAGAGAAGAAGAAGAAGAAGAAGAAGAATCAGAGTAGGTAGAGAAGAAAGAAGTACAGAGAAGAAGAAGAAGAAGAAGAAGTCAGAGAGAAGAAGAAGAAGAAGAAGAAGAAGAAGTCAGAGTAGGCAGAGAAGAAGAAGAAGAAGACAGAGTAGGCAGAGAAGAAGAAGAAGAAGAAGAAGAAGAAGAAGAAGTCAGAGTAGGCAGAGAAGAAGAAGAAGAAGAAGTCAGAGTAGGCAGAGAAGAAGAAGAAGAAGACAGAGTAGGCAGAGAAGAAGAAGAAGAAGAAGAAGAAGAAAGAAGAAGTCAGAGTAGGCAGAGAAGAAGAAGAAGAAGAAGAAAGTCAGAGAGAAGAAGAAGAAGAAGAAGAAGGAGAGAAGAAGAAGAAGAAGTCAGAGCAGGCAGAGAAGAAGAAGAAGAAGAAGAAGAAGAAGAAGAAGAAGAAGAGTCAGAGAGGTAGAGAAGAAGAGAAGAAGAAGAAGAAGAAGAAGAAAGAAGAGGAAGAAGCAGAGAAGAAGAAGAAGAAGAAGTCAGAAGAAGAAGGCAGAGCAGGAAGAAGAAGAAGAAGAAGGGAGAGAAGAAGAAGAAGAAGCAGAGAAGAAGAAGAAGAAGAAGAAGTAGAGAAGAAGAAGAAGAAGAAGAAGAAGAAGAGGCAGAGAAGAAGAAGAAGAAGAAGAAGAAGGTCAGAGTAGGCAGAGAAGAAGAAGAAGAAGAAGAAAGAAAAGAGAAGAAAACAGAGGATGAGAAGGAAAAGAAGAAAAAAAGTGATAATATAAAAAGGTGAAAAAGAAACAGACAATAATAAAAAGAAAAAAAATGAAGAAATGAGGAGAGAACGGGATGAAAAGACGAGAGAAATGGACGAGGAAGACGAAAAGGAAATATGAAAACAAAATGAGTATCATCAAGAAAAAAGAAAGACTAGTAATAATAATAATAATGAAGAAGAAGAAGAAGAAGAAGGAAGAGGAGAAGAAGAAAAAAGAAAGAGCAAACATGTGAACATATCACACACATTCGACTAGGTGTCATTATGGGGATATTGGACTTCATATATTTTGTCAGTGACAACCACAGGATTATATATGCAGGCGGGGAGAAAAATGAAAAAGGAATTGGATTGATACTAGATCAAGACATGAAGAAATGCGTTCTGGGTAAACGCCAGTTATCTGAAAGAATACTTGTTGTTAAACAGACATGAAAGCCTTTCAACACACCTATTATAATTGTGTATGTCCGACAGCACAGAGTACGGAAGAAGAAATTGAATCTTTATACTGCATGCTAGACAACGCCAAGGCTCAGTGTAAATTACAAAAAGTTATAATTATGATGGGAGACGTTAATGCGAAAGTAGGCAAGGAGAGGGATTGGAAAATAACTGGCAAAGTCGGACTAAGAACCCACAACAAACGCGGAGAAAAATGGGTCCAAAGGTGTACGGTGAATGATCAGGTAATAGCCAGCACTTGGTTCCAAGAACATTCAAGATGATTATGGACATGGAGAAGGCCAGAAGAAACTAAAAACCAAATCGACTGCATAATTATCAACAAGAGATCCAGGAATGTAGTTGTTCACTTCAAAACCTATCCAAGTGCCGACTACGGAAGCGATCGCCTCTCTGTTATATGTAAGCTAAGAATGAAACTACGGAAACTGAAAATGCTTAACTCAACACTCATATTGTAATACAACAGACTCCTGAACGACCAGGACCTGAAGGAAAAATACATGGACAGTGTGAAAAGAAATTACGAGGGACAAAATGGAAATGGAAACTCGAATTGGGACACACTAAGGGAAGTTTTAGTCACATCAGCAACGACATCATCCCAAAGGAAAATAATCGAAGAAGAAAAAACGAATGGATGACAAATGAGATTCTCGACATAATGCAAAGGAGACAGAAAACAATGCCAAGACACGGAACGGAATAAATAAAAAAAAACACGAAAAAATAAAGGACAAATGCAGACGGACTTAAGAAGAATGGCTCAAAGAAAAATGCGCAGAAATACAATGATTAAGTATCACAGATAAAGGAGATATGCATAAAGAATGAAAGAACTAACAGGAAAAAAGACATACTCATCAACAGGCTGCATACAATCCAAGAACAGAATACTGATATTAGAGAAGAGAAAATACTTCAGAGATGAACTCTTCAGGGAAAAAAAGAATAACGGGCCATAGACAGAAATACCAACGGACCAGAAATATTAAAACCGAAGTGGAAGCTGCACTGGCTAAATTGAACATAAACAAAGTAGCAGGGCCAGACGGAATTGCAGAAGAGATAGTGGCAGCCTTTAGACAACTTCGGCATAGACAAGATCACAGAAATAATAAATGAAATCTGCAACCTAAGTATGTCTATCTTCAACGTGCCTGTTAATTTCTTTCTGAAAGTTCTCCACTGCCTTAGCCGGGTATTAAACTCACACTCTTTGGGTCCTGTCACTGGATCTAATCAACGCCTTTATCCACTGTGCCATGTCCTGGACACAGGGCAGTGGAGAACTTTCAAAAGGGAAATTAACAGGAGATCACTGATAAATGACATCCATTAAAAATGGCACGTGGAACTAGAACAGTCTACCCCAGTGAGCGAAATAAAGGGTTCAGTTCGACATTCCAACCACCTGAAGAAGGCCGAGCGTACAACGGCCGAAACGTTGTAATAAATATGGCGACAAAAGATGAGGACAATATTCGAATAATGTAAAATAATGTACATAAGAACCTCATCTCAGAATTAGAGAGAAGAATACTGAAAGGCCGAAACGTTGTAATAAATATGGCGACAAAGATGGGACAATATTCCGAATAAATGTAAATAATGTACATAATACCTAATCTCAGAATTATAGACAGATATCGCAAGTTTTATTTCATCAAGAAAAAGGTTAGTCCTGTATTTGAAGGTGAGGAAGAAAGAAAAAGAATGGGCATTGCTTTCATTCCCAGAAAAGACGGCTAACATCAGGAAAATCAAATAATTTCTTCTCAACGGATTATGTTTTCGTAAATGAAGTGGACAGTATCCAGTTAAACAAGTCACCGTAGATACAAAAAAAGAAAAAAAGATGAATCTTTATACTGCTTTAACAAGAGTTCTATTTTGACGTCTGAGGGGGGAAATAATAAATCAAATGCCTTCTAGTGGTAGGATTTGTTCCAAGAAAAAAATAAGAAAAAGATAACCCCTCACTTTTTGTTAAAATAACTATAAAAATGTCGTTTCTCTTCAAGGGCGAAGACTCTCCACAAATTCTTTATTCTCAAATAATCCTGAACTTTTTGGGAAAGATGAAACGTGAAGATTTTCAAATTTTCCCTTTCTCTACTATTTGTAATTCGAGATTTCTTTTCTTAGGACAAATGTGGTTGCCAATCATGGCTAGAAAATGCGCACAGTCTACTGTTAATCTTTTAATCAATATCTGAGAATAGAAGAAACAAATTCATGCCTTTAGGAGAAAGCGGTACTTTTTGCGAAAAAGAATAATGAACAGAAATACCAACGGACCAGAAATATTAAAAGATCGAGATGCACTGGCTAAATTGAACATAAACGGATGCCAGATCGATAACCGTTGCCTTAGACATAGACCCGCGCATTCCATTTCATTAAGGTTCTCCACTCTATTTTATTATGTTTTATTAAAATTTATCCCTTTTTTGTATCTTGGTGATAAATTTTTTCTTTTCTTTTCGGTTACCGTAAAAATATTGCAACGGCTGAAACGTTTTTAATGAATACTGATTTGCTTTGAATTTCTTTTTTCGAAAGAAACTTATCATTTCAAACTGTTCGTTTTTACCTATTACCCATAAAATTTCTTCTTTTCTTTCTTTTCTCTTTCTTCTTTTTTTCTTCAATTTTTTTTTTTTTCGTCACTTTCTTCTTCTTTTGACGTCTTTGAAAAAATTTTCTTTCTTCTTCGTCTTATTGTTGTTGTTGAAGTCTTCTTCTCATAACTTCTTCTTCTTCTTATTTGTAACCTGAGATTTCTTCTTGTTGTTGTTGTTACTGCTTCTTCTTCTTCTTCTTTTTCTTTGTCAAGATTCACGGATTCTTGTTGCATTCCATTTGTTGTTTTTTTCTTCTTCTTCTTCTTCTTCCTTGTTCTTTTTTTTTTTCTTACTGTTCTTCTTGTTGAATTGTTGTTGTTGTTGTTCTGTTTCTTCTTCTTCTTCTTCTTCTTCTACTTCTTCTTTGTTCCCTTTCTTCTTCTTCTTCTTCTTCTTCTTCTTCTTGTTCTTCTTCTTCTTCTTTGTTCCCTTTCTTCTTCTTCTTGTTGATGTTGTTGTTGTTGTTCT